>JAOWCC010000577.1:160319430-160889430 GCA_030867875.1 Actinernus sp. WN-2022 | reverse complement strand
GATTTTCCACCCCTCCCCCCTCAGTTTTGCAAGGTTCGCATTTCTTACCCCAAATTTGCAACCTATAGGTTGTGTTCGTCGTGTTTACCACCCAAACTAAGATTTTAACACTGCAACGTTATTTAATCCAGTTCTGGACTCGGATATAGCAAATGAAACTGTCCCAGCATGCTTTGCGGCCAAATCGGAAAGGGCGATGGATTTTTACGGGTAGAAAGGAACATCGTAGAGACATGGGGTTTTCACCAAAATGTTACCCATGGAAAACTGCAGAGGGTCTTCTTCATTTGGTTAACGCTGAAGTTCAGGGGGGGAAATGACAGCCAAAATAAAATTTCAAAATGGCTTAACCCCCCCTGAACTTCATTTGCGCGAAGGTTACATCAAAAATTTAATCTAGTTGGATGAAATTACATATGATAGGCTAGTTTTACTTCCCGTTAACATAGCGCAACATACCAAACATTAACACGTCCAAGCTATAAATTACAATTATTCCCTACCCCACTCCCCCTGGAAATGGTATACCCATTTGTGTTAGCAAAATGTCTCCGGAATATCATTCATGACAAAACTGATCAGTTTCTAAGTTTTCAGGTTCAACACCGAAACACAGAATTGACGTTATCCAGTTGCCCAGGCCCCGCTCGGCCAAGCAAAAAGCGAGAAAAAACGCCTTAACCCCCCCTGAATTTAATTTGCGCGAATTAGTACGCAAAAATTTAATCTAGTTGAGCGAAATTACATAAGATAGGCTGGTTTTCATTCCTTCAGCTATTCGCTATATACCAAACATTAATTAATTAATTAATTAATTAATTAATTAATTATTTAATGATTGTATTATTTCTATGTTTATCGTTAGGAACAAGTTGAAACCGCTAATGATAATCATATAATGGTTTCCTCCTCCCCGATTTTTGTAAGCTTTGCAGATCTTACACCAAATTTCCAAACAATGTGTTGCATTCGTCGTGTTTAGTAACAAAACTATGATTTTGTTGCTGCAACTTTATTCAATCCCTTTCTAAAGGGGGAGGATACCATTATTAACAGGGAACGCATACGCTTTTCCACCCCTCACCCCTCCCCCCTCATTTTCGTAAGGCTCGCATCTCTTACCCAAAATTTCCAAACAATATGGTGTATTTGTCATGTTTAGTACCAAAACTATGATTTTGATGCTGCAACTTTATTCAATCCCTTTCTAATGGGGGAGGGTACTACTATTAACAGGAAATGCATATGCTTATCGACCCCTCCCCCCTCAATTTTGTAAGGATTGCAGATCTTACCCAAAATTTGCAAACAATATGTTGTGTTCATCGTGTTTAGTATGAAAACTAAAATTTTAAAGCTGCAACTTCATTCAAGACACTTTTAATGGGGAGGGCACCGTTATTAACAGGAAATGCATATCATTTTCCACCCCTCCCCCCTCAGTTTTGCAGGGTTCGCATATCTTACCCCAAATTTGCAAACACTGTTTTTTTCGTGGTATTTAGTTCCAAAACTATAAGTTTAGCGTTGCAACTTTATTTAATCCAGTTCTGGACAGGGAAATATAAAATGAAACTGTCCCAGAATGCTTTGCGGCCAAAACGGAAAGGGCGATGGATTTTTACGGATAGAACGGAACATCGTAGAGACATGGGGTTTTCACCAAAATGGAAACCATGCAAAACTGCAGGGGGTCTTCTTAATTTGGTAAATATTGAAGTTCAGTGGGGGAAATGACAGGCAAAACAAAATTTGAAAACGGCTTAACCCCCCCTGAACTTCATTTGCGCGAGTAATAACTAAAAAAAATCATCTAGTTGGGCGAAAATACAAAAGATAGGCTGGTTTTTATGCCATCAACTAGGCGCTAGATACCCAACATTAATTATTTATTTAATTAATTATTTAATGATCGTATTATTTCTATGATTATCGTTAGGAATTATTATTATTATTTATTATTATTATTATTATTATATTATTATTATTATTATTATTATTATTAATAACTACATGCATTTATTTTAAAAGGATCATTAGCATACCAACACTGGATGTTTTTATTTTTACCTTAAGTTTTTAAAATACTTTCAGTTTCTAATGCCTCTGGCAATAGTTTCTTTACAAGATATACTCAGCCTGGGTACTAAATACTTATTGAAATATTTACTGACTCATAAAACAATTTATTGGTAGTCATAATCAGTGGCAGTCCATGATTGTACATGTACATGGTAAGTAGAATCTCAAAATCATTGAATAATAATTAAGACGGTTAGTATTATATAAAATAGTACTGAAATTCAAAAATAAATACACAAAATACATTGTACACTGTATGGCCTATACAGGGATGTGCCGCTGGACAGGGTACAGTTTTTGCCCTCCCTGTCCTGAACAGGGACGTATATAATTTCATGCGAGTCTGTCCTAAACAAGGTCTGAACCTGTCCTAAACAGGGTATTGATTGCACAATTATCCTCATCTCACCGGTCTTTAACAGGTCATCGGTCAACATCAGATCATTTCAGAGACTCCACAAGATCATTGTCACCCAATCAAGCATTATATAAAGAACATAACACTTTAAATACCTACCCTGTTAGGACAACACCCAGGCTCTAGTTTAGGACCCTGTTTAGGACAAATTTAGAGTTTTTCTGTCCTAAACAGGGTCAGGGTTTCAAACCTTCAGCAGCACCACAATACCCCCCGGGATGTCATACAACTGTACAACTACAGCATACATGTATCACTTTGCATTGTAGATACAGAAAATGCCATACAGTACCTATAGTTGTTTCTGAGAACATCTCCTTGGCAACTTCCTCGGCAAGGTTAGCACCCATCATTACACTCATATCTTTTATATTCAAGCTTTGTTTTATTTGATTGGACACAAGATGAAGGCCCTTACGACGATGATCCAGACCCTTAACATAATTATCATATTAATATTACTGAAGCTACATGTCAATGAAAGCAAGGTCAGCATTCATAAGAATGATAGTAGTCGAAAGGAGAATCATGTACAACTGAAGGGCTGTGTGAAACAAGGGCATAAGTGATTAATTCTGATCACATTCTAAATTCTCCCTTAGAAAACAAAGAATTTGAAGGAGAATTTGGAATGTGATCGGGTCGAGTCACTCACACCCTTGTTGTACACATGTCATCCCTTAAACTATAATAAGTGATTGCTTTGGTTTTGTGTTTGCTTAGCTTTTCTATTGGCTGTTAAAAGTGTTTTGTAATTATCAGCCAATCAGATTCTAAACTAAAACCAAACATTGTTTTGGTCCATTGTGCAATCAATTTCCATTTTTACCACAATTGCCAGTAATCTCGCAATCTGATTGGTCGATGTGTGGTAGTACATGTAAATGAGAGTCCAGACAACAGTGCTGACGTGAGAAAGTTATAGACAATGCTGGCTCTTTCAAAGCTGTCACACTTTGTCACGCTTTGTAACAAAACTTCCTTCTATGTTTTCTAATATTGTTGTAAAAAACAAATTTCCTATGGTTTTCCGTGGTGTGGACTCTTATTTACCACGATTTACGTCACTCATCACTTGGTCAAAATTTGATGTGGATGCGCCTCGTGAGTCCAAAACAAATGTTGACCATGTGATGACGTAAATCGTGGTAAATAAGAGTCCACACCATGGAAATTAAACCAGAGGAAATTTGCTAATTAGCAAGAGTTATCCACAATTGTGTTAACTTGGTTCAAGCAAAACCAATTGCAAATTATTTCAGTTTGTGATTGGCTCATTGTAGGTTTACTTGCTCCTGCGATTGGCTCAGTGTGTGATTACATTGTACCGGTACATTGGTTTTGGTTTTACAAGACTCTATTATTGAAAACCTCTCTATATGATAAAAATTATATATAGAACTTTACATTATTGCAATGTCTCATCAGAATTAGAAGAAAAAAGAAATTAAAGCTTGTCTTCAACCTTAATTCCACTTAAGCCCATGGGTCTTTCAAGTTTGTCTGAATTTTAATTTGATGAACTAAACATTAATATTTCTAATAAGCCTATTTTGGTTCCTTGCCCTTTGGGTATTAAGTTGTCAAACCAATCTACATTGTACTAGCCCAACACAGAAATCCACTTTAATTAAGTCCAGGGCTATCGGACAGCACTTTCGTTGGCAGTGCGGTGCCCTGCTCATGGAATTATATATACCTCATTGGGAAATTGGTAATGAAATTCCATCAACTCTTTTTTAAAGTGGAATAACTACTAACAATAAGTGGCTCCTCAAAGAAAGGAAAACAGGAGAACCCTTAGAAAAATTGTGAGTATGGAAAAGATTGACAAATTTAATGTTGACTCAATTAATGGCACTTTATAACTCAGTGTTGATAAGCCAAGAAACCTTACCTTAATCATTGATATGACAAGGATGTCAGGTTTAACTTTGTCCTTCATTTGTTCACAAACTGATTCTACAAACTTAAAAACATATTATTAGTACATATGAGACTTACATGTACGGTTAAAATAATTAAAGTACAGGGTTTGAGCCAGAGCATGAAATTGCAACATTATCGAGCAAATGCACAACAATTGGTCCCCTAAAATTTGATGGCTGGGTCATAAAAGTCCCCCAAGATCAAAACTTCCCTGTTGTGTTTAAAACATGTTGAGACTGTTACTGGTTGAATTCATTTGGTTATTTCTTGTTTACTGAGCTTGAAAAAATAAATAAATTTATACAAATTCATACATGTCACTTTTTCCATTGCACCAATCGCACACTTTTTCCATCGTGCAAATATACATGTAGTGCCCTTTGTGCCTGGGTTAATTTTAGTAGAAATTTTGTATTGAAAGATGCAGTGTCATACATTTACACACTTGTGCATGATGCTTTATTCCTTCATTCATGTTTTTTTTTCTCAGGGCAGCACTGAGGCATTATTGATATTTGGGTATAGTTAAAGGCACAGTATAAATAAAATACTTTCCCTCCCCTAATTTTGCTTGTTTGTCGTTTTGCAATTAAAAGCCACAGAGGGACAAATTGTCTACTGAGGCCACAAAGCTAGTTCAAATTCTAAAAGTAAACTGTACTCTGTCTATTACATTTAAAGTAGTGTTACCATTATAGTTATTAATACATTAATTCATATAATTATACAATGTAATTATTAATACTTCATCAATGTACAATAATTATGTCTGTTTCCCAGCTCGTTTAACTTTACAGTTATTCTGGGTACCAATTATATTGAAATAAAGTATAAATAAGACATATACATGAATGTTGTAAAAAAAACTAAATCTATAAATGGTAATAAATGTTGTTGTTACATTAAATCGACACTGTTAACCCCCAAATGATAAATTTCTGCATGCAGATGAAAGATAAAAATAACTATATACATGTAGGTACTCAGATTAGCAGAGTATATACTTTCCAGGTATACTCACCTGGAGAAAATTTGAGTCAATTTTGATGAAGGAAGGCAAAGATTTTAGTGCCTGCATGGATGAAAAATACTGTTTTTAAGATAAATTTAGAGCAACTTGAAATCGGTTCACTGTAAACCAAAATCAAGTTTCTAGAATATAGGCTTTTGTATAATCCACTTTAACTTTGGCCATCCTCTATCAAAAATGTTTGAAAAGCATAAATGTATCTCAGGACGTTATTTTTGTGGTTTGGTTTTTAATAAACTTGAAGGTTCAATTTGATTGACAGATACTGCCCCTTTAATAAAATAATCAATAGAAGAAACACATCTTACCATGGGAGGAATGTTAAATACAAGGATGTCTGCATCTTTGACAGAATCTGCCACATCTGGGTTTGCAGTCTGTAAAAAAAGGAAAGGAAAGAAGTAAGAAGGACAATAAAAAAAAAAGATTATTAAAAACTAAACTTCAATGGTTTACAAAATGTTGAATTATTTTGTATTATTTATTAAACAAGATGCCCGTTGGGCATTATACTCGGGCTTTCAGTTAGGGAGAAGGCAAAATTTTCTAAAACAATTCATGTAAAGAATTGATGACTTTGTGAAAACATTAAAAATGGCACTTGACATTAAATGCATGTGTTACGTTTCCAAACTTTAAGACAGGAAATCGTCAATACAATGTTCTAATATTTTTTGTACAGCAGAGAATTGTGTTATTAAACATGTAGTAGAAATAAAAAAATGGTGCCATTTGAAGAATTATTCTTAATGTCAAAAGAGCATAACGAATAAATACAACCTTAACTTGGGCCACTTTTAATTAATACATGGAGTTCTAGCATATTTTTGTGTCATACATGGTTTGTGCTAGGGGAGCAGGATAATTGATTCACTACTCATGCTTGTGTTAATTTACATTGCAATCACATATGGGAGCTTCTAATTACAAAGTTTTACTGATAATTAAATTGAGGCTTCATGAGGGTTGTCACTGAAGGGACTGGTCAGAAATTAGCATGGGGAGGAGGTTGAGATTTGTTTGAATCGCCAAAAATGGAGGGTCATAAAATATTGTGTGCATTGATTTCATGCATGTACACCACTTGGGAAATAACATTAGAGTAACACTAACTAGCATACACAGAGAAGTGTGTGGCCCTCCTACCCTGCGAGCAGGTTTCTCATCTCTTTGCCTTTCCTCCAAGTAGCATGGAACCTCTCAAGACCTGTATGCTGATTGCACCCATAATACTATACTTCTATGGTTTTTGTACTGCACTTTCTAATGGGTTAGGGTGTTTTCTATTGCTGCGTAGGCCAATACTATCGCTTGTTTCGAGAAGTTCCACCTGGCCCCTTTCCTGCCGCCAAGAGGAAACGATTACATGCGCCACGGTATCTCGATTTCCATTGGCCGAGAAAAACGAGACGGTAAACATTACAGATTCAATGTAGATTTCAGATTATCCATTTCCTATTGTTAACGGCAAGGGAAGGCGAAGTGGAGAAAATCAAATGCATTTCCTTCTTCGAGGGTATAAATCAAAGCTTTCTTTAGGATAAATTAAGGTAGATTTATTGAACGGTTTATATTTCAAGGTCTTCTGTGCAGCAGCAAAATGAGAAAACAAAGCCGGAGTTTGAAGCCCGTTCGTATCAATCGTCGGCAAACAAAAAACTGCGTGACGACATAATATAATACTGTGGGCAGAGCCATAATTTATACTCTCCAGTTCTTGTTTTATGACAGTTCGGTTTCTAGTTACGGCTTTCCACGACAAATCCTGCTAATCTTTCGACAGATCCAATTCAATTTTAATACGGTATTCTCGGATCCAGTTCTGTTTATGGGTATAATTCGTGGTCAATTCTATCTTCTGAGTTCTGTTATTCTTTTGACGATTTTAACTTTTTTTTTTGGTCTCTATAACGTCACATACAGTTCAACTTATGGATGATTTCATTTCCAGTTCGAATTACTGTCACCATTACACTTAATATAATTCTAAAAGTAGGGAACAAGTAAGATTTGTGTGCGTATATAATTATAAACACAAATATTTCAACCTCACCAGTTCTGATTTCCGTTCGCGTTCAAAGACAAGGGTCAATCACTATTCACTTCCAGGTTTTGTGACTCTTGAGTTGAAGTCTTTGTAAAGCTCGGCATTGGTTGACTGGTTTAGTCAAGACTTCCCAGTTGTATAATCTCAAGAGTATTTCAGGAGAGTAATTGGCGGGGTAAACACACAGCCAACATTGCAAACAATCAAAATCCCTCATTGACCTCCTCACAGTGTGTGATCGTATTATGAAGAGCATTTCAACAATATCAACACCGCAATCCTATGGCATTTAGATGCAGCAGTTCAGGCATTTTCTTTCCGTGTCCGTGGATTATTGGACCAAAACCATCGAAACCAAACCATCACTCCTCCGGCCGGCCAGACTGCATGTAGCTGACTCAGTGACTGTACCGTGTACGATTGGATCGCCACATCCCTTTCGTAAATGTAAGAATTTTCCATTGAAAGCCCCTAAAAGTCCTGTCAGCCCTAGAATAACTGAACATCTTGGTATTTCATTCGAAGAAACCTTTGGTTTCAGCAAAATAATGGTTAAGAATGGCCACGAATCTTCGCTCCGTTGCTGACTTGGCACACTATAAGTATAAACCCAAGACAGACCACAACCAAGATCGGGCGGGTGTCGAATCTGATTGGTTGATCCTGTCACGTGTTGGGATCGAACAATGGGCTCCTGTGTAATCTGATTGGTTGCTGGCGCATTTCAGCGACACAAAAAATAATAATAATAATAATAATAACAAGACGCCCGCTGGGCGTTTACTCGGGCTGTCACTTTTAGGTATGAGGCCAACTGTTTCTAAAATAAATTCTGCCAAAAAAGGACCACTTCGTGAAAATCATTAAAAATTAAAGGCACTTGTACGAGATTGGTAGTTGAAATACAGTGTACTTTGTTGAAAGTAATCCCAACGAACACTCTTCTTCCCCGCCGAACCACAGACAATGATGGACTTCGGCCGCAAAGCTAAACAACACGAAACTCGTCCGCTTTGATTTTGTTTCAGTAGAGCCATTTCCTCCGTTTATCAGCTGTAACACAAGCTGCTGGGACGTTTAGGGTTTCGAGTCCTTCATCAGTGCAATTAGGGAAGAGATATAAACTACAATAAATACTTTCCGAGACAAACAGACTTGACTGTATACGCGGCGTGATGGCGATAATTTCACAAGTTCACTTGCGCTCGCGACGAGTTGAGCCATTTGAAAATTCAAGGACCCTGGAACTAACTGAGAAGGCGGCTGTATTTCAGGCTAGTTATCAAACTCAATGCAATGAGGGTTTCTTCAGTTTTCCCCATATTAACAGACATGTAACAGTATATTAATGTCTCTCAATCTAGTAGAAAGACTCTCTAAGCTGTGTAGTTGACCTGACAGTTCAGTTACCCATTGGCAGACGGTGGTATTGCCTAATTTTACGGCCGGGAATAGATTTCTGACAATGACTCATAGAAATCGATATCTCCTTGTCTCGCCTTGTCTGAGAGCTTTGACCTTTGTTATCTGAGCGCGCCTGACGAAATCTACCCTGAGATTATAATTCGATACCTTTTATATCTAAACGTGTTTAGAAACACTTAAGCTGAGATTGTATTTCGCTCCTGTGTAATCTGATTGGTTACTGGCGCCAAACAGCGACACAAAAAATAATAATAATAATAATAAACGGCTTGCATTTTCTGACTCGTGCCGGCCGAAGGCCTGGCCCGAGTAATAAACGGCTTGCATTTTCTGACTCGTGCCTCGGCCGAAGGCCTGGCCCGAGTAATAAAGGTTTGAATTTTGTGGTAATGGGATGTTCTGCCCCCTAATAATTCATTTAATTTGTAGGTCCTCCAAGTGAAGTCACATAAGTCTAATGGAGGATGTATATATCCACAGCATGGCAGCTACTCTGGTTACATGTATTTCTGCCGGGTGGTATTTACCCAGACAAAGTAATACTCTATGTTAAAAAGAGTATGAAAAGGGGAGATTTGGAGTTGTTTCTCCAGCAGTAGTTTAGAATATGCCAGCTTAAAAATATGAAAAGTTATTGAAAACCCTGCAACCATTTGCAGTTTGAGACTGAGATTCGTTAGGCGGTAGGGGTTATTTTAACCCTCGACTTCCAGCACAACAGACTGGACCAGTTAACCAGTAGTGAGCTAACTGGAAGGCGCACAGTATGTGCAATGTAACATGCACTCACCACATTATGAGGAATCATATAGCCAGGAAGGTTCTTGACATTCTCATGATCTGTGTTGATGATTTCTGATAGATTTCTTCCATTAACAAGTGATTCATAAACATACATTTGTACTTCATTTTGAAATAGATGAGGTTTCTTCTTTACATTATCTCCAATAATACGTGCTACTGCAGTTCCCCTAAAATGAAAAGAAATATTTGTCTGAAATATTTGAAACAATTTCAAATTTACATTTAATAAGATGGATTTCAATTTATAACTTAAAAGGTACTTAACAAAATGTAATGTCTATATATGTACATGCATGCATTTTGTCATGCAACTGCCATCTTATAGATGACATCAAATGTGACGAGAACAAAGATGTGCACTACAAGATGCAGCTCATGATCAGTGTCACAACTGTTGTTCTCATCACATTTTTATGCAGGTTGGCGCAGTGATAAAATGCTCACCTCTCACCACTGCAGTCCCGGGTTCGATTCCCGGCTCAGGCACCAAATGTGAGTTAGGTTTGTTTTTGATTTCTTATCTGCATTTGAGGGTTTTTCTCTGGGTTCTCTGGTTTTCCTCCCTCTGTAAAAATCAACCGTGAGTTGAGTGTAGTGTGTTATTGAAACTGGGTATCACTGCTGATACCGGCCGTATACTGCAGATTTTAGGCCTGTGGAACACCTGGAATCTTAAGTTATTGCCTGTGTTGACAGTCATTCCATTCTATTTTGGAAATTTTAGCTTGTTGCTTTTGTAGGTTTCATAAAAACGAGCACTTTTGATCTTGTGGGTTTAAAAATTAAATTTGAATCTGAGTATAGAATTAAAGAGAGAATATGGTCGCTGAGGATTATTTGGCTGATAATAATGTATGCCGGTGTATATCCTTACCAAACCAAACATACATGTATGGGGTTTATATGGGCATGATATGAGGATGTACTGTACATACATCCATTGCATAAATGGCATATAATTTATAAATAACCATTATTTAGGAATCTTTAGTCTCACCACAGGGAGTCCATGCTCACAACATGAGGATTAAATTTGTATGAAACTTTATCGCTAGTATATAAAGCTGATGGAAAATCATAATAAACATCCATTAAAGTTTACATATCACATCAAATGTTGTCCAGCTGTCGTTTCTTGTCTTTCTTGGAGCCTTCAAGCCGCATTTCAGTGAGAAACTATTTTTTAGTTCACTGAAATGTGGCTTGAAGGCTCCAAGACAGACAAGAAACGACAGCTGGACAACATTATTTTGATGTGGTATGTAAACTTTAATGGATGTTTATTATCATTTTCCATCAGCTATATATACTAGCGATAAAGTTTCATATAAATCTTCATGTTGTGAACTTGGGCTCCCTGTGGTCTCACATTCATGTGAAAACGCTTTTGTGTGGCAAGGTACGTGAACATGAGGTTAAAGTCTCCAGGACAAGACTTATTTAAATTGGATGCTATTTATACAATGGGTCTATGGGAGTATGGGTCTCAGACTCAGGTAACCACTGAGGTATGATGGGATAAGTATGGGTACTACGTTTAGAAACCATATATGGGAAAAGTAAGGGTTTAAAATTATATCATTGGGAAAATATATTTCTCTATTATATTTCTATTTAAACTGTCAGGCCATCATACAGCAGAGCCAGGCCCAGACAAGGCCCAGACTGGCCAGGGCAGAGGCGGAATTATAGGGACCACTCACCAGTTTCCAGAACCAAGTACAGTAACCTTCCTAGGCAACAAGTCACTGCTAAAATGTCGAGCGTATCGTAGTCTGGTCAGTAAGGGAGGTATATTAAAACTCACTCTCATCTTCTATCATTCAAAAACTCTGAATTAATCGCACACTTGTCTTTGCTCGCGTCCACCATGTTGGACGAGTAAACTAGGGGACTGGCGACGTGTATTTTCGTGTTCAGGCTCTATCCACTGAGAGTCAGCACAGGTACCCCAAGCTCTCACTTGACTTAAAATTTGTTTGTAAATTTTAAGTTTAAAACACGAAGAGCAGTGTTTTATCAAGTTTAAAAAATCGAGAATTTTTAGACTTGATAAAACACGTGCTGTGAGTGTTTTAAACGGCTTCAAAAACGCTTTAAGAATGCAATGAAAGAAAGACGCACATCTCAAGGGAATGACAAAGAAAATATTTTTTAGTAGGATGAAATTCTATATAAAGTTTCATCCTAATTAGAAATTCACTGATAAAGGCCCAAAATTTGCTGCGAGTTTATTAAACGACTTAACGGTATAAAATGTCTTCATGCACAGTCATTGATTTCCTTTGTTTTTGCTTCGTTAATTATTCATGAGTTTTTGAAATATGAAATAAAAACTCATGAATAATGGCATGAAGCAAAAACAAAGGAAATCACCGAGCGAGAAGCGACTTTAAATGTGATAAAGATTTCATCCTACTTTACATAAACTTTAACTTGGATTTTCTCCGCCGAAATAGGTCGTATCGCCAAAATAACTGAATCTAGACGTTTTTTAAGCCGTTTAAAAAACTCGCAGCAGTGTTTTATCAGATACTCGGGCTGCGCCCTCGTGTTTTATCTGCTCGTTTATTAAACCATACATAAAAGACTCACCTTTTTCTCCAAATGTGTTTTTCTTATTACCTCTATCGCTTTTGGGAGTCTAAAGGCCATTTGAAGGTCGACTCTCTAAAAAAACATAAAACCCTTCAAATGGCCTTTAGACTCCCAAAAGCGATAGAGGTAATAAAGGAAACACATTTGGATAAAAAGGTGAGTCTTTATTTCATATTTATCGATTTTAAAATTTACAAATCGATACAAACAAATTTAGTCAAGTTCATATACATATAGGGAGCTTGGGGTACCTGTGGAGTCAGCAGAGTCGCCCGATATGATTTTCATATTTGGGCCTATGCTGGACGTTAGGAGTTTTGAAGCCTATCCTGTTTCAGTAAACAAAATAAATTTAGAAACTCAATATAACTCATATTTGGACAGTTTTGCACTTTAGTATAATTCTTCAGTTATGACGGGTATTTTCCACGCACAAGGACAGTGGCCTGAGTTTACATAGTACTTATCTTTAACTACTGACGGATAGGTTAGATCCAATGATTATAGAAGTATTTCTATATATCAGTAGGTGCTTGATGGACGCAGTTACAACAGGCTCTAGACAAGCTATCCTCCTGGTCGTCTGAGTGCAACCTCTGTTTGAATCCTAAAAAGACCAAAGTGATGCTGTTCTCTACTCCACAACTCACTCGTACACATCGCCTTGATGAACACCCCATACGTCTTACTACAAATGGCATCAAGCTTGAGAGGACCAAGACCACCAGGCTTCTTGGGACTGAAGTGCAGGAGAACTTAAAGTGGAACGATGATGTACAGTCCAAAATATCTAGTTGTTACAGCACCCTGGCTGTAATTAAGAAACTCAAAAACTTTGCACCATACCATGCGAGGAAACAATTAGCTGAAAGCCTTGTTTTGTCTAAAATTGACTATAATGATGTTGTTAGCTATCCTATTCCTTGTTACTTAGTTAAGCGTCTCCAGTGTGTCCAGCTCGCTGCTGCTGGTTTTGTAATTAATCATTTTGCAGACTTGTCAGATGTTTTAAAACTGGGATGGCTCCCTATATAAGCTATCGTAGAGATGTTCACCTATCGAAGGTTATATTTAAGGCCTTAGAGGAACACACACCAGCAAGAATTCTGCGATCATCTAGCCAACGTAAACTTGTAGTACCACTTACTACTGGTACTCTGCAGGATTGCGCAGCTAAATTGTTTAATAGCTTGCCAGCAGACAATAGGGATTGTACCCTCGCAACAGAATTTACGCGCAAATGCAAATCACATTTTACATCGCTTGCCTTAAATTTATAAATTAATTAGTACATTTAGTGTCATGTATTTTTTCAGTATCTATTCAATAGTTTTAGCTTTTATCTTGTTATCAATAGCATTAATGTAGTATTATATTTATTGTAGAATTAGCATAGAAGAGCCACCCAGTGGAATGCTAATAAACCTTTATTATTATTATTATTATTATTATTACCCTTAGTAATTTTGAATCGAAAATAACATCTTGACTGAATAAAAGTCAATAGGATTCAGGCGAGTGTGACGCAATGAAAATTGACGATTAAAAACAATAATGAATAGCAAGAAAATAAAACTTACCCCAAAATTCACAAAAATGTAATCCAATGCAGTGAGTACTGATTTTAATGTAGGTTAACTAGAGCAGATTTCGTCACGAGTGGGACAAACTACGGCATGTCCGTAGCCTTGCCTTATCCGTGCTATAAGGGACCGGACATTATGTAGAGGGGGGAGGAGGTGGGGGGGGGGGGGGGGGGGGGGGGGGTGCAAATGAAAAACTCCATGCTCAATTTTTTATGATCCCTCCCCCAGGAGCCCATTACCACAATGGTAATGGTAATGGCTTCTGCCCTCCCCCCAATTACCCCTCTAGCCGTACTATGGCCCCCCTAATTTGCTGCATGAAAACTGGGGACCCTCCCCCTATTTGCACCAGCCCTCCCCCCCCTCCAAATAATGTCCGGTTCCTAACCGTGCTGTGCCGTATTTCTGTAATTGGATTGGATCAGCAGGACATAGGGATAATCGAGCTGTAGTTTGTCTCACTCATACGAAATCTGCTCTATCTGTCGAAGTTTAGAAAAAGCGAGGAAGGAACTGAAAACCCCTTACCTTCTTCTTCTGGGATGAGTAACACGCCAGGAAGAGGTGTGATGTCACATCTGTTACAGCCTCTGATTATATTAACGGATAAAAGAGCGGGAAAATCAATTCAGTCCGCGCGAAAGGCGCGGAAAAAACCCTTGGTATATATTAAACAAACAAGCAATTTTTATTTAGGTAGTTATCTAAACCGATGGCATACATTAGCTATAATTTGGATAGTCAACACAATTTTATAACCTGACAGTAAATTCGTCTCGAAATCAATCACTGAGTGAGAGGCAGCATTGCCGGCTGAAATTATGAAGGCTTCACACATTTGACTGATTTCAACAGCGCGTACAACTTACGTGAAATAATGTTGCAGAAGTGTTCACACGGTGCAATAGACCCTTCCACGTTTTTTTAACTATATATATATACGTATAGCAGCAAAACTGTCGATACTGCTGAAAAGAGCACCTCGAAGTTAGTCAAAATCCCAAATTGAGTTATCTTGAATAGGAGCAAAGTTATAGGCACTAGCACTACAGCTTACCACTTTACATCACATTCTTAACACTTAATGAATGGTTTGTAACTTTTCAAGATTTTGTCGGAAAGATCGCTTTCGAGATTAGTTTTAATCTTTTGAAAACTACTAGGGGAATAACAGTGGCTACGAACATGATTATGCTTTATAAACTTAGGCAAATTAAAACTCCAAAAAGTGCAAAAATCAAGTTCGTGTGACAAGAGTTCTGCATGCTCTTATCCAAAATCAGGATTCGTGCGCTGTACACAAGTGTATAATAAACCGACAGACAAGCACTGTTACGCCCGCTGAACGTGTAGGCCACTGAGATGAAAAGTGGCATCGGCTAAAAAAGAAAGTGATAAAACTCGTCCGAACCGAGGTGAGGAGCAAAATCTGAAACAGGTAGGAGATAAGAAGATGAAGTGCCTTGTCTAAATTGAGACGCTCATTTACAAAGCAATGTTGACATTATTTGAAATCGCAACTTTCTCCCATAAATCCTCTTACAACGAAATATTGCTAGTTCAGGCCATCAATAATCTCAGTAGTCCAGCAAAAAATGTTTTAATTCTCTCCGGCCCCTTAATTAACCGTATTGTTGAAACGAAAGAAAACCGTTACGAATGAAAACTTTGCAAATAAGTAAAATAAATATATTTAGATGCAATGGGTTTGTGCAGTGCACTTAACTGCTCCGCCTGGCCAATGGAAGACCGCTCCCTAAATCCCCCGGCAATACCATTCAGCCACAGAACACCTGCATATTCCACTAAGAAATAATCGAGGCTAGTCTATAGTTTGACCTGTGGAATAATTTAAATTCACACTTTGGTATTGTTCTTTAAGTAAAGTTTTTGACTGTAAAGAAAGAAATTTAGTTCACAATTTCTTGGCCCCATCTTCGGGTCCATTACCGAGCAATGTGAATTTTCCTTCGCTGCACCGCGCGTAACGTTTTTGAAGACCGGGTAGCGTTGTTTTCAAATAAAACATGCAGGTGAAGATATTATGGGGTTATTTCCAGATCCCCAGCTAATAAACGTCACACGTAGTCACACAGTTTTTATTGCTTTGTAGGATTAAACATACATACTAAAAAGTCGACCGTTAAACATTACACTAAACTCACCATATAAAACTAAGTTTTACAGATTTAAGTATCCAATAAGATCATAATACACCTCAAAATTGTACATGTATGTGCATGAATAATCTCTCTCTTATACTCCTGGGCCGGATGGCAATTACATAGGAGTGTCATGTTCATCTCATCAGTGTTTGTTTCCTCCTATCTTCGAAAACAACAACAATAATATATCCCATCAAATGTGACCATAATTAACTTCAATGTTAATTGCAAATATTTGTAAAAGTTTAAATATTACAATACATGCTACCTGCTCTAAGGGTGAAGTAATACGGGTAACAATTTATTGTAACTTGCAGTCTCGCAACAATGTTGCGTTGCAAGGTGAAGCGCGATTTGCACGTATTACCAAGTTGCAGCAACACGTTGCAAGAAGTAGAATTTGCAACACATTTTTGTTTTCATCCTCGTATTACCACCTGGTGCTGCAACTTATTGTGCAACAAATCTAGAAAGAACGCTTGTGATTGCTGGTAAATGTCAGCGCGCATGCACAACGTAAAACAACGATTTGGACGTCGAAGATTTGAAGCCGGATTAGTCATGTTTACTGCAACCTGCAATTACATTGCAACATGGACCCGGGTGGCGCAGTGGTTAAGCGCTTCGCCTCTCACCTCTGTGGCCCAGGTTCGATCCCCGGACGTGGCGCCATACGAGAGTTGAGTTTGTTGGTATCTCGCCCTTGCTCCGAGGGTTTTTCTCCGGGTTCTCCGGTTTTCCTCCCTCCACAAAAACCAACACGCTAAATTCCAATTCGATCTGTGAATTAGCCGGGTCCTGGCTTTGATCAGCCTCTTATGGCTGCTTCAGGTCCCGTTAGAAATTCAGTGTTTTGCTTTTTAGAAATTCAGTGAAAATTTGTTGCGTGCTAAATTTGTTTAAGTGGGTAGTAATACATGCAACATCGCGCTTCAACTCGCAACGCAACATTGTTGCGAGACAAGTCGCAAGAAAATGTTGCCCGTATTACTTCACCTTTACAGTGCAGACACCTACACTGTGCAACGAAAGAGTAAATTAGTTGAACATTACAAAACAACACAATGTAACAAACACAAAATTAACTTAAAATAGTTAGTTTCAGTTGCATACATTAATATTCTGCACTCTAATCTCCAACGTAGCAAATTCAGGTCTAGTCATTTTTTAAAGCTATGAATTGAAAGTCTCTGCCTTTAAGCCAGGTTAGAAAATGTTCTACTGAAAATGAACACTACTGAAGCATGCGCATCAGCACAAGCCTTGTTCAGAAGCGGAAGCCTCACTTGCATGCTATATTTACATTGCCGAGGGCCTGAGAATGAGGGTTCTGATTGGCTAAATTCATCTGCTTCTGTTTCACGCGACAGAAGAATCTGAAAGTTTCCTTCTTCTTGTGCTTTCGTCGTGTTTACGCTTATGCTTACATATACGTTTCTTGATTTTACTATAACGCTCCTTACGCTTACATTTCCTGGTCTTTAAAGGCACTGTTAAACCCAAATGGAGTAACTTCTCAGGTATTAAGATTAAAATAATCAACTCTCGTTATAACGGGCGCTACAGGGATTGAGATTTACTGTCCGTAGTGGAGAAGGTCCGTACCAACGGGAGTTCTTTCAGTCAATAATATGTACTGAGTAATTTGTCGCTGCCCTAATATTGGGGTGTTCGGAAGGCGAGAGGCGACACAACTAAGGCGACTGTACTAAGATTAGCAGAGTATGCTATCAAGAACACTGGAGAAAATATCGATGAATGACAGCAAATATTCGATAAATTTTTTTTAGAGCACCTTGATATCAGTCCATGATACCCTTAAAAAGTGGGCGACATTTTTCCATTTATACGATGGGAAGCTAGTCGCAGCTTACCTAAGCCGCAAAGTTCACAAAAACGTCATTTCTACGAGGCCTTCAGTCAGTCGTGAACTTCAGTTTTTGACCAATTTATTAGCGACCGTTTGCGGCAGAATTAAAGGGCTATGTCATGGTACTGCGCATGTATCGAGTAATCGCTCGGTTGGTGGCTGTTAATTGATACAAACAGTTGGACTTCCCTCCCTCAATGCTTGATTGAAAGGATTTTCAATATATTTCCTGGAGACTGTTTATATACACTGTTTGTTAGTCATTGTTGCATATTTGCTTGATTTTAAGCATCCTACATGGCCGAGAAGATTGTTAATTGGTATCAACATCGGTGGAAATAGCTGTTTCCGACCCGGAACGCGAATGTAAAGTCTATCACCGTGACACAGCCCCTTTAAGCCGCGGCTAACTTCATCTGGTAATTAATGGCCCTATTGTGATGTCATCCCTCCAACGATACGATCGACTTCAGTTTGTGTGCACAAGTTAGACAGTTCAAAGTAGACCAAAATCAAGTTGCACGAAGATCTAGGTCATAGTTCATTATTTCCCTTCCTATCTCACTGGTTAGGCTATAGTGGAACGATCGAGTCAACAAATTACCGACCACTATTTTACGGTGCCATTTGTTCACTATAGCCCACCAGTTGTGTTTCTATCTAATAGATGGTTTGCACTCAATCCTCAGAGATTCAAATGACAAAGGGCATGGCGGCCATATTGGTGTACAGAACAAAAGAAGCTAACGAAGAATCTATTGTTAACTGTACACCAACATGGCGGCTATGACGTCACGTGCAAAGGGTCTATTGTTTTAGAGAAACAAAGCAGTGTTCTGGCTAGGAATCTTACTCTATGTGTCAAATGACTCCCATGCATTTTTTAATGGATCAATTTGGTCAATAGGCCAAATGCATGATGAGGAGATCATCACGCATGAGACCTATTTCTGAGTAACCCTTTGTTAATAAGGGCCCTGTGATGTACCCTATGGACCCAAATATTTTGTGATGGGTCAATTCTGAAACTGTTGCGTCGGCACAAGGTGCAGCCTTAGTCAGAACTCTGCATAAATGGTTACATTTGATTGGCAGTCACCCTTTATAGCTCTCTCGATAATGTTTAATTCTAATTACAGTACAAATCAGAGTAATTAACTTGTGCTCATCAATAGATCTTGCATGGTTCCACCTAGCTCCTCACAGCTGGGGATACAGGTTTGCACAGAGTCAGTTTTTGTTGTTCAGAAGTGATTTTCAAGCATCTCCATCATCTCGTTTGGGGTATGATCTTCAAAGCACACATTGTAGATCGCTGTAAATAGAGGATACCTATAAAACAAAGAGGAAAGTAATTATAAGTTATACAAGCGGCCTCGGGACTTTTACAAATCTTCCCCCGGCTCTCGGGGCAACTTAAATCACTAATACCCCTCATGCCATGGTATAAGTTTGTTGTACCATGATCGCCGAGGAACGGAACAAATCTCTGAGAAGTTTAGTTTTCTCTGCCGAAACTAAAGACGTCGCAGTCGAGTTGCTTTCGAAAACGTTTTGTTTAATGCTTGACTGAGCGCCATTGATTAAACGACCCTGGCTTCCCCTGGGGAAAAGCGTGTTGTTTTTGAGAAGAATAACACTAAAATACAATGTAATTATGCGGTTGACTAAATATTCAAAGAGCATGCATGGATTTTAATTACGTCACGTTTATGGTTTTAAGTATCCCACATGGAAGAAGCGGGTTTGAGAAATTAAGAGAAGAATATGCAGATTGAAATAGGTCATCCCACATGGATTACATTGAAGGTTATGATGAAGACAGGTCAGTTTGGATTCAGTATTTTTCATCCGGGAGCGTAGGGCTAGTCGTACCAGAGGGGAGCAGGAGTTGATGCTTTTGACCTTCTCACTTCCAGCCTGCATTCTCTTCTAATTTTCCCTCATTACACATGCAGGGGAAAATTAGAAATATGCATTGCATATTTCTAAATATCCCTGCCATCAGGGAAAATTAGTGGTTTAAATGTGCCTCGGAGAACAAAAGAATCCGAGGCTACCATGGTATAATCTAGGTATATGTACATGTAGTGGAGATAGTGGGTGGACATGCATCAGTGCAAATGGCAGTACTGTTAGGGATGGAAATTAGGTTTGCACACTCGAAAAATGCGAATAGATTTTTAGAAACATAAGTAAAATCTCATGACAACTCGCAACTATTGCTAGTGTAAGGGCGCGATTTAGCGACCCGTCAGGAACACACCCACAACTAGGAACGTGAATAACAAAATACCAAAACGTATGTTTTAGCGCGTAAAAGAGGAAACTGCCACCCCGCAAATTATCTCGAACGTGCTCGCACAAGTTAAACATAAAACTTGCTGCAACACATGTTTCAAACATCCGTTCGAACACCCTTTGGTTTGTAGATTACTGACCACATTTCATTTAGCGGTATACTCGTCAGTTGTTTGGTATTTCTACGATTATCGTCCGGTCACAAACAGCACGTAGCAATGACCATAAATATAGCACATCTTGTAACAGAAAGATAGAGATAGCACAACTTGTAGCAGAGAGGGACAACTCGTACCAGAAACTAGTGAGTGAAGTTGTAACAGTCTAAACCGGTACCTCCCCGCAGACAAATGGATTAAAGTTAACTTCGTTACCGAGTCTACGTCTAGTCCGTAACACTAGTAGAATCTTGCTGAACCATTTGAAGTTTCTGGTAAAAAATAGTTACAACTACATGTAGCAACAGTTGATAGTAGTATTTTCTTTTAGTTTCAAGACCTGACAATAGTATGGTGATTTTTTAAAATTAGAATTATTCTATTTTAAGGCAATCATGAACATAGATTTCATTGATGGGGATCTTAAGGGCTGCTTACTCATACATGTAGATAAACAATTACATGTAATTCTGACTGTACTTTTTAGAGAACATTAATTAAAATATTTTTGTGATTCTACATGTATATTGACAATTCGACTTTCGCTTACAACAATTTACACATTTTAATGCCCCAAAATGCACCTGAATTTGCATCTCTGCATGAGCATCTAACTTTCACAAAATGTATGGGGAAGTATGCCCCTGTATCCTGCTAAGAAACTTGTGCCTATATATATGGACACTCTTTCCATCCTGTAGCTGGGTTTTCTTCAGAGTGGGTCGTTTTGAAAACAAACCACTCTGTAGACCCAGCTACTGGCCTGATATATCAAAGACTCACTGTTCTGTCAGCTCATTTTCTTTCAGTACTTGATATACTTCATAAGCAGTATGGGGCCCCTGAAGTTTCTGACCACCAAGAAGCTCCTGCTCCACTTGTTCAAATGACTGCAGAGAAAACACAGCTGTAATGAGTGTGTACTTACGCAAAGTACGATGTAATATCATCTAAGCCTTTTGCACACACGTATTCTGGGTTTTGGGTGTTAAACATGTACATGTAAACATTAATTCTCTTGGGTCTCAAATACGTTTTGTAAAAAGGGCTAACGTGAACAATTGGCACTGTAAAAAAGTGGTTGCCAACCACATACAGTACAAGTAGCGTACATGCAATCCTTGATGCTTTCTGTAATTAAAGTAAACAACCATTTATAATAAATTACCAGTAAGGTATGAAAGCAGTAACGAATCCTAAGTAGTTAGCAAAGTTTTAACCCACCGTTATTTTTCACAATGTACTTCAATCAACTTTAGCTTTGCAACATCTAATATGTTATTTATGATCCAACTTTCTCTCTAAATGATATTGAGAGTTTTCTAGAGTACGAATAACTACTGTACAATATCACAGCATATTTGTACTGGTCTGGGCTCTCTCAGACATTACTTGGAGTCTACCGAGTGCAGCTGGATATAAATAGACCTTTATCATGTAGCGGCCATTTGGCTACAAACAATAGGTCTCGTCTCTGCCTCCAGTTTGGAAGTGAAAGAACAAATGTTTTTATTCTACTGGGATGCAACTGATGGCTGTAGCATAATGAAGGCTTGTTTCAACAGTAGGATGTATTAGAATTTATGAACATGAACGGGCTATTGTTGTAATGTGTACATAATTGTTTTAACAGCTCTTGTTGTCTACATGTATTTGTTCATTAACACTTGCTGATTTTATGGCAATACACGTACTTCACAGAACTCTTACCTTCTTTGTCTTGACAAAAGCTTCACCAGCCCTGCGATTCCTCCCAGCATAACATGTGGTAATAAGATCAGCTATCCCACACGACTCATAGAAGGTCTCTATTTGTACTCCCTCATAAAACCGATTGGCAAAGTCTATCATTTCCTTCAGGCCAATTCTGATTATTGCTGCCTTGGTGTTGTCCCCAAACCTGATAAACATGTACAATTGAAGTCATTGAAAGAAAAACACTTTGAATAGTCAAAGAGCAGTTTTCGGTTGGGTGTTGTAAAACCAAAACCAAAGCAATTGCAGAGCCAATCATGGGAGCAAGTAAAAACTGAATGAGCCAACTCACATGAATTGAAATAATTCATGATTGATCCCAGCTCCCACTAGCCTGCGTGCAGACGTTCTCTCTCCCTGAAGCTCCCACCTCCCTGGTTTTACTTCAACCAATCACAATTGAGGAAAATTAAATGCAATCGTGCATAACTCTTGCTAAAACGAAAGTTGACTGTGTGATGGATCAAAACAATGTTTGGTTTTAGTTTAGAACTTGATTAGCTATAATTATATTAATTAAATACAAAACATTTTTCACAGCCAATAGAAAAGCCATAAGCAAATGCTAAGCCAAAGCAACCATCTATTACATACATGTACATTTGTACTTGCAACACTCAATCGAAAACTGATCTCTGTCACACCACATGGTTGGTGTTACACATGTACATTTTGGGTTTTAGGGCTTGATATGATTGTTTGGTCTGGGATTGTTCTTTTTTTGATGGTCAAGTCCTAAGCACCCTTCACACACAATAAGCAGCATAAATTCCACATCCACAAATGTACATGTGATACCACAACTAGTTTCCAAACATCCTTTTTAATAGAACCTGTACAATATGGAACACTTTAGCCAACAAACTTACCTTCACCACAGAACTAGCCTCCTTTCAATCCCTCATGCTTAAATACTATTTTACATGTACCTCTATGATTCGGAAGATCCCCTAACCTGGAAATCAGTCTGCCCTAAATGTCATGTTTAGAGGTTTGGCTATAAAAGTATGATTTTATAGTCAACACAGTGGTTGACCCAAAAGCTTTTGCTCCTTCGGCCACTGCGCACATTTGTAATATTTATTTAATCTTATAATTTCATGTTTGTATCTTTTTTTACAATTGGCTATCTTTGTATAATTTTATGTAATTATTGTGTTGTAAATAGTGCAAAATAAACTGAAACTGAAACACAATTACCTTAATTGATAGACAGGTCAGCACACTGCTTAAAATTCTGAAGTAAAATTTCCCCTTTGCTGGTTGAAATTCACAGAAAATAGGTTTAAATAAGCATTTTTATAAATATATACATGTACATGTATCACATGCAATCATGAATAAGGATGCAGAGGCCAAAACCAGTGGCACATGTATATCTCACCCAAGTGCATCCACTATACCAGCTCCAATGGCAACTGCATTCTGTGTAGGTAAAAACATATGATACATTGGCTAATAACATGAAGTATTATAATATAATTCTAAGAATGTTGTCCAATATTATTTAAAAAAATCCAAACAGTGGAACACAGTGTGCTCTGTTTAATCTCTCTTATGCTGCATTATAATTATGTTTTATCTTCTATTTTACAACATTTATGGAAGTAGCTGCATGTAAAATACAAAAAAACATACATGTACAATGTACATTTATCCCATACCATAAAAAAATACCATAAAAATACAACCAATCACAAGGTTGGAAAGCTGTAGGATATTCGGCAGTATCCCATGGTTTGTATCCAATGGTTCCCCCCTGCCATTACATGCCACACATCTGAGCTTCAAGTTTGTTTTCACATCAGGGATTCTTTTCATTTGGCTCCTCGGCTCCATTCAAATAAAAAAAAAATACTTTCCTTAGTGAAGTATGGATGAGAAAATCCCAAATTTTTCAGTACATTCTACAGCTGGCATGGGATAAAATAGTTATGCAATACTTACTCATGATACAGGTACATGTACATGTATGCTGCACATGAATACATGTACACTGTATCTCACACGTGACCAGACTTTTCTTTTTATTCACCCTTGCCTAAAGGTTTATTTAACGTCAGTAACTTGTGACAGTCTGGTGAGACTGATAAACTTCAGGCCGACATGGGACCTACGATTTTACGTCCTTATCCGAGAAGATGTGAAGGTCTAACCATTTTGCAGTTTGTAAACGAGATTTTAATCACAAAGGCAGCACCTTCTCCTCAGTTATTTTAAGACTCTGAGTGTTGGTCTGGCCAGGGTTTGAACCTGCGATCTCCCACACAACAGAACAAAGCTTAACCACTGAACTAACTGGGAGGTGGTTTGTGTCTATACTGAAAAATCAGGTCACTTGTAGATATTTCACAGTATACTACTCAAAAGCATTGCACACATTCAACTAGTACACATGTATATTATCATTACTAGCTTATTATTACTAGCCATGCATTTATATAAAATTATAGAGATTATTAGTTGGCTAAGCATCTAATACAGTTGGTGTGCATTTTTACAATTAAGTCATGCATATTTTGGCAACTCCTTAGACCGGTAAAAATACAGCTGTGTTAGATGCTTAACCAACTTATATTAGTTTTTAATATTACATGTATATACATTCTGCAATGAAATGAAAGTTTCTTTCCATAATGACAAAAACCATTGAGTGCACGCTCGAGAAATGGGAGTTACCATGGTCACAGGAGGCATGGTAATGTAACTACCCGAAAGATGGTCTCATATGTGGTGCATTCTTGGCAGAATTACAAAATACTACAATGTCTTATTACATTAAAGGCACAGTGTCACGGTACTGCACATATGTGAAAATCTGATGATTTTTGAATTATGTTCCAGCCTGGAACGAAGTTCTCAGAGCGGTGAAATATCGATTTTTAAATCGACTTCCATCAGTGTTCTTTTTGAACTCATCCTTGCCTCCTTTGGTCATTTATGGAAATGTAAGATGTGCTTATTCAATTTAAATAAGTTTTAGTTATTTGTTTATTCAAAATTAGTTGTTGCAGACTGCAACACAACTAAAACAAAAAAGCATAAGTGATGCTTACCGGCGGGGAAAACGGCCACTGAGTACTCTGAATGCAGCAGCCGAAAATCGCAAGAAATTGGAAGCTTTTTGGCATTCCAACCAGAAGCGAAGAGGGTTTGGATGTCTAGTAGAGTTCACGAAACACATGGCAATTTTTCAAGTCATATTATAAATGATATGGCAGTTTTCAACAGCGATACAAAGAAATATATCTACGGCTTAGAAACGAGGCTGAAATTATATGAACCGACTGGAGTGCAAAGACTGTAAGAAAAGTTAGATAAAACCTTTCTTTGCTGGCAAAACAACCTCATGAACTCAAACACGATAGCCTCGTGAGCAATCGACATACATATGAAGCTATAGAAGTTATTATCGACTACATGAGAATCAAACATCGAACTGTTATGAAACCACCTGTAAGTTTACACACTTTCATGACAAGTGAACATTTCTACTTTCGACACATGGTCGCTAAACTGTACGAAATCTCCAAGAATAAATCCCTAATGTCCAAACTAACGGGGAAAACTGAAAGAGGAAAGCCTTGTGACCAATCGACATACATATGAAGCTCCAGAAGTAATTATTGAATACATAGAGCAAACTGATAATAATGAACGTGCTATTAGTTTTACGGACATTTGCAACTACTGAACTCGCACTACAGCATAGCTTGAAATATACTGTACGAAAACTCCAGTTTAAAAATTTCCTGATGCCGAAAGGACCATAGCATCTAAACAAGATATCCTTCTGACCAATCAACATAAATATTAAGCTGTGAAAGTAAGTTTCCAGTCCATAACAGCCGATAGTGCAAACTAGTAAACAGCCACTCGTACTTCCGCGAGTACTGAACTTTCTAGCATCAAATGCATGTGTTACGTTTCCAAACTTTAAGACAAGAAATCTTCCATACAATGTTGTAATTTATTTACAGCAGAGAACTGTGTTATTAATCATATAGAAATAAAACAATGGTACCATTTGGAGAATTATTTCATCATTGTCAAAAGTGCATAACGAAGAAATATACATGTTTATCTACGGACGCGAGCAGCTTGTTTCACTTTGGTCAAATTCGGACTGTTTACGACTGGAAACAGCAAAAAATACAGTACAAGCAAGTAATGAAATATAGATACCATTCTTTACTCAATGCTGTTTACCTTGGATGTAGGAAGAATAAATCCTTGTAAATCTTGCCATATACTGTGCAAAACTACAATCTGTGAATCACGGCTATCACCCGAAGAGTGTGGCATTTCCGGCAATTCTCATTGGATGTTGGATGTGAATTCAATGTCTGGAGACTGTGACATGCGCAGTACTGTGACACTGCGCCTTTAAATGGTATGTTAATGTATAATATTATATGTTAATTATCTCACCTTCAGAGCACCACACAGCTCTACAGTGTCTGCATCCTCTACAACATTAATTTTGAAGTAGCGTGTGTGGAACAAGCGTTTAAGAATGGGGCCATGCTCCTTGTTACGACAACCTAAAAACCCAATAAACAAAAGAAGCTTAATTACCCTATATCATTATGACGTCACAGCTTGTTTATGAGGGGGACAGAATCGACTTGAACAATAGAATTTTGAACTAAATCTGCTCTGCTGAGGAAAATTTCACTTTGAATTGTCTGGTTTCCAGATACCAGCTGTATCAATGTTTATCCCACAATATTTACCGTATTTGGTGGCTGTTACCGCTATTCTACGTTCTACAAAATGCATTTGATAGCAATTTCCTTTGTATTGTTGCTGTTTTGTCCCCCTCCCACGACCGTGATCCTTATCGTTTAAACAATAGATTGTTTTGATTTGACGTCATAATGATATAGGTCAATTTAGTTGTCTTTAATTTGAATGTGGAGTATTTGCACCTGGCTATGTCCAATTGTCAGGGACAAGTAAAAATTTGATTCAGACAATTGAATCTTTGACATGACTTGTCCATGGGACAAGCACATTAATTTTCTGTTTGTATTTCTAACAACTTGCTTTGGACAAGCACTTACAGTGTATATGCTTTGGACAACCAAATTGTTTCTGATGTTCTGATGGTTGTCCGAAGGACAAGTGGATCACTAAATGGTTCTCTTACTCTGCATGTACATTTGTACATCAATTTCCATCATTACAAATGTAAGGTTCTGCATGGTTCAATGGGCATGCACACTAGCTGTCACACCCAATGTGCCTTTTTGAAAATTCAGCAAAGACAAAAACTGATTCTTGTGATTGGAAAGAGAACCAAGTATTGAAGGAATTGGTTGCTTTCTCACTGAGTTAATAGCTTGCAAAGTTTGCAAAAATTCAAACAAAAAATATGTACACTTACATATACCCAGTGAGGCACTAGTTTTAAGTTTTCAATGTGCAAACTCCAACGTAAGCATATTTTTGAACAAAACCACTAACCATCACAATTTACAATGTAACTCTCAGCTACAAAATAATGCAGATGGTGGCATGGTAAAAATACATACAAACAAACAGGTTATGAGAGTTAAGAATGTTCTAAAGTCTGCTTTTAGATATTTTTCCCAGAGGCAAAAAATTAATCAATTCCCTTCTGTTATGCATCTTATATAGAGCTTTCAAAAGATTCCTTGAGGTTGTAGAAGCTAAACATATGAGTCTGAGGATGCGGAGAGACAACCATGACAGTGATGTACCAATTTAAGTATTGCCTCAAGCAAGGGAACAGCTAGACTCTATCTCTAATCTGATTGGCCAGTGGCAAACACATATATCAATAGTCTGAATCCTTTTAAATGGAACACATTACATAATACTTTCCAGAATTGGGAATCTGATTGGTCCATACAACAATAATAAATTAAGGCTTGCATATTGGAAACCCATTATTTTAAAAGCACAATATTATTGGGTAAGCAGACGTTACTTTTTCTTCAAATGCATGAGGGAAAAATACAATGTATGTCTGGTAATTAGCAGGCTAGGAAAAGGTTTGTCCTCAGACAGGAAATTCCATACATATATGCCTGCAATGGATACAAAATTTGTGTGAGCTTATGTAAAGTCTATGAGAAAATGATTCATTTGAAATTTAAGGTGTTTTACTGAATTTTCAAAAATGCATTGAGTATAATTAGCTAGTTTAGTTAAGTTTAATGAATTTGCCACATTACATCAAATTGTATAACTAATAATTATGTATAAGTAATTAAATAAATAAATAAACCAAGTAGTAACAAACATACAGCTAAGATAAATCTGTTAATAACAAACGAATTGTGGCAGCTGCATGGGAAAGGAACAGGACTTTCATCCCATTGAGACCTGACCTCAGAATAAGTGAGTCACTGTTACTGTTAATTGAATGTTACATGCCCACTGAATTAGTAAATTGTAAATCACATCAAATCATTTACCATAAATACATGATTTATTTTTAAACTAAGGTATGGGTGAAATGCAATCTTTATTACGATACAATGTACTGTACATGCATGTACGTTATACAACTTTACCAATAGTTGCTTCAGCAAACAATTCCATGGCGACCTCATGTGCTAGATTGGCACCCATCAGGACACTCACTTCTGGGATATCCAGGGCATCTTTAATAACATATGACACCAAGGTCAGGCCTGTCTTGGAATGATCTAAACCCTGATAGATGAAATGTGATTGGTAAAACTGTTGCACCTTTCAAATGCATTGTTACGTGTAAAATCTATGCTCAGTGTATGCAGGTAATATGTGCTCAATCAGTTTGCATTTCGAACAAAAATCTTAGTTAAAATTTCCAAGGCGCAAAGAGAATTCCTCACAGAAGAATGGACAGTAATGCAATTGAAACAAACCCCATACCTGAGCTGACTTGTTTGGGTACATGTACAGACTTTATATGTGTACTGTGACAAATTTACTGAGTCACGTACTATGGTATTATATACTTGTAAGATGGCAAGTATTTGGAATCATAGTTTAAACTTGCTACTTGCCCTGATACTCTTCTGTCTTTTCAAGACTGCCTGTCTGTCAACACTCTCTTGCCTGTGCTGTTTCCAGGTTGTGATCTGAGCTGAATCAGCATCAATTTTCATAAACTTACAAGGGATGCCAAACTGTCAACAAAAAGAAGCCAAAATTAGAAAATAAAGGACTGAATTGGATGAATTTATTTTCTGGGTTCATTTTAGAGTGTGGTACAATTTTATTATGCAGTACAGGTGTAAAAATTATTATCCTATAAATATGACATTTCAACCAATCAGAGCTCAGCATTTCTATGAAATACAAAAGGTTATAACATGGAAAGTTGCATAATATAGCTGGGTATTTGTACAAGTCAGTTTTATTTTTCAAGCCTGAAAGGAGAAAAAATAAAATTGACAAGTAAAAATTCCCAGCCGTATTTCATAACTTTCTGTGTAATGTGCTGTTTATTATACGATGACTAATGAAAAAAAAAGTGTTTATTTTCACTAAACTTACAGCTCTGTTTGAAGAAACTATCTTGAGAGCAGAAACTATATATGTTAGCCTTTTTGGAACCTCCACAGATTGCATGAACGCAAGTGCTATACAGGATTTATAGGTACTGAGTGATATTTTGAAAGTTCTCAAATTGCATTCGCTTTTTCACTGTGCCTATACATGTACATGTATATCAAGTATAGCACGAGCAGTTCATGCAATTTTTTGTTTTAATATAATAATATTACTGAGCAAACATTTGCCAAGAGCAAGCAACTGTGCACTCAATAACCTTTTATGCACTCGTTATTGACCAATCAGAATCCAGATACTTTGTTGAGTAGTAATTAAAGAGTGGTATTTCATCATTGGAAGCAAATCAAAATGGAGGAAAAGTCATTTTTTATTTATTTTTCTGCAAATCAAACTTGTGACCCTCCTAAAAGACTATACATGATATAAAATCTAAAAATACGACTATCTAAAAATATAAATAACAATAAAAATCTCAGGTATGAAACACTAAATGGGATAACAAACTGCAATAGGAATAAATAGATTACAATCAAAAAACATTAATTACAAATACAATAAAACATATCAATTAAGACTTCAAAAACTATATATCACAAATTAGGGCATGAAATGAGGCAATATAGCCTTTGTTCTTCTAGTCAATTATCCCTGAGTGTATTTCTAAATGATCTTAAAGTCACTTTCTTCATTCTGAGTTCAATAGATTGTTCCATAATTGACAAGTGGAAACAATAAACAATAATACATTTAATTAATCTTGAAATGTGGCTGCCACTCATGATAGTTGCATGCTTCAAGTTTTAGATAAAAAACGAGACCTAGTATTTTACCAGGGGATCCAAACACTGAGAACAGATGAAAGCACAAGGTCGCTTCGGCCGAGTGCTTTTACTGTTTAGAGGTGTTTGGATTCCCTGGTGAAACACAAAGCTTGAGTTTTTGATATGACTTCTCAAGCGAAAACAATACCTGCATTCATAAATCATTAGAAAGTATTGTTTGCCTGGTATTTTATGGCATGCAGTTATAGACTACAAGGGTTGCGATTGTTATCTTCTCATGGTCGTTTCAACAAACAGACTGATAGTGTAGTGGCCAAGACAGAGGACTAACAGCCAGTTGCAAGCGAGATTCGAGTCACACCCCAGACATGGATTCTTATTCCCTTCTTTTCCTTTACTTCTCACCATTCCTGTAATGTAACGCTTATTAAAATGCAAGTTTCTTCAGTTGATCAGTTTTTGAACTAATCGGAGCAACCTTCAACTGGTGTTTCATTGGAGATCAAGATTCATCTGTCACTTGACTGGACATCAAGATCTTCATGTGGAGTTTCATTGTGTATCAAGGTACATGCACCTGACCAAAATCGGATGACCTGATTGGCTGTTGATCTCATTAATTATTCATGAGTTTGAGAAAGAAAAGTTCCAAGACAGTTTTTCATAATAGATTCAAATCTGCCCTCTCTTTCCGAAGTAAAAACATTTTTTTACTCAATTCTTTTTTATAGGATTATATTTTGCAGGGGAGGGGTGGGTGGGTGAATTGTTTTTTTTTTATTTGTTCACTCCCCCACATAAAAACCTTTTTTTTATGAATCCCCCCAAAATAAAATCCCTTTTTAGAATCAGTGCAAAAAGAATAGCACCAGTGCAAAAAAAATAGCACCAGGGGTTAAATTATACAACTCGCCTAAAGGGTCGTTGTATGCCATATAAAATAAATTTCTTGTGAAATATTTGCTTGTATTCCATGATGATAGAAACCCATGAAGTAACCAGTAAATTGCTAATAATAATATTATATGCAGTAAAATACATGTTCATCCATGTAGCTTTCCTAAATTAATCTGGTAGTTCCTTCATCTGCTAATCAAGGGGAACAGTTTCAAGGTTTACATTGCACACATGTACATTGTTTGTATTATTTTACCTGTTCTCTGTATGTTTCATATGTTTTTGTACCGACCTTACCATTCTTAATCTCTATATAATTGGGTTACCTGGCTTGGTAAATAGCCCATATGGTTATTCCAGGCAACCCATACCTGAATTAGATTTAATTTTGTATTAAAGTAAACCCTGTATACATCTGGTACAAATAAAAAAATGCTGTTGTTGTACATGTACCCAAAAGCTGCCCAGGTTGTAAAAGAAAAGTCACCACAAATGTGCCAGTACCAAAGTCAAAGTAATCCCATGCATTGTACATGTACACATTACAATATACTGTTTATATATTACTGTACTACATGTATGCAGGTCCTACTCCATGTCCATTGTACTAGGAGGGATGACTGAGACATTTCAGTTCTTTATAATTCTCTATACAATGTAGCTATATAATAGACCCTTCCACAGTTTCTTTGAACTTTTGATATACATGTATATACGTATAACAGCAAAACCGTCAATACTGCTGAAAAGAGCACCTCGAAGTTACATGTTGTCAAAATCCCAAATTTGAGAGTTATATCTTGCATAGGAGCAAAGTTATATTGGCCCACAAACTCGATTTTTTTTACAGACGTTTGTATGGAAATTTCGATTGGGGGTACAAATGTCTGTAAAATTGTCCAAAATTTTCTGAGTTTGCAGGCCAATTCAAGATATAACTCTCAAATTTGGGATTTTGACCAACTTCGAGGTGCTCTTTTCAGCAGTATCGACGGTTTTGCTGTTATACGTATATATCAAAAGTTCAAAGAAACCGTGGAAGGGTCTATTATGTAGAACACTTTACATGTAAACATAAATGTACCTTTATGAGAGAAACTGCAATCACATCAGACTTAATGCAGCTTTTCATCATTCCACAAAGTCTTCTGATAAACTGCATAACAAAAACGAAACAAGAATAGTGATTTACTGACATGTACCCAACTTATCCTTCATTGCATATTAATTCCTAACAAAAATGCATTTTAAAGAAATGCATTTTTTTTAATACTTGGAGCTCCCATGGATTTTTTTCTGAACAATGACTGCCAAAAAAATTAAACAGTTTAAAAGGTGAAAATTAATGTCAACACTAGAAAAAGAAACAATTCTCACCTGATGTGGGACAACAAAAATAAGTATGTCAGCATCTTTGACACAGTCAACAACATCTGGATTGGCATGCTACCATTAATAATAGAGATAATGATTGTGAGAGTTCATAAATTAAATTATGTATCAAACACCTGCAGCATAAGAAAATATTCAGCAATCAAATCCTAAGTTTAGGTACATGTAAGACTCAATTTTGCTAGGTGGGTGGGAACTGTTCTTATAAATTATATCCTATGGTATTTCCAATGAGGGGGTGGTTTTCAAGCAATACAATTCTTTGGGGGAGGAGGAGGAAATTTTAAGCCCAAATGCAGGTGTACATTTACCTTACAGTGGATATTATGGTTTGCACCCCCAGACCAAATACATAAAATTCTAACGCTATGTTTTATTATTTTTCTCAAAATCTAAACATCCTATAACCCTAGGACTTCAGAAAATAAAACTTCAGTCTAGGTGCACAGAAAAACGAGCAAAATACTTTCGAAAATGGTTTTATTTGAAAAAACAAACAAATTCGTTCGAATTCTGTCTGAAAAAGTTAATCATTTTCCACCCAATTTTTACTCCATATCGCAATGAATTTTTATCATTTAAGAAATCTTGGAGAAGAAAATTTACATACAGTAGAACCTCGCTACCTCTAACTTGGTTATCTCGAAAACCCCGCTATCTCGAACAAGTTGTGATATTCATTTGTTTTATTTTGTCATTGTTTTACTGTAAAATTTACCCCGCTAACTCGAACACCTGCTAACTCAAACTATTTTTCATTTCCCTTGGGAGTTCGAGATAGTGGGGTCCTACTGTATGTGCTTTGAGGTGAAATGCACTTGAAATTCGCCACAAAACATTATGGTTTTCTTTACTTTATGCTTTCTTCAAAAGAAATATCAGTCAAAAACTAACTAAAATAATCAATGTCGGAAAAAACACTTGTTCCAAGCTTTCATCGTGCCTTTTTTGCCTTCAATCGCGCAAATCACGCATTTCGCACCAATCGCACACTTTTTCCATCGCGCCAATCGCACCCTTTTTCTATCGCACCAAACGCACACTTTTTCCATCGTGCAAATCATGCAAATCACACCCGAGTTAGTAAACACTGAATTTCTAACGGCACCTGAAAAACAGCCAGAGGCTGATCAAAGCCAGGACCCAGCTAAATCACAGATCGAATTGGAATTTAGAGTTAGTAGATCGTAATTGTAGGCTGACATGTCAGTAAAATACAAACAGTAAATACAAAATGTTCACATTAAAACATAGCGGCTTTTTTGCTTGGAATGTATTTTATAAACTCCCAAGTACAACTCTTGCAAAATAAAGAGGGTGAAATCAGCCCTTGTTTTGTACCAAAGGTTTCTCATTTGTGGTGTTGCATGATACTTCCAAAACCTAATTATCTTTGTTTCCAAAGAAAAAAACAGTTCCTGTTTCGCCTGAAAAAAAAAAAAGAAACTAAGCTCAATTTACAAAGACTGCGAGCCCATTCAACTCCGTGGGAATTCTTCAAAGTTGGAAGTCACAGACAATTTAGATTGGCACGTGCAAAAGATCAACTCTCTGAAAGTGAAAGGTCTTTCTTGGAGTTACCACATAATATTTCTTGGTTTCTAGTGTGCTGGACTTTAACTTGAATGAACTTTATCGCATTGGGAATTAACACGGTCGATCTGTGCACATTTTAAGGCTGATTTCCATCGGATCACTAAGATAGCAACATTTGCATAAAGTAATAATAAAATTTCTGACAAAGCCAAGAGAGACTATAGCCATTAAAAAACATTCATATGTTGAATATACATTTAAGTCATAATCTTGTCATTCAACGTTAACACTCAAATTTAAGTGATAAAATGAATAGTTTCGCATTTACGTAAAATATTTATTGGCAAAGTGATAACAAAAAGTGCAAAAAAGGCAAAAAGTGTGCAATACAAAAAATGTGTGATTTGCGTGATTTGCAAAATGGAGATTGTGCGTGCCGGAAGAAACGATTGGCACAATGAAAATTCACTCTGAAATTGAGAGGTTTTATTACGCGGCTTTCACGTTTTTTCTGTTGAGAATGGTTGATATTTTTATTCTCAGCACCACGTTCTTCCCTCTTTCGAATATAAAGATTCACATTCGAGAAACTACATCAAACTAAGGTCAGAGTGGTGGAAATTTAATAACATTCAATTAAATAATGATATTGAATTAGTTACAACAATTCTAAAACGAATTTTGTCTAAATTTTCTCCATTTTTGTCGTGTATACCAACTTCGTGTGCGAGGCCCCATGCAGTGCCCTATACTCATTTCTATTAAAAGTAACCAATTTGGTGTTTTTGCTATCAGGATGAAATTGTAAAATATAAGTGTTGCTATAAACAGGTTCTGAGATTTCAAATTCAAATTTCTGCGAAATGCATGTATTCATTCTCATCAAAGCATTTACATCATATAACCATTCAAAAATAGGTCCAAATTAATGCCTGTTTACAATGAGAGACTTAATATTATTGTTACCCTAGCACTGGAACATTTTCTTTTTTGCGATGTGTTTACAAGCTGACGGGAAAACTTTGTCTGAGAGCTACATGGTTATGTTTTGCCCTTGTAAACAGTTCACTAGGGATATATATACATGTATATAACACCAACCTGGGAGAACTCTATTCTAGAGCCACATTTTACATTGAAAGTTGCTGATGTTGTCTACCAATAGGGCTGTGTGCCACACGGGCCTAAGTGACTGAGTCCTGATCATGTTCTAAATTCTCCCTTAGAAAACAAAGAAATTGAAGGAACATTTAGAATGTGATCATTAAGTCACTTAGGCCCTTGTGGAAACACAGCCGTTCATTATAAATTTATTTATTAGTAAATGTAGGTAACATAACAGCATTCTAGGACACTGAACAGCAGCAGCAATGGGCACCACAGAAAGAAGAATCAATGTTAAGCAATGAAAACTCGACTCTTGTTTAGTGAGATTTTATTGTCTATGCTTGAATGATTTTGGTGGCTTGAACCTAGTGGCAGTAGGGAGACAACCATACACTGTACATATACCTGAATCCCCAGGCTACATGTATCTTTGATCCTGGTGCTCAGGTAACCCTAGTGCTTGGTTAACCCTGGTTGATTACCATTTACACAGAAATTCCGGTTGGTCCGAGTTTGTGTAAATGGTAACAGTTCCCAAATGGAATTTCCTGATTGAAAAAAGGGTTTATCATTTGAATGTACATGTACACAAACTGTTCCAAATGATGCATACCTTGTCAGAGTAACCATGCAAAAGCTTGGCAAAAGGTCTGGAACTGGTATGACCAACTGGGAATTTTAAATTAATGATACATGAATTTCCCACCAGTTGGGAATTGGCCGGTAACAAAACGAGCAGGAGACTGGAACCGAGTTTATCAGAATTACTCTAATTCTAAAATTAAGTTCATCACATGATAGAGCATGTTGAAATTAGCATGTGTGCCAAGTTTGACGTGATTCGAGTGAATCTCGTCTGAATTATAAGCAATTGAAATTTCTTTGTCCCTCCAAATTTTTACAATGAATGTATGGTTTGGAGGGACAACGTTAAAAAATAAGAGAGTTTGTATGGGAAAATTGACACATTTGATGCCTTCTAGCATCGTCAATATTGAGCCAAAGTTCACGAAACTTTCCAGACTAGCTAAGTTTGATCTGTTCTTTTGGAAAATAATGCTCACTTTGACTAGTTATTAATTGAATTAGTTTTACTGACTCGGTTCCAGTCCCCCGCTCGTTTTGTTACCGGCTAATTCCATTGATTTTAGAAATTTTCCATACGAACTGATAAAATGCTTACCATTTACATTCCAACCAAAATTTCTGGAATTTTCGTGTATTATTAAAATGGTAAACAACCCCTATCTCCTTGTTAACAGCCCTTTGCATAACTATTGTGTAAGATTGAGTAGCCTCATGCACATACTGTACAAATGAAAATGTGGCAACATCAGCATGACGTTAGTCAGTCCAGTGCCTGGTTGTCCAAAGGGTGGATAACTTTTTTTACCACAACTGCTCAGTTACTTTTGTTGACTGGCTAATTGCCATTGGAAATAGAAGGACATACCACAGATTGTATCATTGCTCATGCCACAGATTATGTGATAGCGCACTAGAATTTCTCTCACAATGAAATTTCCATCATTTACAAGGCTCTTTGGCTTGACTAGTTCTTGTTTGTTGTTGTAAAAACCAAATTTATGATAGTTTACCATGGTATATAAAATTATGTCCTAGCTCTTACATGTATTTACCATGTTTTGTATTGATTCATCGCATGGTCAAAATTGTTGTGAATTCACTCGACTAGCGCCTCGTGATGTACGATGTGTACTCGACTAGCGCCTTGTGAAATCCACAACAATGTTGATCATGTGATGATGCAAAACATGGTAAATAAGAGGACATACCACGGTAAACTATCGCAAATTAGTTAAATCCACCTGATAAATCCTTATCCAGTGGATAAAATAAGCTACATGTAGTTTGGTTAGCACTTATCTGCTGGATAAGGATTTATCTGGTGGATAAAGTTATCCACCCTTTGAATAGAGTACTAAAGTGATGACGTCACGTTACCATGGTGTCAAAATTTTCTGTTCTAAACAAAGATCAAATCGATTGCTCGTGCACTGTGACATGCTGTTGGGGAGATTATAATCTTTGTTCGCTCGTTATTTCGATATTATACCTTCAAAAAACGCTAAGACAGCAAGACAAAAGTACTAAGAGGTACTAGGGATCAATAATTTTATAATCCAAACACTATCGTGCTTATATAGCATAAAGGTGAAGTCAAAGTTTCAGAAGGTCAAGATGGTTCAATGCTTCGTGCCAGATTGTAATCACCATTCAGAATCGCACACTTGCCGGTTCTTTGGATTTCCGAACCAGAAGAAAAAGAAACAACTTTACAAGAAGTGGGTTGACTTGATAAGGTAAGTAACCTGGGTGAGAATTACTCAAATATTGCTCTTGCTGCCGTATTAGTTATCCTTAACCGGCAGTATTGTATCGGAGAATACGACACTTCGACCTTAACCTCTGAGTCATCATTGAGGCGATCATTTTTATAGGACATAAATAGAATATAATTCTTATTAAACTTTCTACTTTCATCCCTAACATAATTGTTAAAATACTGAGTGCGAGCACAACTCAAACTGGCATTATATTAGTGGCTTGAGCAATCTCTGTTTAACGTTTAAACGATCAGGTTTTCTGTGTTTTCACCATTTAAGATTATCTAATGCTAAAATAAACTGATCTGGAACTGTATATAAAAATAACTTTATTTGATCCATGATTCAAGAAAATTAGTATCAAGGAAGAGAGTGTGCAATGGCTTATAATTCCTGTTAAATTCAAGTTTATTATATATTTTACATTTCAACTTTTTTTTACCTCATGGTGTAAACTGAACAGAAAATATGTCCCTCTTTCAATCGAACCAAACAATATCAATCGAACCAAACAATATCAATTTAAAATAAGAAATTATTATTCATTTCAAAATAATTTATCAATTTGTTTTATTTAAAGGAGAAAAGACAAAGAACCAAATGCTCATTCCAGAGTTTGTAGTTGCCACTTTAGGGATGGAGAGAAATCAGCTACCCCTGAAATCTTTAAAAGAAACAAAAACAAACTGTTCCCATCACAAGACAAAGAACCACCAAAGAAGAAAAGGAAAAGCTCCATGATAAAACAAATTACTATACAAGATATTGTGGATGAATATATGGCCAATCAACCATCTCCCATTGTGAATGAAGAAGAAAAAACAGAGACAATACATAGGGCTGAAGTAGACAGTCTGAATAGGGAACTTGATAAAAGCAAGGAGGCAGCTGAATACAAATCACTACACTACTAGCTAGCTAGCTAGCTGTGTCTACATTGGGAGAAGATGTCATCAGAATGGAAACTGGTCTACCTACTAAAGACATTTTTTACATTGTTGTTAGTTATGTTACCAGATTTAAAGCATCAATATCCTATTATTCAGGCTGGAAGGTAGAATCAATTCCTTTGGAGGACCAAGTTTTTATAACATTAATGAAGCTTCGTCAGAATTATACTAATCTACATTTGGCCCAGTTATTTTCATGTAGTGTTGGTACAATATCTAATATTATCATAACTTTTATTAATGTTCTTAATAGTCTTTTGTTTGTCAATATACATGTAATGACCTCCATTCCATCAAGGGGAAACAACAAGCTTTGTTCCCCCTCATCCTTTTCCCAATACACAAGCTGCAGAATTGTAATCGACTGCACAGATATCGAGGTTGCTACTCCAGGCTTAATGAGCCAACAAAATGTTACATACTCCAGTTATAGGGGTATGAATTCGTTTAAGGTATTGGTAGGAGTAGCACCTAATGCTGTTATTACTTTTGTAAGTAAATTATTTCCTGGCTCAATATCTGATAAAGAGATTACCAAGCAATCAAGGATGTTAGACCAAATGGCAACTGGAGACCTTATTCTGGCAGATAAGGGATTTCTAATTCAAGATATTTTGCCAAATGGTGTGTACGTAAATATCCCTCCCTTTTTGCAAAATGGAAAGTTCACAGAGAGTGAGGTAAGGGCCACTAAGTCCATTGCTAAGTGTCGTATACACGTAGAGCGAGCAAATGCAAGGTTGAAGGACTTCAAGATTCTTAGCTTCATTCCCCCTTACTTATGTTGCCATGTAGACATCATTTTTCAGCTATGTGCTGCACTAGTAAACCTTCAGTTCCCCTTAATAAAAGAAGGTTGCGAGGGCATGGAATTTCAGTAATTAGTGCAGTATGTAACAGTATTGCTTAGCAAGCTAATAATGAGATAATCAGATCATAGAAATTGAGAGTGAGCAGTGTAAGTATCTGAATGAATTATTTATTATAAAAAGCAAAATAAAAGCAAATCTTAATAATTCCAATGTGCATTATATACAGTTAATGCATATACAGTCAAACCCTTAACAAATAATCCTCTAATAAACAGTCACCTCTATGAATTGTATCTCAAAAAAAATTAACAGTTCTTTAAATAAGTCAGAAAAGCTTCTAAGTAATCGCAAGGATGCAGTTGTTTGAGCTACTTACAGAAGCAGATTCACCACAGAACACATAATATTTGTTTACTAGATATCATATGATAGAGGTTTGACTGTATGTTATCTAATACATCTTAAACTCTAATTATAGCTCCCCTTCAACAATTTTTGGGAAAATATGACAAAAATAAAAGTCCTTCAATAGTCCAATATTGTCTGCCCATGAAGGGTCTCTCTTGACAGTCAGGACAACAGTTTCCTTTATTGTCCACACAACAAAAAAACAGAAACCCCTCTTTGAAATATGCATTTGTCCCTGCACTTGATGCCAGTAGACATGGTTTTTTTTCATAGTGAACCCTGTTCCACTACTGTCCTTTTCTAGGCAAAAGGATGCAATGGATTCTACGGCCTCCTTTATGGTGCTGTTTCTTGCTGTGTAGGGACATTTTATTTCTAGAACATGATTTTTCCCTACAAAGCCATCAGGAGATGCCCCCAGTATTCCACTGTCATCCAGCCAAATCCCAGTTTGCTCAACAGGCAACCCAGTTTGTGAAGTAAATGACTTTACAGCCTCACTTTCATTGTTCACACCCCACACCACAGCCTTCACCCTTGAGATATCATATTCCCCCAACAGTCTCTTGATCAATGATGGAGTAGCCCTTTTGGCATTTAAAACACTACCAAAATTGCTTGCAGTTAGCCGGCCATTTCTTGCTAAATGCCAAAGTGGGTTGTCCCTCTGGCCTGTAGTAACATGGCCCACTTCCTGTATCAGCCTGTCGTCCATCTTTGTCTTGCTCAACAGAAAGGAAAGCTGTTCAGCACTTTCGTTGGTCTTGAGGAAGTCGTCCGAGTAAATTATATCTGAGATTGTCAGAATCGGCAAGGGCTTAGTTGGTGGTGGTTCTGGGGACAATAGCCAACATATTCCAGTGAACTTTCCGTAGTCGCATAACGCCGAATACAGACTAGCTCGATCCTCCTCTGTGGGAACTCTATCCAAAGCTCGGTAATCCTTTTTCAATGGAGGAAACAGCTCAGCAACAGATGTTGCTGCAGCATTTTCTGGCTGTTTTCTCTTCCGCCAGGTACATTCCACGTCTGTTCGGCTCACGTTGTAGATTCCGTAAATAAAAAGGGCAGCCGCATGGCTGCATTTAAATTCCCCTCTAGGACACTCACATTCGGTATTCTTTATCTCATTTTTGTAATCGAGATAAACCTAATAAACCAAGGTATATAAAATAAGTTCCAGCATGATCTATTGCTCTATAAATTCAAGATTCAAAAGCAAACTTCTGACTTCTGTAGACAACAAGCGCCGTAATCGAGTTCGCGTGTAACTTACCGTCACGTTATAAACCTTTTTCTTCATACTTGCTCGCACTTTCCCTTTCAAAACACCCTGACTGAACGTAAAACTCTACATGATTCGATTTATAATGATTTTCGCCTCTAGACAGTGATTTCTTCTCACCAGCGAAGTAAGAACTGAGTGCAGTTATCGATAACGACGCCATTTTGTTTTAGTGTTTGGTTTGTTTAGAACAGAAAATGTTGACACCATGGTAACGTGACGTCACACTTAAGTACTCTATAACCGGGCCCAGGACAATAGCTATTTAAATAACTGTTATTATGGCTGAGCCAAATACCATGAAACGGTCAGCAGTTTCACCCATCTTATTGGGTCATCAACTCGTTTGAGGCTGTTTCAGCTTTGAGCTTGTTTGAGTGAAATTTTCCATGAAATATCCTCGTTTTACTCTGCTTTATCATTCCTGTCTCTTCATTCGATGCACTGGTGGCAATAGTCCAGTTTTGTATTAAAAAAAAATTACCACTGAATGCAATGACTACAGTCGCATGTACGCAGGGTTAGCCTCATTCTGAAGTTAAACATTCATAAATACCAGTGAGAAGGTGGGCTATTCACAACACTGTGTATTGTTGTAGTTTCATGTTTTGCACCTTCTCATTGGTATTTAAGAATGTTTAACTTCAGAATGATGCTAACCCTGCATTCAGCGGTAATTTTCGAATAAGAAACTGGATAATTGCAAGACGCTGAGTGGCCTAAGGATGGACTAACCGATTTCATAAGGCTGAATGTGAAGAGGAGTTATCGTGTGAGTTGTTGACTTTATGGACCCAAGAAGCTTCTGAAGACAAGGCTTGTAAAAAAAATTCGTCAAATCACTCCAGTGGCCAAGGACAGACACCACTTAACATTTATTCTTGCTTTTCTTTAGAAAATAATCGTTTGGGGCATCATCTTCTTGGTGATCTCCGTTCAACGTGACACCATTTCGGTACCATTTTGAAATTGTTGACCCGAAGGCATGTATTAATTAATATTCGTGTTTTTCAAATACGTGTACATGTAGCTCCCTCTCCCGTAGATGATTAGTAATGACAACAGAATTTAGCCCTCTCTTATATGTTCTTCAAAGAGCGCTCTAGATGGGTTATATATAGTTGATATTTTTGGCATTGTTATTTATTGCACTGAACGGCGCACGCAGTCTACATGTAGTTAATGAGTTGTAATAAATTAGTCCTTTACTTTTCATGTACCAGTGCACTACCAGCACAATCCACGCGATGACATCAGCTTTTGTGAATCAACCAAGAAATAGAACAGGAAAACATTCATTGAAACAACAAACGACTGGCCGAAGACCCGTGCCATCAACAAATATTTAACTTATATCACTAACAGTTGAAAACAAACAGACCAATCACTTACAACATTCACAGGTATTTTGAAGCCGGCCAGGTATTTAACATTCTCGTGTTGTGTGTTGATTATTTCTGTGAGCTTCTTTCCATCCACCAGCTCTTCGTACACGTACATTTGAACATTTTCATCAAACAGATCGCTGTGGTCTTTCACGTTTGCTCCAACTATTCGAGCGATGGCAGAACCCCTGGATGAGTTGAGAGAAGAGAGAGAATACTGTAACTGTAAGCTCGTATTTAAAACATGCAAATCAACATTTAAAAACTTGTACATTTACCAGTTTCCAGAGCCAATGATCGCAATCTTCTTCGGAGTCGCCATTTGTTACAGCCTTTGCACAGATTCTAACACTATCATGTATTATAAACAGCCGTGCTTGCTTGTCCTACATATTTCACATCTGCATAAATATTGTAAACTTGTGGACATTCGTAATCACGTGGCTGTCACGTTCCAAGAGAAGTGAACTGGGGTGGACCATTATCCAAATCAGGGAGCAACCTCTCTGTATATCTTTACAACTGGCCTCGGATTGATCTAGATAACGTTAATTTCATTATGATACAAAAGAACACAATAGTGTGGTACTGCCAGGACCAGAAGCATTGTTGTCGATATGCAAAACACTTTCGAGCCGGGGTACAACACAGTGAAGATAGTATGACTATATCCCTAGAGGATTAGCCTGCTTGCCGGCCGGCTCCTGTAATTTTTTTCGGTCGTTTCTTTTCGGATTGGGTCACCAAACACAGGCCTGCCCCCCCCCCCCCCCAAAAAAAAAATTAATTAATAATATACACACACACACAAAATGACAACCACAACTCTTTACCCGTTCACAATTGATTTTACATGTCGAGCCAATCAATTTGTAGTTTCTTATATTTCTGGGCAACTGAGCGGCTTAGGCGTAAGTTTTACCTTTATTTCAATGATATCGCCAGTTTGTAGATCACGCCGATCTGTTCCTACCCTGGGTGCCAGAGGTTCTATTGCCCCCGGGGGGGGGGGGGGGGGTCGGATGCTCGTCGTACCTTTTGGGGGTCAAAATACCACTTAGGGTACCCACGCAGTTGAACACAAAACTGTTATCAATTTAATGCTTTTTATTGTATGCTAGAAGATTAATTATTAATTATTGAATGCTAGAAGATTAATGACAGCACTTTTGAATCCAACAACGGAGAAGGTGATTGATGATACATCATGTTTATAGCAATTAAAGCATCGAAAGTTTAAAATCTTGGTCTGTTTTTATTGACGACGCTCTACAAACTACTAACTCACAAAACTCTACCCACCGTATACCTTTTGTTATTACTGATAACCCAGCACTTCCCCACATCTCTAATATCGTACGCAAGCACACTAATATACTATTTTCTTCCAACCGCTGCAAAATTGCCTCTAGTTGCATATCGACGTAGCTCTAACCTTTGTGACCTTTTGGTCAAATCACAACTACCACCTAACACATCTAATACATACATACATCTGATACATACTTTATTATATGCTCCCAAAAGGGCTTTTCAACATATAATTACATGGTTTAATTAAGAATATATTTAAAATGTTATTTAAAAAGTATTATATAACTTATGTAAATGTAATAAAATGTAAATGTTATAAAATGTAAATGTTAGTCTATACTTACTGTTAAGACCTAAAAACTGTAATTACTACATAGATAATGGTTTAAGACGTACTCTATAAAAATGCCTTGATCATCTGATCTTTTGACTTGTTCTTAAAGCCACGAAGTGACGGTACCTGTTGTAAATCTGTGTCTAAGTTATTCCAGATCTGTACAGCTCTGTAATGAAACGACCGTTGTCCTGTAGCAGTTCTGAAAAGAGGGATTTGCAATATCCCACATTTGCGTGTGGAGCGATTATGCACCTTCGTGCTTTTTACGAACTTATCACATAGATAAGATGGCGCTAGATTGTTCATGCACTTATATGACATGACTGTATCTCAATATACTAACAAGTCTCTAACCGGTAGCCAGTTAAGCTGGCGCAGGGCTGGAGTGACATGATCGTATATCCTAGTATTCGTTATTATCTTACAGGCAAAGTTCTGAACGGCTTGGAGTTTCTTTATGTTTGTTGCAGATGTGTTTGACCACACTGTCGAACAGTACATAAGTTTGCTGATTACGAGGGCTGAAATAATTAATATTACTTATCGAAACTGTGCTTGACACGATTTATTTGGGAAAGTTTAGCCATACACGAAGATACCAATTTACTGATATGGAAGTTATGTGTGAAATGGGAGTCAACAATGACTCCCAAGTCCTTAGCTGATGGAACAGGTGTAAGTGTTTTGCCCAGGAAGGACAATTCCAAATTTATGGGGAGTCTTTGAAGCATTTATCGAGTGCCTAGGAGGAGGAACTTCGTTTTATTGGGATTTATTAAGAGTTGGTTGTCACAGCACCATTCTGCTACGCGGCGAAGATCTTCTTCCAGATGTTTCTGGGCTGTATGCCCATCTTTTATTGGAAAAGTCATGAAGACTTTAGAGTCATCAACGTAGGACTCTAAACGACATTCTAGGGGCAATGTTGGTAGATCGTTCATATAAATACAGAACATGTATAGCAGGGGCGTATTGCTTCCTGTGGTACGCCATAGGTGATCGTAAGAGGCGAAGATAGTGTTGTTCCAACGCGAACTTACTGTGTTCTTCCCGTCAAATAACTGCAAAACCATTTCACTGCTTCGGGTGAAGCGCCAACGGACCTCAGTTTGTGCAGTAAGATTGGGTAACTGATGCTATCGAATGCATCGAATGCATCGAATGGATGCTAATCAATCTAAAGCTCCACCAGGCTCCTTTCGCTGCGGACAAGATTGTACAACTTGTCCCTACATTACTAACGGCCTCAATCAATACACATTTCATTCCACTGGCGAGTCTCGCTTTATTAATTCACACATAACCTGTAATACTAAAAACCTCATATACATGATACAATGTAATCGTTGCCATTTGCAATACATATATATATAGTCATAGGTGAAACTAAGCGACGCCTCAAAGACAGATTTAATGAACACAGATCAGACGGACAGTAAACAAGCCTAACATTAAATCTAAACCTACTACTGTATCTGAACATTTTCTTTCTAGACCTAACCACTCTTACACCGACATGCAACTTATCCCTCGAGAAATAATATACTCCTCAAGAGACTCGATACGTAAAGCCAGAGAAGCGCACCTTATAGATAAAGCTAAAACTCTAGAACCATATGGTATGAATATACGTGATGAGGCATAGTGCTTATCTCTTATACTATTTTGCTACTTCAAGTTTTGGTCTACGTCACTTCCCATTTCCGCAATTTATATTGCGAAATTTACCACATTTATAGATCTTCTCATAGCACCTTAGAGCTCTTCACTTGTAACATCTAGTACCTGAAAAAGGCTGGTTTGGCCAGCCGAAATATTGTAATATTCAATATAAAATCCTACGTTGTGTCAGCTTTGCCGTAGTCCTTGGGCTTCGTATTCATTTTTATTGGTACCGTTTTGGGGGTCAAAATTAGCTTGAGCCACGCCTATTTTAGTACCTCTTAGAGGTCGAAACGAAAATTTCCGACGAGCATCCCCGCCCCTTATATATGGGAGTCCCCTACTGCCCTCTCCAGGCCAAAGCGCCGCTAGCGAGAAGCAATGCCTCCTCGTCGTTGCTTCGCTCCTCGCTGGCGGCGCTTTGATTGAGAGAGGGCAGTAGAGCCTCTGACATGCAGGGGTCAGCCTGTTCCTCACCGAATGGGCCCTTTGCAGCTAACAGTCACGTGCTGATATAATACTTCATTAATGAATGAATTGAGCTCGTGGTCCCCATGGGAAAGGCGTTGCCATGGATGCTGGAGAGCAAGCTATCTTTAAAATCGCTGTTTTAGAAAGATCGACGATCGATTGGAGGTCGAAAATAGCATTTGCAAATAGGTTTTGTTAATGGCAATACCGATCTCGTACAAGGCCTTTAAATAAATGAAGTCGGATATTTTGTGCTCTCCAGTACAACCACGTGATGTGTTAGCTGCAAAGGGCCTATAGCACGGGGAAATAGGCCTTTTACAGGAAACAGTGACGTGCTGAAATATCACTTCAAACAATACAATAGTTCATTTATCCACGTGTCAACTAGGAGCTGTAAACTCGTTTAAACTTGAACGTGAACTTAAAAAATTGTAAAAATAAATAACAACTTACTTAGTAATTGTATATATATACCTGATATATATATATGATATGTATGAATAATCTAATAACATTTATAATACAATCTAATAACATTTATTTTACCCCTTAATCTTTATCCGCTCCTGTATTACAACCGACTTGACGATTACTCCGAATAATATAACCCGACAATGAATTGCGCTCGTGATCCCATGGGAAAGGCTTTTCTGGAGACAAACTTCAAAACGCTCTAAAGATCGACAATCGATTGGAGGTGGAAAATAGCATTTACAAACCGGTTTTTCTAATAACAATACCGATCTCGTACAATGCTTTTAAACATACTGATAGGTTAAAGTCAGATCTTTTTTCCCTCCAGTACAACCACATAATTGCATTCCTGCAAAAGATCCATTGTTCACCAAAAACACTACACACCATTTCTACCGTAAGAACGAGCTATAATTCCTCTGTTGGAAAAGCGGTCGTATATTTTTTCAGCTTCAAACCCTCACCGAAGTTTCATTGTATTATTAGGAGGGGTCAGTTCTGCGATTGACAGATATCTAAATAACAAAGCGATAACAATCTTAATTGATTACTGTCGTCAGTCAAACCTACAATAGATGTCTAAATTAGTGGGCGCGCACGGTAATAATTTCCTTAGAAAAGACCAGTGAAAAAAATGACACTTTTTTTCATAAATGTATTCCTTAATTCGAATTATTGTAAAGAAAAGAGTCCTCAGTTCTTTTTGAAGAAAAGGAAGAATCATGCAGTTATTAGCGTGTTGTAGCATTTCGACGATTTTTCTTCAGTATTACTTGTGTACATTGCTGTCATTATTACTATGATCGTTGCTCAATCTTCTAGTTACGTTTCGTAGAAATCTGCTATTATATGTTTATAAGAACGTAACAATCTCTTAACCGCATTCAGATCATATCTTCATTATTCCCCAGGAAACTTCGAAGTTCCCCTATGCTCTCAATTCAAACTTAAGTTTCAAGTTTTATTGATTCATATCTTTCTTTTTACTATTAATACTCCTATACTTATTCCACTCGAGAACGCTAAAAACGGAGGGAAAAAAGCTCGAGCTCTAAAATCCCACCCGGCTTTATTGTACAAAAGCGAATCACAGTTGCCAATTAAACACTTGTGTAGCTTCCTCTCATTTTGAGCTTTGTTTAACTGGCTTAGCTTCATTCATTTACACTATTTGCGAACCAGCCAATAATTCTGCTCTAATTGGTCGTGAAGAGAAGGAAGGCAAACAATGCTGGAAGTGTTTATTTTAATAACTAGCTAAGAGTTGACACTCTATCTTTTTAATTGGATTGCTCTTTTTAGGAAGAAACATTACTTTTATTAGAGTTCGAAAAGCGACGAAGAAGCGGTTCAGCTAGGTTTGTCGCCGGGGCCTCAGTTTTGGCATGTGACACTGAATTCAAATGGTCGGAAGACTATCATATTTTTTGATAAACGACGTGCGATGTTTTCTCTTTGCTCCAAAATGAATAGAATTCCAATCGTGTTCTGGCTACTGCTTGTGATAGGATTTTATATCTGTTCCGGAAAAGCGCAAGAACTGAGGTAAGTATAATACATATAATTTTCAGTTTAGTCGTTTAATTACACATTTTTCGCCATAACATGCAAGCTGGTTTTAAAGAAAACAAAAACAAAGACAAAAATACGCTACAAACGCTAATTCTTTTAGTGGCTTAAAAAAAACTCCTACTATACTTTTCTGTTATTCAGCACTTACGAATTGTTTTTTTTTGTATCAGGAAAAAAGGCCTCACTAGAGTAAAGATCTACATAATAACTAACTGAGATTTAACAATAGCGTTTGAAGTACACAGTTTCGCGGCTTGAGAAAATATTTTTCACGTTCCTTGCCAGTTTACAGAGAACTATCATATCTATTTAAGTATACTTACTTTAATTCGTCTGCTGAATAAAGGCCCTGGAAATCGATACAGTGATGGTAACCGATTAATTGCATTAAAAAAACTTGACTAATTTCAACGGAGGAAAATACCCTAAAGAACAAACTCGCCTGCAGATCAGCGTTTTTATTCAAGAATCAAGAACAGAGCGGTATTGAAAAATCTGCTTAAGTTATATAAGAAATCCGAAATTTAAAACGAAAAAAGCAGGACCAAACTGTGATGCATTTTTATATTACGCACTAACATCTGTACTTGTTTTTTTAGGAGAAAGAGTGGTGTTTCCAGCTCATCTTCAAAAACTAATTTCTGTCCAGTGATAAAGGAAAGAAAAGAAAACTATGTTCAGAAATATGAACAAACAATCACAAAGCTCATCAGAATTAAATGCTCCCTACAAGAGCGAGCGACAGATAAATTCGTGGCAAAAGACGCGTACGATACGACCATGTGCATCTTTAGCAGGTAGGTTTATCTCACACAGAAATTCTATCCATCACAGAAGAGTAGTTTGGAATGGAAATTTGTTGGAAACTAGTTGGAACTTGGAATTTCCATGGTTTTGCACACTTCCAACGGATGGAAATATGTAGGAAATACTTTGGAAGTTTTGGTGGAAACTCAGTCTAATTTCCATGCATCCCATCAGGTCTAGTGCTTTCAGTGACACATCGTTCTGCACTCGACTGGTGTCTTTAAAGTTTTATTTTGATACTGGTCTGCTTATTTGATCCGTTACTTCTGTGAATTAACGGATTTTGCCATCTCAAGCTATTCTGACCATTCACATATATTCAGACTCATTACTTGCTGTCCCTACGTTAGCACCTATCCCTATCAGGGGTGTAGCTAGTCATTTTTGGTTTGTAAGCCCGTTAGTGAGGGTAAGGGAATCAAGAACAGACTAATGAATGTTCGGATAATAGACATGGCTTAAAGGCAGCTACGCCCATGCCTATATTTATCCGTTGATCCAATGGCGTATTTTTTTTGCCATTTTTGTCATCAGTAAGTTACCTAGCTAGTATCACGAGTATCTTTGCCATATCATTTCTCTTATGAGTATGGACCATTTCTCGTCATATTCCAAGAGCCTGTTCATTCCCTAGCCATCCTGCATGGTTGGCAATCGAGGCCAGCGAAATGTGAGAATAACAAGACAGTGCATGGTAGCGAAAAACAATAATTGCATACAAGAAAAACAGCAGAGCACATAATATTTCTGGAGAGGAGAAATAAATATCATACGTAGACTAGGATTTTAATCGATATAGTTGATTGTGCGTAAAATGACGTAAATTCGTCTACTCGTCACAAGGACTGCATTGTAGGGTTGGAAACATCAAAAGAAGTGATGTTAATCAGCCAATTCATTTTGTTTTCAACATTTCGATATAAAAGCAAAACCACTGCGGACATTGCATGCTGGAAAAACACCTCAAAATTAGTCAAAATCCCAAATTTGAGAGTTATAGTTTTTGTTCATGCGAATTTGGTTTAGCTGAACTCACACATGCGATACATTCATAAAAGATGAGCATTCTTTAGATACAAAAGAGTTACGTGAAATGGAATCCACGGCTCTAAGAAAATGGAAAAGCAACAACTAGGGGTTAATAAATTATGCTCCTCAATTTGAGTATTATGCTTTTTGGCGTCAACCTTAAAAAACAGACTATTATGCTCCAAATTATGCTCGACTGCAGCTATTATGCTCGTAATTATGCCTGTAATTTTGCCTCCCCCCCCCCCCCCCCTTCAATACATGCGCATTTCGTAAATGATGTCATGATACAGCTTCTAGTTCACAGTTTGTTCATCTGTTCATGTAAATCACTGGTGACTGGTCTGCATGAAAGTCATTCTCATTTCACTCACTATCACACCAGTGTCTAACTGATTATTTGTAAACTATAATCAATATATATGCAAACATATTGAAAAATACAAAAATATAACTATTATGCCGCAAAAAAAACACTATTATGCCGGCATAATGCCTGATGCTCCAACTATAGTATTATGATCCAAATTATGCCGGCATAATTTATCAACCGCTAGCAACAACCTCAACCGCTACGATTTAACCGTTCCCCATCGTTACAATTCCCCACCATCACTACAATCTCTGGAAAGACTTTAATCCACGTAGAAATCGCTATCAAGTGTTTTCTTTTCATGTCATGCATGAACGCAGAACAATCTTTAAGCTTGGTGTACCGACTAGTTAGCTTTGCAAGCATAAGCGAAAGCAACATACGCAGACGCACTGCTGTAATTGTGAGATATGAACAAGCGGCGCTAATGATCAGTACGTTACTGCGCATGCGTATCTTGCTTGCGCTGATGCTTGTATGAACCAAGCTTTCATCCACTCAGTGGTAACCGTTCATACGTCCACGTTGCAATAACAGAAACATATTTTTCATTTTTCATTAGCTGAGGGCTAATAATGTAATTTTTTTCTCGTGCTGTTCATACAGCTGATTAGTAAGGTAAACGAACCACTTAGGAGTTGGTAAGCGCATCCTATCATACCGCGTCATAAGACTTGTCAGTGTCGCGCTGTCAAGATGCGTGTAAAGCATCCGGCGGTTTAAATATGCGATGTTATTAAAAATTCTGCTTGTTTGATTTGAAAGCTCAAATATGAATTCTATCATTACATTTTCTGAGAGGCCCTACATTGTCAGTGCTTCTAGCAGTAGAGAAATAACAATTTAACTTAAATGACTGGGATATCTTTACGTTTCTAAAAAAACGAAAAGCACTGACCAAAAGGCTTTAAAATGTTAGGTTTTTGCCTTTTATACTGAAGACCGAGATTTGTTATTGAGTTGGTTGTTTCTATACGTATGGTACTGTCGGTAATCAATAAGAGCGATAGATGACAGATTTGGGTAAGAAAAAGAAACCAAATCTTCTGTAAGGACAACCGTTTACCATCGCCCTCTGGCGCGCGTGATGGTTGATCGGTGGAACAAGGTCGGCTTGAAGACTCGCGTAAATTGTTTTATGTATTACTCCATTACTTTTTCCTCTACTAGTTGTGGACTAACAATTTGCACGAGAAAGGCAAGAAACTAAAACGCAGAGAGCTTGGAGAAGAGGTGTAATTTAAAAACCTATTCTTCTTTCTTTTTTTTTTTTACCGTTTTCCAAAAACAACCTTTCATTTTTTTTTTGGCTTTTCCCAAAAAAATATATAAAAAATAATGAGTCGGTCGGGCGATGGTAACCGAAACATTTTATTGGGATGGCCTAAGTAGCTGATATGATATCTGATTTTCGTCTCGAAGTAAATTATAATAATAATTCTAATCAGATAATAACAGTCCTTTTTCAAAATCACGTGACATGGCTCGTACTAGAAGGACAAACTTTTTAACATGGCTGCGATCTCGGCGACCAAGTGCTGCAGGACCAGTCATCATGTCTTTTGATTACAACTGCTGCTTATTCGTACTTGCGACTGAAAGTAGCTTCACCATATTGAAAACTTCGTCCTGCCAACACGAGCCTTCCTATATTTGGCCCGCAGTAACCAAAGGTCACCGGTGATTTTGAAAAAGGACTATTATGTAACAAACAGAAGATGGTTCTCCATGTTCTATACGTCACGCGCATGCGCTGTGATGAGACCAGCGCGCGTCTTCCCAGTTTCCCGCCGAAACTAAAAGAAAAGAGAGGCAATCACCCCTGTTTCTAATTTTTGGTACGAATTTGCAATATTTCGCAAAAAACAACAACAAGAAAGCTATTTAAAAGCTAAGCGTAAGACTTTAACAGGTTGAAGTTTTCTTAATTTGTAATTCACTGTGAGTTTACTAAGCTGTAACATTATTTACTAAAAACGTTTAAGACCTCGGGAACTGGTATTTCAAACAGAGCTTTCATTCTTTCGGCCAGCGGAGCACAACGTTTTGCCGCCGTGTGACACAATGCTCACTCGTGGCATTGAAAATCTGTGGATGCATCAGCAGAACATGATCATAAGTGCATTCAGCAGCTTTTAAAGACCTCAAAAGTGCATTACTTTTTGTAGGAGAGCAAAATCATCTTTTTGCTTTATATATTACGGTTCTCCTGCTTGAGCGCGCATTTATAAAAACAAATTATGCACGCTGAGCTCAGGTCTTTAAAGACCCTGTGTCCGAGCCCATGTTGTGATTAGTTTGTTTATCAACGGACGCATAAATTAAAGGCCAGCTTTTAGGCGAACTAAAATGCTCTCGATTGTTTATAAGTTTCATAAAAGAAGTAAACATACACTTTTGGATAACGAATTTCATATTTTTCTACCGGATTAAAAACCTAATCGAGCCCACGAATTTTCCGCGGATGCTTCGAATATGATTTTAACAGTACTCGGCAGGAAGCCAGTTGTTCTGTCTTTAGATTCTAATTCGATTTACGAGTGCGACTTTTCACAACTCTACAAGCAAACACATACTCTTGTTACCTTGTTTTTATGTCTCCAGTATTGCTTAGCTGTATTTGAAGATCTCTACTTTCCTTGCGAATGATATATTTTGAGTGCAAAATGAAATGTCGTACTCGCACTCCAGTCAAACTCACAGCGAAGTAACAGCTGAACTCGGCAGATTGGAGTTTGATCTGCGATCGTAGTTTTAGTAGCAAGACTTTCTGGACGTACTGGAAGATGAAAAAAAAGGTTAAGGCTTTCTCTGCTAATGAAAGTGCGAAACATATACAGATAAGTCGTAACACCTCAGTGGAGCTTTGCCGTGCGAAATTATAATTACGAATGTTCTTGATGCCAGAAGTGGTTGCTTTGTGCTTTGTATTTCCAACGAAACCCGCCGGTCCCTTAGTGCAGCAAATCCCCGGGAAACTCACGTAGTAGTCCTTTTGAACCACAAGTATTCATTTGTAAACCTAGAGAAAGTAAAATGTGGACTGCTGAAGGATTATTTGTCGAGTCACTTCGCCTCGCTGTCTCGGTCCTTTCTCCGGCATTCCTCTACTCGCCACTCTAGACCGGGAAATATTCGAACTAAAGTTTCATTTTAAAAAGTATATATACAAAAGTTAAGATAAAAGAAAGTTAGTTGAGCATATATACCTATCAATAATTACACGATGGCCCAAACTAGAGATGGATTTCGAAAGATTCGGGAGTCACATAACAACAACAACGATCTTTCTGATTTTCGTAGCCTACGAAAATGATTTGCGCGCGCAAAGCACCATGGGCTCGGACACAGGGTCTTTAAGCCAATTATTTTGCGCGTTCTTAGAATGCTCCCGTAATTTATATTACCAAACTCATTAATAATTCATGAAGCAAAAACAAAGGAAATCACTGAGCGATAAGTGATCTGTAAATCTGATACAGATTTCGTCCTGATTTGCATAAACGTTTGCTTCGATTTTCTCTGCCAAAATAGGTCGTCCCGTCAAAATAACTAACGTTTGATAAGCCAGATACAGAATTCGTATCCGTGCTTTATCGGATTTACAAGCTTCTGAATTAAACATATTACTAGTATTATAAAACAATATAGTATGTGGGGGAATCGTAAAAAATCGTAGTTGGAGACGACTTTGGAGATGTATATGTAGTTATGATATGAAATCATGTTTGCCGCGTAGCACTAGTAAGTGTAAATAATGTGATGTAAAGTGGTAAGCTGTAGTGCTAAGTGTGCACGCCCTACGAGGGAAAGAGAAAAAATATCTGACCCAAGTGGGACTCGAACCCAACGAGCTCCAGGTTACATGTCTGGCGCTCTACCAACTGAGCTATCAAGTCAGATGAGAGCAATCGTGGGTATTGGTGCGTTTTATGGGGTCACGGCGATTGTATATGTATATGTAGTTATGTTATGAAATCATATATATGATATGAAATCATATATACACGTCTCGTGATTAAAATATAAACCTCATTTATGTTTGCCAGGACACAACATGTGCAAGCGAGTCGCCCAGCGTCGCGTGTTGTCAGATACCAGGAAAAGAGCAACTGCTGTCAGGGGTTCACTGGGGAGAACTGTGATCAGGCTGCATCAGGTACGGACACACGTATCTAACGGTACGTACGGACACACGTATCTAACGGTACGTACGGAACACGTATCTAAAAGTACGTACACACACACGTGTCTAACGGTACGTACGGACACACGTATCTAACGGTACGTACGTATACAGACACACGTATCTAACGGTACGTACATACACACGTGTCTAACGGTACGTACGGACACACGTATCTAAAGGTACGTACGGACACACGCTGCAACATCGTGCGCAACATTGTCGGCAACAGTTTTGAGAAGCAGGTCAGTTGACACACGCTGCAGCATCGCGCGTAACATTTCCTGCAATGTGACAAGAGTGTTTACGGGCCGCGGTGCATTCTGATGCACGCCGCAATGTTGCAGTGTGTATCCGTACCTTAACAGCATTGTTTGAGTATTCTAGTTTGAAAAGCTCACAAAGCAAGCCTATTTCAGGCTAATGCTCAAATTTGCGAGTTTAAAGAACAGCGTTTTTCCAGACTTGTAATGTGGACTGTTCGTTGTCGAGCTAACAATCATGTTCTGTTTCTGCAGCCTTCACGTGCGATCCCGAGTGTCTCAATGGTGGTAAATGTATTGATCAAGACAAGTGCGCATGCGCAGGAGGATGGCAGGGTTCAACGTGCGAAATTGGTAAAGTAATTGGTAGTTCTCCATGTACATGTATGTCCCTTACAACATTAATAATGCATCTCAAGCTAATGAAAAAGAGGCCAAGCTTAAATTTCATGACTGTCCCAGGAAAATAGTCGAACTGGAAGATATCTCCTCATTGTCCGTGTTTCTCCATTTCAAGCTGAAATAATCATGAAATAAAACACAAATGAACACTTTCAGTCTTACAGTGCGCATTTATACGCCTAAAATATTTACAGTGCTCCAATAAATGATATGTTTCTCTAAGGGATTGTTTCTCTGCCTACCGATTGTTTGTTGTGTCCATACAAAATTAGGCCTGACTTTATTCAGCCCCTATGGTTGTTTAAGAATGCGTTAAAATTCAGTGGTTAGTGGTCGCATTTTCGTGTTGTTGAGATACATACAAAAAGTCTACCCCGTACCGTCTGATTGAGTGAATGACTTGTGATTTCTTTCCCAGCCGTATGTGAGCCTCCGTGCCTGAATGGTGGAATGTGTGTGTCTCCTAGTGTGTGCGCTTGTGACCATGGACACTACGGTAGCAGATGCGGCCAAGGTAAAGATCTACTGTTACATTGTTAGATTCTTTCATTCTACATAAATTACCACAAACCAAATGCTGCGCATGTAATTATTAAGAAAGATCACATGATATATCTCACAAGCACAGAGAAGCATGATCGACTTGAACTCGAACGTAGCGATTATGAATAGTACAGTCAGTCCATGGCCTACGAAGCATGGTTTTGAGTTGGAAGGGGCGGGTTGGAGGGGAAGGCGGCAAAATTGAACTAGTGTGTGAGCGTTAGTTTTCTAGTGGGATTCAGGAGCATGCCCCTGAGAAAATTGGAAATTTAGGTCTTCTGAAATGGCTGGAAATGCATCTAAAATTGCCAAGCATTATGAAAATTATCAATTTGTACCGACTACAAAACACCCATGTTTATTTTTTGAACTGGCTGTACAAAAAAAGTTTGGTGGAGGGGAGGGGGGCGGGGAGGGGACTAGATCCCCCGGTTTCTCTCCCTCAGTAGCCCTGTGTTCGCCTATCGATTAGCTCAGCTGTAATCTGAAATGGAGAGTAGGCCGTGCGCTCGATTCCAGCTACTAAACCAACATCATGCAGGGTACTTTAACGCCATTATAGAGCAGTAAACGGTTAAACCATCCTGGCTTAGGACGTATAACCATCTTGGGTTAGGTGATACATTACTCATCTTCATGAATAAACTGACTTTACCTATACACGTACCAAATTCGTTACTGATCATCATCACATTTGCTCTAGATATCGTATTTCTTGGGCTGAACAGCGCACATGACGTTCATGTACGGGCCGGTACGTACTCTCTCTCTCTCTCTATATATACGGTAGATAACTGATGGTACTATATAGATGCTACTAACCTGCTTACCGACTCTTCTGTATTTTTGTTGGTCATGTTTTGTTTTTGGATTAAGCTACCTGTGATGCGCGATCAAAATGGGGCGAGGAGAAAAAGGATGGAGGGGGAAGAAAGAAGAGCGTGCAGGTTCTTTTTTCCTCTCTTCGCCCTCCCCCTTCTCTTTAATTGTTTTTTTTGGCCCAACATTAAAAACTAATTTTCCCGAAAAACACCCAGAAGAGCCGCCAGAAGGTTGAGCAGCTGCTGGAATTCAGCTCAATGAACGTCTTTAATACTAAGGTATATGAAACCTAGTTTACGGTTGATCGATATTTCTTTTAAACGTAAACAGCGCAAAATTAGAAACTCATCAACTTTTCAATCCAAGAAAATTGGAATGCAACATCTTAGAAGACAGCCATTGAGATAGTGAGTGACCAACTCTCAAACTGGTTATAGTATTTACTATGGCAAGTTCTTCTACAATGTGGCATAAGCTTTCGCTATTTTGCAATTTTACATTTTTTCAAGGTATTTTGCTATTTTGAAGTGGATTTATAAAAATACTTGATGTTTTATACAGAACGAACAATGAATTAAAAACACTGTATGCCAGTTTTTATACTTTGCCAATTTTAAGGATTTTTAAATTTGTATTGCAGCGCGAGCTCTTACCCTCACTAACAAGCAAGATGGCTCCTGTACCACTTGGGGTCAAACCCACTACCGCACGTTCGATGGCCGCCATATTGACTTTGTAGGCAAATGTAGCTACGCACTGGCCAAGGATTGCATCCCTGGGTCCGACCAGTTCTCCATTCACGTCCAGAACGACAAGACATGCTCTAACAGCAACACAGGGATTGGCTGTACACGAGCTGTGGTCCTGTTTATTGGAGAGAAAATCTACAAAGTCGCCAGCGGAAATCGTGTAACTGTTGGTAGCAAACCTGCACCGCTACCCTACAAAGACGCGAAAGTCACCATCACCAGAGTGCTTTCATATACGATCATCCGAGCATGGGGAGATGATATAGAGATCAAATTTGATGGCTCAACAGGGATCTACGTAACCGTGGCTAGCAAATATAGGAACAATACTTGCGGCCTATGTGGGAACAACAATGGCTCCCCGGATGACGATTTCAACTTGGCAATCACTAGTAAAAATGCTTCGAATGTCGTGGAGCTAGCTGATAGCTGGTCTATGGCAGAACCTCTCGAAAAATGTGAACCACCGAGAGAGATCACCAAAGATGTCTGCAAGAACGCTGGAGTGTCCATTAGCCAAAGTGCGAGTAGGATGTGCATGATTCTTCTCGGGGAGTTATTTGCTGTGTGCCATAGGATGGTGAACCCCACGGCTTTCGTGGAGAGATGCCAGGAGGACGTGTGCACGTGCAATTTTGGTCAGCATTCGGGTTGTCAGTGTAATGCGCTGACGCAATACTCAAGAGCATGCGCGAGTAGGGGAGTTACGCTGAACTGGAGAAACAATAGGCTGTGCCGTAAGTTGCTTGTGATCTCTTGAAATATAAATCAACTTATATTATTCAAGAAGAAAAAAACTTGTATGTCATCTTGAATACTCTGCCTCGATTTTTCGTTTGGACAACAATATTTGATGCTAGTCAGATTTCGAGATTCTTCGACATGTTAAATTTAGGTTTTTACGCTACAATACATGTAAGTTCTCTAGGCTTCAAAGGCAGCATAGACAACTTTCCTTACCAGTTACCGAATAGGCCCTTTAAAGTGCATATAAGCCCTAGCCAGTTATCTTTGATATCGATTGTACATGAAGTGGATAGCCCAACGGTAGAATATTTCTTGATTTGGGTGTTGCGTCTATGAGATATAAAGGTTTATATTTCCAATATGCTAATGATGTGATGTCATCACCGACATTTGCTGAATTTCTTTGTGCTTGTAAATTAAGCTATTTTCTAATTTAGAATATTTTTTTGGTAAAATCACTTTGATAAGCTTCAAATATGACTTAGAATTTAAAAATAGATAATTTGTCTCCACCAGCATGCTTTTGTATAATAAGTAATGTCGGTGATGACATCACCTCATTAGTATATTGGAAATATAAACCTTTATATCTCGTAGACGCAACATCCAAATCAAGAAATATTCTACCGTTGGACTATCCACTTCATGTACAATCGATATCAAAGATAAATGGCTAGGGCTTATATGCACTTTAAAGAGTGATATAACTAGATTCCCATTTCATAATATTCATTTCACGCACCTATTAACCGCACTAACTTCCATCACTCAACTACTAAAAATCCATTTTAGCCAAGAAATGCGGTCTGTCAAAAGTATATTCTGAATGCGGCCCGGCGTGTGTAAAGACGTGTGACACGGACGACTTACAGCCAACGTGCAAGGAGACGTGTATAGATGGGTGTCACTGTCCAGTGGGTTCTGTCCAGAGCGCCGGTGGTGGGTGTGTGTCACAGAGCCAGTGTCCATGCCGGCATAATGACATCAGCTACGCTACGGGAAAAACCATTAGAGTCAGCTGCAACAGTTGGTATGTGATGTGTGTAAGGGAGCGTTTGATATATACTAGGGGGGGGGGGGGGAGGAGGTATGCGGAGTGCTGGATCGTCTGATATACCAAAGATGAGGACGCGGGAGAACAAAGCAGCGAAAAAAGGTATTGCAAAGAACAACAAAACGCTATAATAATAATAATAATAATAACTCTGACAATAATTGTAGTATCAAATATAAAAAAGACATTCAGAAGGCAAGGGCTATCTGCGCATGATACCTGGCGTGCTGATCAATTTTGCCGTTTTACGACAAGTAAAGAAGGCTCTAAAGTCAATAAAGGAACGCGAGCTCTGGGTACGAGATTGGCTATAATGTGATAGAGCGGTTTTCAATTTAGTATTGCAAAGTAATTACGTGATTACTTTCGAATTTGATTGGTTAGTTATCCATGATTACGTTTACTCTTCCATTGAATTACTTCAGTTCGTGATTGGTTCATTGCGTTTTTACTTGCTCCTGATTGGTTCATTGTGTTTTTACTTGCTCCTGTGATTGGCTCAGGTTTTGGTTTTACGACACTCAATTGAAAACCGCTCTAACACCAATCGTGAATTACTTCAGTTCGTGATTGGTTCATTGTGTTTTTACTTGCTCCTGTGATTGGCTCAGGTTTTGGATTTACGACACTCAATTGAAAACCGCTCTATTAAGTGATCATGAGATTCCTTTAAGACAGTATCGCTAACGGGTCTTTGAAGGTCATAATGGATGTTGTCATATTTATTTGCAGCACTTGCAATGGGGGAACGTGGACCTGTAGCAAGCTCAAGTGTCCAGGTGCGTAAATAACAAAATTGTGGAGGTTGTCATCATTCTAGATTCAAAGATCTGTAGTGTTCTGTAAACGTTCAAGAAGACTTATGGGCAGACCTGTATTCGTCAGTGCACACCACGGCAAAACGTTGTGCTCTACTGGCCGAAAGAACGAAGGCTCTGGAGTTTAAATACAAGTTTCCGATGTCTTAAACGTTTTTAGTAAATAATTTTATAACTTAATAAACTCACAGTGAATTACAAATTAAGAAACCTTCAACCTGTGAAAGTCTTAGGCTTAGCATTTAGGTAGTTTTCTTGTTTTTCGCGAAACATTTCATGTAAATACGCATACGTACTTAAAATTATAAACAGGGGTGATCGCCTCCGTTTTCTTTTAGTTTCGGCGGGAAACTGGGGAGACGCGCGCGCGACCGGCTCATCAAAAGCGCATGCGCGTGACGTTTTGCCGCTGTGTGGATGGGGTGCAGTAGTATCACAGGAGCATGAAAGTAGTCCGATTACCATATTTGTATTGAACGTGCCTTTTATATTCGGCTCCTGTGTACTTCCTTTGTGCTTCATTAGCTATATGATTTCCCCTACATTACATTACGTTGCTTTATATATAACGACAGCTGAATTCAACAATAGAAGAGCTTCGAAAGATCACGAAGTTTGTACTGACAGCAATTAATTAAAACGAAAAGAGAAGAGTTCTTAAAGCAGTTTATATTAATTGTCCATGTGATAAATAGAAAATTACACGGTGGTTTGAAGATATGAAGTTTATCCTCTCATGTCCAAAACATTTAACTTGTTCGCTGCGCTCTCTTGAGAAATATTTTGACTCTCGATGATAAATTTCATACCTTCGCAGCACCATGTCATATCCTCTATGTATCTTGTCGCTATAATATCACTGTCGTTGCGCAATATCTTCATCACGGTCTCCTGATCACGGTTAATGCTTCAGCGTCATCCTTGAAAGTCATTTCTTTAGATATCGCGCGGGCAACTTAATGTCGCGAAATCGTCCATTTGAAGCAGCCGTGAGATGTTCCTTGATTCTGAAATACGTCATTTGGTCACTGGTGCAGGTATTAGGTGATGTTATGAATTACACCTTTATAAGTGTTGACCAATGATTTACGCCCATTACGTTTTTACGAAACACACAAGTTTCACCATGTCGCTTCACTCGTAGGTACTTGTTACACGTACGGAGACCCTCATTTCGTCACGTTCGACGGCAAGACCTACTCCTATGGCGGCAAGTGTCAATATCTACTGGTCGAGTCCATAGACAACTACTTCTCAGTCATCATCAACACCGCTTCCTGCTCGTCTGATCAGAGAAGCAGCTGCGTTAAATCAGCACAAATCACTTACAATAACGTGACCATCTCCTTGATACACGATCACCCATTGAAGGACTCTGTGCACATACAATACCCAGGACAGAGCAACAACGAGCCGGCTCTTATACCAGTCTACGATGTGACCAGAGGATTCCACTTTAGGAAGTTATCATCATACCTCGTGGAATTCCAGGGTGATAATGGCATGCAGGTCTTATGGGATGGAAGAACGAACTTGTATATTACCCTTGTGCCTGCTCAGTCAGGAAAGGTACTATAAATCTGTCGTATAATTTTAGGTTAGTGGATTGGAGGGTTCGTTGTCGAGGGAAATTCGTAAAAGAGAAAGTTAAGTAAGGTCTTAGAGAAGAAGTTCAGTTCAGGAAAAACTATTTTTCCGTTCGGCCCTCCTACTCAGTCAATACAAGTACCTAGTTTCGGAGCAAATAGTGGCATTCTGCATAGCTTCTCACGAGGAAAGGGAATTCCATTTTGAACTAGGATGCATGATTCTTGTTGTGATCATGATAGATCAGATTACAATTTTCTGTTGAAATAATATAGAACACAACGCCACCTAAACATTACCGAATTATTCTCCAGGTGCAAGGGCTTTGTGGAAACTTCAACTACAATACCAAGGATGACTTTGGCATCGAGCAATCAGCCATCAGCTTTGGTAACAAATGGGCAAAGGATAGCAATTGTCCAGATGTACCTGTAAGCAATACGCGCATGAAACCTTGTGAAGTTTATCAACAGAATAAGAGATACGCCGAGGATCAGTGTGGTAAGATGGAGAGGGAGCCCTTCACTGCATGTCATGGCCACGTCGATCCCAAGCCGTTTGTAGAGAACTGTAAACAGGATGTATGCGCATGTCATTCCGGTAGAGACTGTCTGTGTCCCGTCCTGTCTGCGTACGCCAAGCAGTGCTCCATGCAAGGAATAAGTATCATCTGGAGAGTCAATGGAACGTGCCGTGAGTATTTAGATCGTCAACTAAAAAGACGTTTTTCAGATTCTATGTTTCTGTTAGAATGAAAATATGAACAATCTAGATTACCAAAATACAGAATTGGTAGGTATTGTTCAAAGGAATGCTTCCCTAATGCTTGTCGAGTAGACTTAACTTTAACTCATTATTTTCGTCCCCAGCTGTACGGTGCCTTTCTGGTCTGGAGTACAAGGAGTGCGGGTCCTCATGCGTGACGTCGTGTAAGGACCTATCAATGAGGAACCAATCCTGTGTTGAGCGATGCGTTCCCGGATGTCGCTGTCCAAATGGCAAACTATACGACTCCCGTGAGGGAAAATGTGTTGGTATCGCATACTGTCCGTGTTATGACAAGCAGGGTCGTCATTATATCTACAATGCGGGGATGAAAGACAAGTGCAATGACTGGTATGAGTGAGACGACATATAATTTTGATTGAAAGTAAAGAGCCTAAACATATTTGTTTAAGCATGCGTTTAACGATGACAGGTTCATCGTCAGGTATTCTTACATACTCGATTGTTTCTTTATCTAATTGTTAATGTCATGCTAAGTCACAAAACTTCCTTTATCTTGCAGTGTATGCACCAGTGGAAAGTTCGTATGCTCGAATAAAATCTGTAAAGGTGAGACGTAAAACTCTATGATTTGCTTCAAAGATTTCAACGTTTACTTTTACTTATTCTAAAGGAAGAGAACATGCAGATAGTAGAAACAAATCATCTCATCATCATCACCTCGCCATCATTATTTTCAAAATATTAAAAAACTCTGAATTTCTAACGAGACCTGAAACAACCATGGGGGCTGATCAAAGCCAGGTCCCGGCTAATCCACAGATCGAATTGGAATTTAGCGTGTTGGTTTTTGCGGAGGGAGGAAAACCGGAGAACCCGGAGAAAAACCCTCGGAGCAAGGGCGAGATACCAACGAACTCAACTCACATATGGCGCCGCGTCCGGGATTCGAACTTGGGCCACAGAGGTGAGAGGCGAAGCGCTTAACCACTGCGCCACCCGAGCTCCCCTGATATTTAGATGCTTTTTGAGGAAATGAGTCTGTAAGGTACCTCGTTTTCTTGTTGTTGCCAAGCAACTAGCTGAGATAGAAATATATTCGAACATGAACACCCCAGCAAGTTTGTCTTCTTCTTCTGTTAGAAAAAGTGTGTCCACTAGGCCATGTGTGGTCCGTGTGTGGTGCCCAGTGCTCCAAGACGTGTAAGAACATGCACATGGGGTGCAGTAGTGTAGTGTGCAAGGCCGGATGCTTGTGCCCCCCCGGATTCGTGGAGAACAATGGCAAGTGCATAATATCAACTATGTGTCCGTGTCACTACAATGGGAAGAGCTACAAGGGTGGTGACGTCATAAGGAGAGACTGCAACACTTGGTAGGAGATGGTTATGTAATACACTTTGACACGATACTACACAATACCAAATCAAAAGACAGCACATGTTATGACTTATGACATTACAGCATAAGTGGACGCCACATGATGCTGTTAACATGCTGAGAGAGCGTTAACATTTGAAATGACACTTAACAATGCAAGCACTGGCATGATGATATTAAGTACGCACGACAATACAAGTTTATCCTTTCAGTAGGACATTTTCATGATGGCGTTATTTTACTACTGCTACCAGAATCCTTTTTCAAAATATTTTCTTATTCAGATTTTCCAACTCCATTGAGAACTAACCAAAGCAAAATTAGACGAACAAAAGAAACCGCGCAAAGGATTTTGGTAGTTGTAATTAAATGACGGTAACATTCAAATTAGGTTACGCTGAGAAAGAAATTCAAGGGGATATAATTTGACTGGATAAATCAATGCAAAGTAGACAATATTACGATTAGAAAAATAACCATTGACAGGTAATGAGTTTCTATATTAGCTTTGTGTTGTTGAACTTTATTTTCGTCATTTTCTTTCTCAGCATCTGCAAGAAGAACGCTTGGAAATGTACATCCAAGAGGTGTAGAGGTGAGAGAAGACGAGCATCTCTCGTCATCACTAGAAAAGTAACCAAGTAAAATTACGAAAAATTATCTTTTGCCCTACGTAAATTTGTGAAAGTCATCAACAAAAAGGATGATCCGATTACCTTCTGAGACTCTTCTCTCTCTCTCCTCTTCTAAGGCACATGTACTGCGTTTGGTGATCCACACTATAAGACGTTTGACGGGCGGTTGTATAGCTTCCAGGGTGGCTGTAATTACGTCATGACTACCGACAAATGTCCCGGATCGAATGTCACTATGCAGTCCTTTAGAGTTGACGCTGAGAACATTCCATGTGGTTCTACTGGCGTGACATGTACCAAGTCCGTGACAGTCACGCTACATGATACAGTAATCCACATGGCAAGGGGGAAAGAGAAGCCGACCATTACTCAAGTACCTAACCTGTCACCTATGCGTGCTCAATACTCTTTGGTTTATGCTGGCGTCTATGTTATCATCAAGACTCCGTTTGGGTTGAACGTGATATGGGACCGAGGCACTAGACTCTATATGGAGCTAAGCCCGGACAGCAAGCATTGGTCCAAGGTTTGCGGCTTGTGTGGGAACTTCGATGGCGACATGACCAACGACTTCCTCGCAAAGAATGGCATAGTAGAGAACTCTCCGTATCCGTTCGGAGATACGTGGCGTGCGAGAGGCGACTGCACAAAGACGAAGGAGCCAAAACACCCCTGCAAGCAGAATCCGCACAGGGAGGCCAAGTCACACGCAGCGTGCGCTATCATCAAGTCCAATACTTTCCGACCGTGCCACGTGCACGTCGATCCTGATCCATACTACGACCGCTGTGTGTACGATACTTGCGGCTGTGATATGGTTGGTGACTGTGAGTGCACGTGTGAGGCTATTGCCGCCTATGCTTACGAGTGTCTTGCTGCTGGTGTGACTATTGAATGGAGGAAGGATAAATGCGGTAAGAAAAAGTGCTGTGCACTGAATCAATCATTTGACAATCATTTGAATCAATCACTTGATATTTTGCAACCGCCTCCCGGTTAGCTCAGTGGTTAAGCTCCGGTCTGACGAGCGGTAGATCGCGGGTTCAAACCCCGGCCGACCCAACACTCAGGGTCTCAAAATAACTGAGTAGAAAATGCTTCCTTTGTGAAACAATCTCGTTCACGAACTGCAAATGGTTAGACCTCATCAGTCTCACCAGACTGTCACGAGTTACCGACGTTAAATAAAGTTGCTTTATTTTTCATTTTTAACTTTTAACTTTTACCAATTAAGCAGTATCAAGTTATAACTACAGTCGAATTTCCCGTAAGGAAACGACACCCCGGGACCAAATTTAGTGCGGTCTAATTCCAGGAGGTGTCACAAAGTAGGGGTTTGACTGTAATTTTTGAAATAGGATCAGTGTGCTGGGAGTTTAAAGTTTTAAGATTATTGATTAATTTGGATCTTGCAATGTGCTATAATTTATTTCCTCAGATGTCACGTGCCCAGAGAATGCAGTTTTTAAGAATTGCGCATCTGCTTGTCCCACAACATGCAGTGTCCTCCCTGGACAGAATAAAACGTGTAGTATGCGCTGTGTAGAGGGATGTGAGTGTCAGGAGGGGTACGTACAGACTGTCAACACTGCTGGAAAGGTGCAGTGTATCAAAAGAAGTGAGTGTCCGTGCGTGCATAATGGCAAGGTGTATAAACCTGGTGTGAAAGTCTACAAGGATTGCCAGCTGTGGTAAGTTAATTTGTGAATGTGAGGAGTTAGCCATAACCTTTGTGTACTGATATAATTATCGAGAACAAGCAATCTCTCCATTTACCCTTCTCGCATGGCGGCCATCAGATGGCTAGGAACAATAGGTTTTGCAAGGTCAGCTTCGAACTGACTGAGTAGTTTCAGAACGAGTTTAGATGTTTATAGCTCGTGTAAGTTGTATCTAATGAGCCAGAGGTAGGTTCTGTACATTAACATCATTGTATAAACTTTACTCTTTAGTGAATGCAAAGATGGACAGCTAACGAACTGTGTTGGTCAGAAGTGTACAACAGGTAAATAGTGACTTATGACATCATCTACGTTTCTGTCTTTTTATTGGTCATAGCAATTAATACATTGCCAGAAAAAGGCAACTGTCTTTATACAGGTTCTGAAGTGAAGGGAGCCTCAAGCGTGAATCTTATTTGAAGGTTACTGAGTTCAGCGTTGTCGGAAAACAGGAAATATGAATACGATATCGAACGCTTGTCTGACGATTACTCTTGTTTACTTGCTTAAAGCTCCTCCTCCTAAAACAACACAGCAGCCTACTACAACGGTACCACCCACAACAACACAGCAGTCTACCACAACAAAGTCACCCACAACGACATATCAACCTACTACAACAAAGTCACCTACAACAACACAGAAACCAACAAGTGAGTTATTTGAGTTACTAAGTAATGATTGCTGCAACAAATTTAGCAAACTCTTTTGAGTCACCGTCATATGCTAAATTTATTTCATAAATGTTTGTCTTTTTCACAGATTAGAAATTTCTGGAAGACACCGTAAACCAACACTAGAAAGTTATTTTCTAATTTAACATTGCCCACTTTCTCTTACTAGGATATAAAGAGAGTAATCAGTACGCCATGGTAGACACATTTAACTTACGGGATCCACTTACAGTATTCTTACAGATTTAATATGCTAAGTCATGAATGACAATTTAGGGGATTTATTTGTGGTATAAGGACGTAAAAGATATGCCGAGTATTCTGTTCTGCTCTAATATTGTTACGTTACGCTGTTTAGCTACCAAGCCAACAACGACACAACCCCCGTCTACCACCCCCAAGGTCACGACAGGATTTTCAACTTCCACTCCCGCCAGCATCCCAACACCAACCACAATGGAAACCACAACTTTCGCACCAACATTCGCACCAACAACTACACCGATGACACCTACTACCGGTAACCAACTCATAGAATAGAGATCCTAGCTACCTTAAATGTTACAAATAGTAAAGACTATGAGTACTCAAGGAGACAAGGACAGCGCCTCGGCTCTATTTTCTCTTCTTCCAATTATCCCTCGCGCTCGCCGCACTCTTCTCCAAGTCAAGCGGGAACGAGTCCGGGTGTTTTGTCTTGAGGTCAAATAAAGTTCAAGATTCTCTGTCCACCGTTGCGCTTTGCGCGACTCGAACTAACTTCGTATGATATGAAATTCAGAGCTTTAAAGTGTAAAAACAATAGCGATACAACTTAGTATTGTTTTTTAGTATTCCAAGAAGGTATATAACAATAGCTACACTCTCGCCAAGCATAACGGTCGACAGTACGTCTTTAATTTAACACCAAACATCGCTACATATGAGTCTTTTTGAACTCACATATGGTGAACCCAGGAACGTTTTATTCATGCAAGCCATGTACCTGATGTTTCATTTGGGTTCTTGGGTTCATTTTGTAGGTATCTACTGTCGCGATTCACTTGGTCTCGGGGTACAGGATCGCCGCATCCCAGACAGCCATCTCACCGCCTCCTCACAGCTCGACTCGTATGCAGCGCCTAAAGAGGGCAGGCTACGGAACACCGATCTCGCATGGCAACCAAAACCAAACGATATTCACCCTTATTTCCAAGTGAATCTAGGCAACCTGACCCAGCTAACCCAGATAGCTACCCAGGGTCACCCGTGGGAGGAAGAGTTCATTATGAAGTTTACGTTACAACACAGTGCTGATGGTCAGACGTGGGTTAACTATATGGACAATACGGGGGACACGGTGGTACGTATGCATAGCAGATTTCGTAGGATAAGCTTTAAGCCTTACCATAACCGCACCGTAACGTACTGTACCGTAACTCTGTAATTTGATTGGATCAGCTGGGCAAAAACAATATGGAAACCATTTCAATGTCACGGTATGCCGTAGAGTAATCGTGCTGTAAATAATTGGCATAGTTTGTCCCACTCCATACAAAATCTGCTATATGTGAAATATTTTCTGTGTTAATGTGCTCTATTCTATGTACCTTAATCGACTTTTAGTTGACCATACCAGCACCACTGAATAACCTTCCAAATAAAATAAAAAGTTTGGACTTGATTCTGGTTTCATTCTATGTGTTTTTATTTCCTTCGACTTGCCATGAACTTGATTCCTTTTCTAAAGAAAAACTTTGTTTTAGAACAATACAGAAACTTAACAGAAGTCGATCGAGGATTGATCCTTCCAGTCGCACATCTGTAATATCACGTATCACCAAGAAGCCATCCGTTGAGCTGATTGAGTTTATTTATAACTTATCCATATACTGTATCTCGAACATCATTTTTCTGTTGGTCTGTCCTCTTATAGATGCACAGATGACGTCACAACGTGACGAGCACGAAGCGGGAAATCGCCACGAGACGTAGACGAGTGGCGTGACTGTTGGTCTCGTCACGTTGTGACGTCATCTGTGTATCTATAATAGGAGAGACCCACAGCAAAGATTGTGTTTGTTTTATACAATAACAAGATGCCCGTTGGGCATTATACTCGGGCTTTCAGTTAGGGAGAAGGCCAAATTTTCTAAAACAATTCATGTAAAGAATTGATGACTTTGTGAAAACATTAAAAATGGCACTTGACATTAAATGCATGTGTTACGTTTCCAAACTTTAAGACAGGAAATCGTCAATACAATGTTCTAATAATTTTTGTACAGCAGAGAATTGTGTTATTAAACATGTAGTAGAAATAAAAAAATGGTGCCATTTGAAGAATTATTCTTAATGTCAAAAGAGCATAACGAATAAATACAACCTTAACTTGGGCCACTTTTAATTAATACATGGAGTTATAGCATATTTTTGTGTCATACATGGTTTGTGCTAGGGGAGCAGGATAATTGATTCACTACTCATGCTTGTGATAATTTACATTGCAATCACATATGGGAGCTTCTAATTACAAAGTTCTACTGAAAATTAAATTGAGGCTTCATGAGGGTTGTCACTGAAGGGACTGGTCAGAAATTAGCATGGGGAGGAGGTTGAGATTTTTTTGAATCCCCAAAAATGGAGGGTCATAAATCATGGGAACTGAAAAAAGGGGTGATAATAGGGGAGAAAGGGTCAAAAGATTTCATACTCATTGTCCAGGGATGGTTACCGTATATATTGTTTAGACTTTTTGATTGCATTCTCAAATCCCCCCCCCCCCTTGCATTTCCCCTGCAAATTTTTGACTAGTCCCTAATGTTTAATAAAATATTGTGTGCATTGATTTCATGCATGTACACCACTTGGGAAATAACATTAGAGTAACACTAACTAGTATACACAGAGAAGTGTGTGGCCCTCCTACCCTGCAAGCAGGTTTCTCATCTCTTTGCCTTTCCTCCAAGTAGCATGGAACCTCTCAAGACCTGTATGCTGATTGCACCCATAATACTATACTTCTATGGTTTTTGTACTGCACTTTCTAATGGGTTAGGGTGTTTTCTATTGCTGCGTAGGCCAATACTATCGCTTGTTTCGAGAAGTTCCACCTGGCCCCTTTCCTGCCGCCAAGAGGAAACGATTACATGCGCCACGGTATCTCGATTTCCATTGGCCGAGAAAAACGAGACGGTAAACATTACAGATTCAATGTAGATTTCAGATTATCCATTTCCTATTGTTAACGGCAAGGGAAGGCGAAGTGGAGAAAATCAAATGCATTTCCTTCTTCGAGGGTATAAATCAAAGCTTTCTTTAGGATAAATTAAGGTAGATTTATTGAACGGTTTATATTTCAAGGTCTTCTGTGCAGCAGCAAAATGAGAAAACAAAGCCGGAGTTTGAAGCCCGTTCGTATCAATCGTCGGCAAACAAAAAACATGCATGTACATTTCAGCGACAATTTCCCTCAATTCTGTAGTTTAATATTACTTTCTTTTCAATATTATTGTTCCTTGAGGGTCGTTAGAATTACAAAAAAAACTTGGTATGGGTGTTGTTGATTGAAGTGCAATGGTTATTTGAGTAGTCTGCACGATATTGAGTCACTCAAATTTGATGCATTGTAATTATATCAGGTGCAGTACAACTATGAGAAATCAAGCAATTTAGAACAACAAATTCCACATAATGTTGCTATTCATTGTGAATAGTTAGGTAATGTCATTCTACATGTGAAATAAAGTCATATCTATTTGTAATTCTCAATTATTAACAAACCAGTGGAGATGGCTGACATTCAGGCTAAATTCTCAATACAATATTTTCGATTGAGGTCGTAAACTACAGACCATCATTTTCTAGTATTAGTGAACTGCCACTGTGCTAGTGCTCATTTTCTACATCTTGAAGGAGACTGAAACTTATAATGGCAGGCCACAAATAAACATGCAATGTCCACTCTTTTTATATCATTGGGGTCGCAGGAAGATTAATTTTCATTCCCAAATAATTCGTAAAAGTACTCGTACTCCTGATCATGACCGAGTGAAAGTGACGATGCTGACGCCAAGAACTGAGGAACAACAACAACAATTACATGTATTTTCTCATAAGATGATGGAAATGTTTACGAGTAATAATTAAGGCATAATAAGAAATACAATGATGAGAAGGTAGGTCCTTAAGGTAACCTTAGGGTTAATATCTTAAGCCAGGACCAGCTCAGATGGAAAACACTGAAACAAGATCTAGCTTGCATGGATAATAATATATAATGGTACCAAGAAAGGGGAAGGTAAAGAAAGAGTGCCACTTGCATGTAAGTATACTCTCAGTTCTGGACCAAATTTAGTTATGTTATGTTATAAACTTGCAATAATGATAAATACACTACTCGATACATAATATCATTATGTCAGTTCTAAAAAACACATTAAATACACTGTAGAATGCCTAAACCAAGAGATAATAATCAAATACAAAGTGCTACAGGCCAGATGTAAATATAGACCCGGGAAATAGAACAACAATAACACGCCACAGATAAATATGCGATTTCCACATCAGTCATTTATCGTTCGTTTGAAAAAATCTTCATTTCGGATTACTTACTCAGTTTATACTCAGTCACTGCATGCTGGATTTTCGTTCCCGAATTTATAAACATTTAAATACATGTGCATGAGGGGCGAAACGACTGTAATTCTTTTAAAAGGCCCGTCAGTCAGAGAACTGAGAAATCGGGTCATTTCTATTACACTTTCGAGAGGTTAATAACAAAATAAATAACAACACAACGACAGTCAATTGGTATAAAGGTTATCATGTTCAGATTAGCGGCTACTTACATTTACAAGCTGTTGTCTTTATATACAGTCAGTGTTGATCGCAGAGCAGATCAGACTCCGCTGTCACGTCTCACGAGTGTATCTTAAAGCATGTCGCATAATATGTGGTAAATTCCCGTCCCAAAGCCCGTAAAACACCTCTCAGCTTTAGAAAAGACAACAATCTTGGTATTGCACTTGAAGGAATCTTTGGTTTACACAAAAAAAAAGCTGATATTAAAGGTTTTGCTAAGTCAAAACTCCCACTCGCCGCCATCTTGAAAAACCTGGAAAGTTGTCCACTGTTCACGTGACCAGCACAGTGCAATCTGATTGGTACGGTGGTGAAAAGAACTTCCAAAGTAGGCACAATCTGATTGGTTGACGGCGCCAACCAGCGACACAAAAAATAAAAATAAAAAACACTTGCGAAACTTGACTCGTGCCTCGGCCGAAGGCCTGGCCCGAGTAATTAGCGAAAAATGATTTCAAGCAGAACGTGACGTCATGTGTGAACTCTAATAACACAAGGCTATAGACCAATAAGAGCGCACGCTTTTCGCACTGTTTATTGTACGATTAGACCATAATAAGGTCAGTTAAATTATACGCTCAGTAGTTATATCGACAGAATCTTACTTATCTGCAGGTGTTTGACGGCAATGGTGTTCAGTTTCCATATGGTATCTTTGATGACGTCAAGTACAACGATCTTCCTAAACCAATCATCACTCGATATATCAGGATTCGACCAATCAAAAACGAGAATAAGAACTTCCCTCTGGCGCTCAGGGCCGAACTTTACGGCTGTGGAGTCGGTAAACTTTACTTTATATTTCCATTTAGCGACTTTTGTCGCATTCTTTAAATAATCATTCAGTACAGTGCAAGGTAGCCAGAACTATGAAAAGCTGCTTTGCACTTTGAAAGACAAAAGTTTCAACTATTTCCAGATTTTAGCTAGTGATGTTGTTTGAAAAACAACAATTGACAACACATTATTTTCTGTCTTCTTTAGAGCCTTTCTGTTTGTTCAATGGAACCAAGAAGAAGGTAGGTACAATTGTTCATATTGATCAAATGTGCTATTTGTATGTGTTTCTATGTGTGCGCTACAACTCTAAAACTCTAGTTTTAAGTTTTAAAGTTTTACATTAAGTAACAGGCGATCAACGTCATATAGTTACTGGTGATAATCGCCGGTAGCCGGTTTCTAATGACACCCTGCCTTACCCCATAACAGCTCAACCCAATTCACTACAGCGGCCCAGCCGAAAAATGACTCGGCTAATTCAGAGGTTGAGGAGGAAAAGATAACAGACATTTTGGTAAAAGATAACCATGCAACTTAGAATAAAAGACAGAAAGAGCAAATAACAACAGCAGTTTAGCATGTCCTTGTAATGAGTAGAGTGATTTCGTATGAGTGGGAAAGTTACGGCAATGACATACAGCACGGTTACTGTGCGACATGCCGTGATATTGAAATGGTTTCCCATTGTTTTGTCCTTCTGTTCCAATCAAATTACAGAGTTACGGTACATTAAGTTCGCAGTACGGTTACGGTTACGGACATACCGTATTTTTGTCCCACTCATACGAAATCTGCTCTAATAGCATGTAATACACACCAGTACTCTTTCCCTCCAATAATGCAGGTACACCTTGACATAAGGCAAGAGATGAACGATAGTAGAGGTCCAATTGTAACGGTTTTTCTTCTTTTATTAAAAATCTTACAGTCAGGTGAGAGATGGCAAGTCGATATGTGTACGTGGAAAGAGTGCAAACCTGATGGCAGCTCTTCAACTGGAGCCACAGTGATAGTCGAGATAATAGTTTGTCCTAACAAAACTTGTAATACCGGTTGTGTAAGTAGTGTCTTAGTCTCCTTAGTTGGCTTGTTGATGTTAATTACTCGGGCTGCCTGTGGCAGCACCGAGTCTTAAAATGCAAGTCGTTATTTTTTTTTTTAGTTGGGTGTCGCAAAATTTCTGCGCATGCGTTAAAGGTCAAATTCACACCAATCAGATTGCACTGTGCTGATCACGCAACAATCGCCAGGTTAATTTATTTACATAATTTAATACAGTAAAGCAAGATGGCGGAGGAACCGCGAGGAACTTTCTCTCTAATTTGGAGTCTCATCTTTCAAATGTAAGCCAGTTTAATGTTTTATTTAACTTCACCCGTGCGAAAGCCTTCCAACAGGCTCAGGATATTTCAACTGGCGCTATTGTCGGAGCCGAAGGACCGCGTTTTTTACCCAGATGGCCAGTGATTCTATTATACGACACGTACGACGACCTGAAGCCAGTGTAGGGGCCAGGATCCGGAAAGCTAAAATTCGAAGAAATACATATTGGAATCTATAAGCCATCGGCTCGCTGTGCTGCATTTAAAACATCCGAGGAGAACATCTTATTTTGGGTGAAGGCACTTCAAGACCAATATTATGAGTCTCTTAAAAACTGTCAGAGATTTAAATTTACCGTAAGTTGGATCAGAGAGTATTGAGATCAAGTTATTTCGTTCCAGCGAGGATATTGACCTAGCGGAAACGGTACAAGCTGTCGAAGGATTTTACTTATAATCATCCACGTCTACTTAACAACAGGAATAGTTATGTGCCAAGGCATGGGCAAAGATAGAGTTTCCCAGATTACAGATGAAAGTAGAGAACTTAATGAACGAAGAAACAGAGGTCACGCGCGACATGCTTGAGAACATGAACATGTTCAACACTTTATGTTATACTAAGAAAACAAAACAAATTACATAGCCTGCAAGTTCACAAGTCAATGAAAAACCCCAAGAGCCTGTAGTTTTGGATCAACATATCCTTGAAACTCCAAAAGCAACATACACATGAGTCAAATTCAAACCGGAAGAGACGGAATTCTTTAGATTCTTCACGAGGATAAAAATATTTATTAGCCCGCAATAAGAACTCTCTCGCTGCTTTAACGACCTTGATTTGTAACATGGAGGCTGACCTAACTGATATGGGTAATGAATTCTTACTCTCGTCACATCAAAACACGAATCAAGAAACGAAACTCAGCCATTTGGAAGACAAATTAGTGCAGCAAGATAATATATACAAGACCGAAATCAAGATGCTGTCATCTCGAATATATTATTGACCTAGAAGTTGAAAATGGCGAGTTGAAAGTGGATATAACTTAACTTTCAAACTTAAAAAAAAAATCAAGAATACAAAAAAGAAGACAATGTTCCGAGACTACGTACCCAACCTACTGAAGCTTATCAGTTTGTTCAAGAGCCATATTTCTTACATGACAACCCGATCCCTATTCATCAGATGATACATTTTCTGTGCTAAATGACGAGAGTTTACAATCACCTGACCGACAACCCACTACTAAAGAAAGGGACCATGAAGTACGGTAGTACGGTTAATTCTCGGGTTCAAAACAATGAATATATGCCTGCTCAAATGCAGTGTGTTAAACGAATAAGTAGTGTTTAAATTAAAAGGTCAACATACGAGAAAAAGAAAACTATTAAATTACATATATACTAGGGGAGCAGAGAATGAAAGTCACCGCGCTACTGGCCACTCCTAAAGACTGCTAAATTCAGCTAATAATTCTTCCCTTTGGTTAATATTAGAGGATTAAGAGGATTTCAAATGAAAGTGTATTTCATCTTCAATCTAATGTGGCCCGAGTGAAAGCCCAGGTGGGCTCTTGTTACTCGGGCCAGGCCTTTGGCCGGCTCGAGTCAGAAATCGCAAGTCTCTTTTATTATTTTTTGTGTCGACCCGGAAGTCGCCGCCAACCGCCGAACCAATCCGATTGCACTGTTCACGTGGCGGCCATGTGACATTTTATCGACTTCCGGGGCCGTTAACCAATCAGCTCACGTTTTTTTTACATTGCCATCGTTACGTCAATTCAACTGCAGTCTGCAGGACGTATCTTTTTTCTCCCAAGCCGCTATGAGCAAATTAACTACTGCCACTGGATTAGTTGTTGTTGTGGATAAATCGTTCAATCTTTCATCGTTTTGCTTCATTCGGAATTCTGTGCACTTGATTCTCTTGCTGATTGTGACAGCAAGTGGTTATAACACCCTAAAATTTGTGAGAGCAGTTTCAATGATTGTAATACGCGGGGGTCGAAAGCTAGCCAGTGCAGCCGAAGATCAAGAAAGACAACATCCGTGAGTACAAGTACATAAATATTTAATTTTCCGTAAAGAGAAAGCTCGGAAACATTTTATGGAGGTACCTGTGTAGGAGCTTTCGATCTGTAGTGATGTTGCGGGATGAAATGAAAGTAAAATTCAACAAAAAGTACCTACGAGTTTTCAAGTCTCCAAACACCATGCACCACGAGTCACGACCAAAACGTGAGCGAAGTTTTGTCCCATTCGTAGCCATTATGTTGCTGAATCCGAAGATTTCTTTGACGGAAATGGGAAAAATGTTGAGTTTTTCTAGGGCTTACAGGAGTTTTTCGGGCTTTGAATCGAAATCTCTCACATTTTATCATATGTTTACGAAAGTGTCTGGCGCTCCCAAACGCACGTGGCTTGACGGTTAAATAATGTGAACCATGGCGACATTTGTAAATGTTAGTAAAACACATAAACACCTACCAGATTTGCAGTGTTGTTATTTAATATTCGTTTCAGTTAAAAGTATGTTTACAAAACTGGCACAAGAAATAAAATAAAAAGTTAAAAAAACTGGCACAAGAAATAAAATAAAAAATAGAATATTTTTCAAACAAAAACTATATTCTTACCAAATATACTAAAATTGACTGAAAAATATTTATGAATTTTACAACTTTTCTGACATTTTCTCTAATCACTTCATTCTATTCACATGATTGCTGCTACTCTTTGTATTAATACTTATTTGCATCTGTTTCAACTTCTCTCTTCTCTTATTTCTAAATTCTAAAGTATACAGTTTAATATGTACTACTTAATTACAATGGCATTCTATCCAATTTGATCTGTAGTTTAGCAAGGCCCTGACTTTGATCAGCCCCTATGGCTGTTTCAGGTCTCATTAGAAATTCAGAGTTTTTATTTTTTATTTATTTTTTATTTATTTGCAATGTTTTCTATCTGAGGTGGTCCTGGCTTAAAGTGCATTATATGTCTAATTTATGCATAGGGTCCAAAGGGCTCCAGGCTTAAAGTGCTTAAATTAAGCCCAAATTAGTTATTTGATATTGATTGTACATGAAGTGGATAGTCCAAAATAGTAGAATATTTCTTGATTTGGGTGTTGCATCTACGAGATTAAAGGTTTATATTTCCAGTATGCTAATGATGTGGTGTCATCACTGACATTTGCTGAATTTCTTTGTGCTTGTGAATTAAGCTATTTTCTAATTTAGATTTTGTTGTTGTTGTAAAATCACTGACAAGTTAGAATTTAAAAAATAGGCAATTTGTCTCTACCAGCATGCTTTTGTATAAGTGTGTCAGTGGTGACATATATCACTCATTAGCATATTAAGGACCCACCTTCTCATAATTGTATTTCTTCAGTTATGCCTTGTTACTAAACATTTCCATCAACTTATGAGAAAATAAATGTTATTGTTGTTGTTATTGTTAGTAATGGCATCAAATATAGTAGCAAATGGCCCGATTCCTCAGTTCTTGGATCTGACCGTTCCAGGTCAGCATCCGGCACTTGCAGTCGGTCAGGACATAGTTAACAGAGTGGAATGGTTATGAAACCCAGCGACCTTCTTTGTTATATGTCTTTGTTAGCTTTTTTCAACCGTGACCCTGCACAAAACACAATAGAAATTCCAATGTGTTAATCAATCAGCTAATAGAAACGTGTGAGTTCAGTCGTTCAGGGGACGCTAATGAACTATGACCCTGCACAATCTTTTGTCTTGTCTCCTTCCAACATAAATCGCAGCGCCTTTGTTAGCCCCTTTGAAGTTTGCCGGGTTTCATAACCATTCCACTCTATTAACTATGGTCAGGAGTACAAGTACTTTTAAGAATTATTCGGGAACGAAAATTAATCTTGCTGCCATTATAAGTTTCAGTCTCCTTCAAGATGTAGAAAATGAACACTATAGTACAGTGCTCACTAATATTTGAAAATGGTGGTCTAGCTGTAGTTTACGACCCCCCCCCCCCCCCCCCCCCCCCCTCCCCCCCCTTCCCAGCATACCTGGGGCATTTGGCATTTGTAGTCCCATTATATATAAATTATCACAAGAGCATCAGTAGTGAACCAATTCTCTGACTCCCCTAGCACAAACCATGTATGACAAAATATGCTAGAACTATATGTATTCAATACCTAGGCCTAGATGGCCCGAGTTCAGGCCACTCAGGGCCTCTTGTTTTGTTTACATTGTACACTGATTATGACTCGGCTTTGTAAACTTGCAGCAATCCGACGGAGGTAGACGCCAGGTGTTGGTTGATGTTCCTGGAAAATGCTGCAAGGAATGCAGTAAGTAGGAAGCATTTCTACAGCATGACCAAATCGAATGTGTTTTATTTCAAAATAAGGGTACTTTGTGCATTTTGTTAGCAGTATTGGTGTTTCATACTATGCAATGCGCATAGTATGTCACGCACTTGACTCGCCGATTGTCACGCACTCGGCTATCCTATGGTGACGCCGATGAATCTTGTCATCCGAAAATAATAAGAATGCATGATGCTATATGCACCATTTTCTAAAACACAGAACTATGCTCTATAATTACAGAGGACGAGAAGGATCTAGGCTGTGGACCTCAAGAATTCCCGTGTAACACAACGCACTGCGTACCGCTGAACTGGAAGTGTGATGGACGGCGTGACTGCTCCAATGGAAGGGATGAAGAATGCTGTAAGATGGCGTATCTAGGGTGCTTTCGTGCGGGATATTATGGAATATATTCTGGCTATTCTGCTTCAAGTAGCAGAAAAAGGCACGTTCGATTGACCGTATTCCAGAATAAGAATAGATGGAATAGCCCCTGAAAATTGACTGAAAATCAATGGTTTACTGGCACATTTTGCAATGTAAGCTACAAATACTTGCTGACATATGATATTCAGAAAAGATTTAGTATCCTGGGCCGGGTTGTTCAAAACCCGATTAGTGTTAATCCTGGATTAACTCTACACAGAACCTATTGGTTGTCATGGAAATTAACCCTGGATTAGCACTAATCGGGCTTTGAACAACACGGCCCAGGTGGCTAAAAAATCCCAGTATAAACGATTTGTAGTGATCATTCTGTGTATTCTTATTCCAGAATACGGTCAATCGAACGCACCCTAACATGGAATGGTATTCCAAGTATTCTGAAATAGGAATAGTTCGTTTACTCTTACTCATATTATTCCAGTAATTCGTATTATTGATTGATACCAAACGAACGCGCCCTAATTACATAAATTAGTTGATATGACTAGAAAAATATTTTAAAAATTAAGACGATTTACTAAAAGGAGGACACAATATGACACCAAAACAAAATACTTTATAAGTAGACAATGTGAAAGCAAAGGAATCTATTGCAAATATTAAATCTAACCTAAACCCATACTTTATAAAACAAAAAATAACTCTCTCTAACATAAAAAAAACGTGTAGAATTTTTTTTACCAACATATGTTGGGAAAAGATAACATTGTGTTTCAATGAAATTCTGCGATGTTGGTTCCATAGGTCCGACATCTCCTCCAACGACCCGCCCACCAACCACTACTGTACCTCCTACATGCCCACCTCCCAAGGTGCCTGTCAATTGTAAGCCAAAGTGTCCAAAGCAATGTCAGTTTCTGGGGAAATGTGTGGCCGTGACACCTACGCCCTTCTGTACCCCAGGATGTGTGTGTCCAAATGGGACAGTCAGTGATGGAGTTACGTGTAGGCCACCTTCACAGTGTCTGTGTGTTGATAGTCAAGGTTTTATTAGGAAGGTAAGATAGGGAATCCGCTGGAAACTCGTCCGGGATGTTCTTTCCATTGCAGCTGCTTTATTGCATGTTAATAGAGATAGACCCGACCCCTTCATTTCCTACGTTCTCGTATACCCTGGGGTAGGTCCAGTATTCTCTGGGGGGAGGGTGGTGGAGAGGGAATTTGGTCACGGCAACTTCTTTGTTTTTCTTTATAAGAGGGAGGGAGAGGAAGGGGGCTCGACACAGAAAGGTGGTTCGATTTAGAAAAAAAGGGTTTCGGTCCGAAATCCTCCATTTACCCTCTGGATGCGCCACAGTATACCCATAAGGTGCACGAATAAATGATCTTACCCGAACTAGGCTACAGGTACCTATTGTTCTCAAAACTCAAAGAAAAAAGATATTTTCCATGGTGATGTATCAGTATGATTGAAAAGGCACTGTGCCAGAGGTTTAATTCTGAATGATCGAACTCTAAGCGATAGCACACGGCGGCAAAACATTATGTCCCGCTGGGCGAAGGAATGAAGGCTCTGCGGTTCAAATACAAATTTCCGATGGCTTAAACTTAAGTAAATAATGTTCGAGCTTAGTAAACTCACAGTGAATTAAAAATTAAGAAAACTTCAGCCTGTTAAAGTCTTAGGATTATATTTAAAGTAGGTTTGTTGTTTTTGGCGAAAACGTTCACATACGTACCTAAGATTAGAAACAGGGATGATTGCCTTTGTTTTCTTTCAGTTTGGGCGGGACGTTTTACCATGGTGTGAAGCGACACTAGCCTTTAGCTAAAAACCTATTATTATTATATTTACAAACACGTCAAAATTCTCAGTATCTTTGGCACGGCGGTGTCTGTTTTAAAGATGGTCAATACGTTGGCATCAATACGTGACGTTTTCATTAAGGATTTGCTAACTGCAGATTTACGACATTGATTTTAAATTTATTCCAAATCCATGACAATACGCTTGTGAAATCTGTATCTTAGGCAGTGTGTTTGGATATATGTAGCTCATTCACACCTGCTATCTAACAATGTGAAAATCTGATTTCATTACAGCCAGGAGAGAAATGGAGAAACCTGGATAACAAATGCCAGGAATGCACGTGCTTTGACAATAATGTCGAATGCTACAACCGACCGTGTCCAACAGTGAATTGTGCGGTAAGATAGGACTTCTTTATACGTACCTATTGGTCACAGTTTTCTAATGTTATATAAAATAAATAATGGTTTTTAAAATATATGCTCATTCTTCACAGCCATCTGAACAGATCTGGCAGCCTGAAAAATGCTGTCCTATATGCAAATCAACGACAACACAACAACCGACTACCACGGAAAAAACAACTACGATAAGGCAACCAACAACCACACAACATCCTACTACTACGCAGAAGCCAACTACCACAGAACAACCAACTACAACAGAAAGGCCAACTTCAACACAACAACCAACTACCACGCAAAAACCAACTACAATAAGCCAACCAATCACCACGGAAAGGCCAACTACAACAAAACAACCAACTACCACGCAAAGACCAACTACTACAGAACAACCAACTACAACAAAACAACCAACCACCACAGAAAGGCCAACTACAACAAAACAACCAACTACCACGCAAAGACCAACTACTACAGAACAACCAACTACCACAAACCAACCAACCACCACGCAAAAGCCAACTACTACAGAACAACCAACTACTGCGCGAATACCAACCACTACAGAACAACCAACTACAACAAAACAACCAACTACCACAGAAAGGCCAACTACAACACAACGACAAACTACGACAAAACAACAAACCACCACACAACAACCAACCACCACGAAAAAGTCAACTACTACAGAACAACCAACTACCACGCAAAGACCAACTACTACAGAACAACCAACTACCACGCAAAGACCAACTACTACAGAACAACCAACTACCACACACCAACCAACCACCACGCAAAAGCCAAGTACTACAGAAGAACCAACTACAACAAGACAACGAACCACCACGGAAAGGCCAACTACAACAAAACAACCAACTACCACAAACCAACCAACCACCACGCAAAAGCCAACTACTACAGAACAACCAACTACTGCGCGAATACCAACTACTACAGAACAACCAACTACAACAAAACAACCAACCACCACGCAAAAGCCAACTACTACAGAACAACCAACTACTGCGCGAATACCAACCACTACAGAACAACCAACTACAACAAAACAACCAACTACCACAGAAAGGCCAACTACAACACAACGACAAACTACAACAAAACAACCAACCACCACAAAACAACCAACCACCACGAAAAAGTCAACTACTACAGAACAACCAACTACTACGCGAAGACCAACTACTACAGAACAACCAACTACCACAGAAAGGCCACCTACAACACAACGACCAACTACAACAAAACAACCAACCACTATGCAAAAGCCAACTACGACACAACGACCAGCCACAACAAAACAACCAACCACCACGCAAAAGCCAACTACTACAGAACAACCAACTACTACGCGAAGACCTACTACTACAGAACAACCAACTACAACAAAACAACCAACTACTACGCGAAGACCAACTACTACAGAACAACCAACTACCACAGAAAGTCCACCTACTACAGGACGACCAACCACCACGGAAAGGCCAACTACAACAAAACAACCAACCACCACGGAAAGGCCAACTATTACAGAACAACCAACTACCACAGAAAGGCCACCTACGACACAACGACCAACTACAACAAAACAACCAACCACCACGCAAAAGCCAACTACTACAAAACAACCAACTACTACGCGAAGACCTACTACTACAGAACAACCAACTACAACAAAACAACCAACTACTACGCGAAGACCAACTACTACAGAACAACCAACTACCACAGAAAGGCCAACTACTACAGGACGACCAACCACCACGGAAAGGCCAACTACAACAAAACAACTAACTACCACGCAAAGACCAACTACTACAGAACAACCAACCACAACAAAACAACCAACCACCACAGAAAGGCCAACTACAACAAAACAACCAACTACCACGCAAAGACCAACTACTACAGAACAACCAACTACCACTAAACAACCAACCAAAACGCAAAAGCCAACTACTACAGAACCAACTACTACGCGAATACCAACTACTACAGAACAACCAATTACAACAAAACCAACTACCACAGAAAGGCCAACTACGACACAACGACCAACTACAACAAAACAACCAACCACTACGCAAAAGCCAACTACGACACAACGACCAACCACAACAAAACAACCAACCACCACGCAAAAGCCAACTACTACAGGACAACCAACTACTCCGCGAAGACCAACTATTACAGAACAACCAACTACAACAAAGCAACCAACTACCACAGAAAGGCCAACTACAACACAACGACCAACTAAAACAAAACAACCAACTACTACGCAAAGGCCAACTATTACAGAACAACCAACTACCACGCAAAAGCCAACTACCACAGAACAACCAACTACAACAAAACAACCAACCACCATAGAAAGGCCAACTACAACAAAACAACCAACTAGCACAGAAAGGCCAACTACAACAAAACAACCAACTACCACTGAACAACCAACTACAAAGCCTCCGTGTCCGTGCTATGACAACCAAACACAGACATGTCATCAGGTAAGTCACGTAACAATCGATAAAGATATTATAACCAAACTGATCACTGTAAAACTGAACGTCTTACTGAGCAATAGCAACATGCAATAGACTATATCGCAACCCCGCGGTCGCAGTGCGCTCTGGGATGGATATCTCCGTTTGCCATTGTTGTTGTTGGGCGGCCATCTTGGATTTAGCAATGGCAACCGGAGATATCCATCCCAGAGTTCACTGCGACGGCAGGGTTGCGATGTAGTCCATGCTAAGCTCATATTAATAGGTCACACTTAGTCCCGTTTCAGACTGCGAACTACTCATGCGCCGAATTCAATGTTAATGAACCACAACATTAGCTTTAGCTCATTAGCCATAACAATAGATTTAGCTCATTAGCCATAACAATAGATTTAGCTAATGAGCCATAACAATAGATTTAGCTTATTATCCATAACAATCAGTAGATTTAGCTAATGAGCCATAACAATAGATTTAGCTCATTAGCCATAACAATAGATTTAGCTAATGAGCCATAACAATATATTTAGCTTATTATCCATAACAATCAGTAGATTTAGCTCATTAGCTATAACGGTAGATTTAGCTCATTAGCCATAACAATGATTTAGCCAATGAGCCATAACAATAGATTTAACTCATTAGCATTGGATTCGGTACATGAAAAGTTCGCTGTCTTAGTTAAACGAGCCTTATAGAGCCTTAATTACACGACACTTGACTCATATATTGTCATATTGGACCAAGGTTGGTGAAGAGTACTGGATCAATGACTGCAAGAAGTGTTTCTGTCTCGGTAATCCTAAAGGAATACGTTGCGCTGAAGGCTACTGCAGGCTGACAACGAGGATCTGCCAAGACAGGGTGAGCCAATATTCCGATATTGTTTTCCTGTTCGGACTCTGATTGGCTAGTGGGCGGTCCGTTGTTTTCCCACGAGATTCTTACTTAAATTTATCTTAGAAAGGAGCATCTGGCACATATTCGATAATGAAAGCCTGTGATTTGAGTGTATAGTTTCAATTTCAATTCAAGCCATTTTCGAACAAAGAGCGCGCGCTCACGACTAACAAATATAGAGGGCATTCACAGAATTAAAGAGAGAACATAAAATAAAGCAAAAATCACAAGGAGAAGATAAAAACGGCTATTAACTGGAGTAGGCCAGTCCGTATATGTGGAGAAAAACATTGTCCTGCGGCCTCGGTCTGTGCTGAGCAAGACCTCGGTCCGTGCTCGGCAAGACCTCGGGCAAAGTTGTTCTTCATACGGACCTTCCAGCCGATCAATAACATCACAAAATATCCGGCTCAATCCCGGTTTCTGGGAAACTATCCACCCACCCCTCCCTTGGATACGCATCGTTCTATTAATGATTAACCATTAAAGGTTAGGGTGAATTGTGGGGGAGGTTTGGGGGTGGGGTTTCCCAGAAACCGCCTGATTGATCCAAATATCCTATTCATATCGGAAACGATTATAACAGTATTATCTAGTGTTGATATATGGAATGTTTATGTATACCGATGCTGTTTTGTGACGAATAAATAATGCCAGGTCTAAATGTCCATCTATCTGCTTATAAGAATTTGTATCAAACTATTATCTTGAAATTGTTCGTAAATGAATTCGTTCTTACTTTAGGGCTTTGATTATCTTCATAATGACGGCCTACAGTGCTGTGAGTGTCGCAATAGAACAATAAGTCCACCAACAACAGCCCCCACGACACCCTTAACTACAACTACCAGATCAACAGCAGCGACAACACCAACGATGTCTGTACCAACAACACGTGAGTATAAGATGTGTCACAGTTAGAACCTTGAATATCCAATACCTAGAAAAGACACACAGGTCTAATCACCTAAAAGTCGACTAAGGTATGCCAACCGCCGTAAGAAGCGAGTATCAGCTGACGTTTCGAGCATTAGCCGTTCGTCAGAGCATCGTTAGTAGAGTAGAGTTATACCATGGTAGCCTCGGATTCTTTTGTTCTCCGAGGCACATTTAAACCACTAATTTTCCCTGATGGCAGGGATATTTAGAAAAATGCATTGTTTCGAAATTTCCCGCTGGGAAATTTCAGTCTCGAATTTTCCCGCCGGGAAATTTCAGTCTCGAATTTTCCCGCCGGGAAATTTCGAGACAATGCATATTTCTAAATTTCCCCTGCATGCGTAATGAGGGAAAATTAGAAGAGAATCCAGGCTGGAAGTGAGAAGGTCAAAAGCATCAACTCCTGCTCCCCTCTGGCACGACTAGCCCTACGCTCCCGGATGAAAAATACTGAATCCAAACTGACCTGTCTTCATCATAACCTTCAATGTAATCCATGTGGGATGACCTATTTCAATCTGCATATTCTTCTCTTAATTTCTCAAACCCGCTTCTTCCATGTGGGATACTTAAAACCATAAACGTGACGTAATTAAAATCCATTCATGCTCTTTGAATATTTAGTCAACCGCATAATTACATTGTATTTTAGTGTTATTCTTCTCAAAAACAACACGCTTTTCCCCAGGGGAAGCCAGGGTCGTTTAATCAATGGCGCTCAGTCAAGCATTAAACAAAACGTTTTCGAAAGCAACTCGACTGCGACGTCTTTAGTTTCGGCAGAGAAAACTAAACTTCTCAGAGATTTGTTCCGTTCCTCGGCGATCATGGTATAACAAACTTATACCATGGCATTTCGGGGTATTAGTGATTTAAATTGCCCCGAGAGCCGCGGGAAGATTTGTAAAAGTCCCTCGGCCGAAGCGGCCTCGGGACTTTTACAAATCTTCCCTCGGCTCTCGGGGCAATTTAAATCACTAATACCCCTCATGCCATGGTATAACTTATAATTAGTAGAGCATAGTTAGTAGAGTAGAGTTAGTAGAGTTAGTTAGTTACTAACTATCGTCAGAGTGAAAAGCGAAAGGCTATCGCTCGAAACGTCACAGCTGCTACTCGTTTCTTACGGCGGTTAACATACCTTAGTTGACCCTTAGTTGATTATCCAGTGTTTATCTTCCCCGTTGACGAAGGCCAACACTAGTTTTTACGGGAACTAGTCATCCATTGTATCTAGAAAATACACGCATTTTTAAAACCTCCGAAATTTTGCAGAGTTATCGAAGTTACCGCTAGGAATGTTCGGATATTAATAAAACTCCATTCAGATAAACAGCTAGCAGTTCTTCTTCTTTTACTTCACAGCGACTTGCCCTGGGGACACTAAGTTCCGACTCTGCAAAAAGCCGAAGACATGCGACAAGCGTAACTTGTGTGACACGTCACGCGCGATGATGAGATGCTGCTGTGACGACGGCTTGGTTCTGTTTAACGACCGTTGTATACGCATAAAGGAGTGTCCGTGTATTTTCAATAATAGAACAATGGTAAATCTCACCATTTCATGACATTTCCTTCGTAGGTGTTCCGTTAAGCCCAAATTTTAATCGTGAATCAAAATATTAAGCTTTGCTAAACGGCTCAGTTTAAAAAAGTAAAATTCAATCCAACTTGTTGGTACTGGCCTGGAATCCAGAGGCGTTATAGAGGAAATGCGCAGAGAAAGCAAGGGAGAAAGGAAAACATGCCCGAAGCGCAGCCGAAGAGAAGAAAGGCCTCTGGCCTCGATCGGCCGTTGAAAATCTCGCTTCCATGCCCATATTTGGTTCATATTTTGAACCGCAATTGAAAAAAAGATAATTAGGCGGCTTCTTTTGATTTAATTAGGTTCGGCGCATGAAAAGTTCAACGTTTGAATCGGGCCTAACACTCATACGCTGGCGCGACCTTGGACATTTAATATAACGACGGGTTTTATTGGCTCTTTGACAGCAAACCGAAATGTAGACACTGTTAATAACATGGAAGTGAGGTTCTCAATGGCCTCGGTCAGAGGCCCTTCTCAGTTTGTACTCTCTCCCTCTCTCTTCGCAAATATCTACTTTAGCATGCATTCTGATAGATTTTGATTGACAGATTACTTACAAGACCAGTAGTAACGACTAAACGTTGATAAGAATATGATAACCGCTGTGGGAAACGAGGTACAACGGTCGAGAGTATAAACACCTCTTTTGCTCGGATGAAGGCTAGCGCTCGAAACATTAGAGGCTGCACCTCGCTTTCCACGGAGGTTACGAGCCTACCCTTATCAGCTTTAGGCTGTTTAGGTGCGAATCAGACGGCGAACTTGTCATGTGTCGAACTCTGTGCTAATGAGCCATAACAATAAATTTAGCTCATTAGCATTGAATTCTGCACATGACATCAAGGTCATAATTGAAAAAATGCAGTGTTTATTTTCCCTGCCGACCTATATGTTCTATAAAGCCTGATTCAGTTTCACTAGCGACATAAGCATAAGAACGAGGAACATTATGCTTATTCGACCCACTGCCGTATTTATCATTATCAAACTCGAAGCAAAAACAGAGGAAATGCTGTTTAGTGATGTTTATAAATGTGATATAGATACGGTTTCATTTACATCAACTTTAACTTCGATTTTCTCGGCCAAAATAAGTCGTAACGCCAAAATAACTGAAAACATGACTACTCTCTACATTTAGAAGTTTGATAAGTCAAATACAGAATTCGCGTCCGTGCTTTATTAGCCTGCTTACAGGCTCTCAGGTTTTTTCGGAAATATTAGTTTTCGGGTTGGGTGGAAATGTTGGGTTACCTGTGGGCCGAGCGAGGCCCGGACCCGAGCGAGGCGGAGGCGAGTGCGTCAGAATTAATCTCGTACCCAGATCCCACCTCGCTCGGCTCTGGTCCTCGCTCGGCGCACAGACATTTCCGAAAAAAAAAAAACAGCCTGTAAGCAGGCTAGTGCTTTATCGGCTTTATAAACTCTCGTTTTCAGCTCGAGTTTATAAATCCGCTCATGCTATATCTATTACATAGCGGTACTTGTTCTATTCACAGGTGTGAGATAAGAACACGCAGCAATGCATTGATCATTAGCTCTTCTACGTATGTTGTTTGTGCTTATGCCGCTAGTTAAAACCAGGCTTTAGTTTTGCACATGCAGATTAGTTATCCATTTGAAGTCAGTAATGAATTTTGTTTCCTTACTTGCTGTTACTTTACCGAGTCTTGCATAGCAATACATCCATGCCTTCTTTTCAGGCAGAGGACGAGGTTTGGAACCCAAGTAACCATGAGATCTGTAAGTGTATGAACGGCAAGCAAAAATGCGATCGTCAATGCCCATCTGGATTCAAGTGCAAAGCTGTAAGTTATAAATCTTAGGGAGCATTCTTTTGGGACTAATCTGACTATTCCGGCATATAAATAATATAATACGTGGAATACCACGAGAAGATACTAATCTTAGTTATCCTCTTTTGGGAATACTAACGATCCTGACAGAGGTGAGAAGTAACGTAGAATTGAAAGGAAGTGAAGCTTTTCCTACCCGCACGAACGCGCACCAAATATTTACCACCAAAAATTCAAAAGAACACCATTTTACCTCTTCCAAGGAAACCGGTGTTCTGTTCATCCATCTGTCGGGAGCAGAATGAACAGAATGCTATTGGGACGGATTAGGTCCCAATAGAACACGATTACCGTCTATTCCGGCTGTTCTTATTCCGGAATAGTTTCAAAAGAACGCGCCTTTAATTTAGGTATGCCAGTTCTGCCTGTAAGCGAAAACCCTAATTATCAAGATGGAATCATTGCCTAGATGAACATTTTTGGGAATAGGGGAATTGGATGGGAAACAAGAATTTATAAAAAGAAAACAAAGATAAAAACACAAAAAATAAATGGAGGAATCTAGGAAAAGCAGTCGGTGTGCCGGCCTGGTTTCAACAGTGCGCGCGCAGGTGAAGCACTTTTTCAGGCGGGTTCGGGCGCGAAGGAAACCGGAAGTTCATCCAATATTTGCTCTCGTGCTATCTCAAGTCAGCGCGAGCGGAGCTAGCACCAAAAATAGCGGGAGCTCCGCTAAAATTAAGGTATAAAGGCATTATAGATAACATATGTCCGTCAAATTTGGGAAAAAGGCATAGCAAAGAAACACACGCCCATAGTAACATCTTGGAATCAGGAGAGTCGTTTCGAAATAAGAACTCAAAGTTTATTCCAACTTGAAAATCGTTTATTTTATTTTCAGAACGAATACAAGGTTCATCGAAGTAAACCTAATGCGAATGGAACATGCTGTGACTGTGTCAAAGACTGTAAGTCGTGAATGAAAGATTTTAAAATAATGGCAGAACAGGGCAGAACTAATACATCCATTATTAGCATAACCAAGCCACCGACTATCGAAAAACTCGCAATATGATTGGCTACACAGACACCGTCTATCGATCGTTAGCATAATCAAGCCACCGACTATCGAAAAACTCGCAATATGATTGGCTACACAGGCACCGTCTATCGATCGTTAGCATAACCAAGCCACCGACTATCGAAAAACTCGCAATATGATTGGCTACACGTACACAGGCACCGTCTATCGATCGTTAGTTTAACCAAGCCACCGACTATCGAAAAACTCGCAATATGATTGGCTACACAGGCACCGTCTATCGATCGTTAGTTTAACCAAGTCACTGTCTATTGGAAAACTCACCATCTGATTGGCTAACGAGGCACGGTCTATTTAACAATTAGACCCTGAGGGCGAGAGGTTTAATTGTTTTAGTATAAACTAACTAGTCGGACAGTAGAAAATAATAGAAACAAACAAATTGAAGTTGATTTTTTTTTATTATTTCGTGAAAATGCGTGCGGTTTTTCTCTACCATGGGCTATCACAAATAGACATATAGTAGCGTAGCCAATCAGAATGCAGGATTTGTAATAGTCCACTAGTTGGTTTATACTAATGATCGATAGTCGACCGTGCGCGCTGCAGACCAAAATCACCTAGGAAGTTGATAGAACGATTGCTTGATTATACTAAAACAATTAGACTTCTCGCTCTTGGTTTCTATAGACTCTGAAACCTGACTCGGAGCTGCGCCCCTCGCTAACTGATGGCAGTTTAAAAGAACGAACGCGCGCAGACAAAATATAACCAAAAACATTTCTTATTTTCAACGTTTTTTACACGTTTATTACTCGGGCTGCCTGTGGGCAGGCCCGAGTCTTAAATCGCAAGTGTTTTTTATTTCTATAAAACCGACAGCTAAATTGGAAATAACCGTAGCTTGGTTATGGTAAAACAATTCGATTCCTTTCTCTTGGTTTCTATCGACTGTGATAATTGACTTGCGTGCATTTAAAAGTAAAACTGAGGATTTGTTTTCATTATCGTATTCTACTGTTCGAAGGGATTTGAGAACAAGTACACATTGGTTTTGTTTACTAAAAACAGCCATCAGCCATTGTACACAACACTTCATTGTCCGCTCTTGCCCAAAGCAACGAATTACGAAATTTGACAGTTTGAATTAGTTTTGTAAGATATATGGCTCAAACAATCTCATTAGTTCTGCATATATTTGCATGTTCATTTATATTTCAGATTGCGAGGTAAACGGACAAGTGTATGAGGTAGGTACTCATGTACATTACATTCCTCCCCGAGAACCCTCCTCCTTCTGTACCCCTGCCATGGACAATACATTTTTTTACTAAGGGGTAGGGGTATGAAACAATAAACAGACATTGTGCTAAAATATTGTGTGACGAAGAAACCATTAAAAATATGACATTGTACAGCAAAAGCAGCTCTTAGATTTCATAACATAAAATTCAAATACTTCAACGAACACTGAATGAAGTTTGTCAGCCACGTTGGGTTGCGAGGTTGGCTCTAGCAAATACATGCTAATGTTCAAAGAAAAAAGAGACATAATTAAGAAAATATTAAATAATATAATAAGTACTGAAGCAGGTAATATAGATGTATGCCTCAAATACCCCACCCCTCCCCCCTCGATAGGCACATACATTAGGCAAATAGTCAATAATCACGTCAATAAAAACGCGAAGTGCAATAGACTAGTTTACGGTTCACGAGCAGTTGTACAAATGCTTTGTTTATTTGACGGGCCACTAGATGTCAGACAAAGTTTGGTGGCGCGCCAGTTGAAAGGAAAGGAAGGAAGTTACAGGAGCGTCAATCTGCATTTTGTCGTGGCTATTCAATCTAAGACTTATAGCAATAGAGTCTAACAGTTACCCTCTTGTTATTACGCTTCGTGCTTTGTAAAAGTCCAACATTTAAAAAATAGCTGTATAACTCCATTTCTTCTGCTGTCCTCAGATTGGCGAGACCTGGAGGAGACCCTGGACGAACGACTCGTGCGAGACTTGTCAATGTAAAAAGGAAGGGATGGATCGAGCACAAGTACTGTGTGAAAAAAACAAGTGCAATGCGGTTTGTCCAGAGGTAAATATTACCGATTAAAGCGGCTGTATCATGGTGATAGTCCTTTATTCGCTGTACGGGCCGGACACAATTATTTTCAGCGATTTTCATATGAACTGACGAACCTCGCGTACACATGTGGGATGGTTAAAATGAAAGAAAATATACAAAGATAACTAACAAACTGTGTATAGATCTAGTCTTCAAAGAAAAGAGTGCCTATTATTTAAATCGAGTATCGAAGGAGCGGACTTTAACTGTTTGTTGGCAATTAACATCCACGAGTCTAACAATGACTCTAGACATGCGCGACACCATGACACAACCCCTTTAATATCACTATATAACCTAGACTCTGTTGTTAAAAAGCACCAATTAGACCTAGTAAACTATAGGTCAAGACAGGCATGACTCTAGACATGCGCGACACCATGACACAGCCCCTTTAATATCACTATATAACCTAGACTCTGTTGTTAAAAAGCACCAATTAGACCTAGTAAACTATAGGTCAAGACAGGCATGACTCTAGACATGCGCGACACCATGACACAACCCCTTTAATATCACTATATAACCTAGACTCTGTTGTTAAAAAGCACCAATTAGACCTAGTAAACTATAGGTCAAGACAGGCATGACTCTAGACATGCGCGACACCATGACACAGCCCCTTTAATATCACTATATAACCTAGACTCTGTTGTTAAAAAGCACCAATTAGACCTAGTAAACTATAGGTCAAGACAGGCATGACTCTAGACATGCGCGACACCATGACACAGCCCCTTTAAAATCACTATATAACCTAGACTCTGTTGTTAAAAAGCACCAATTAGACCTAGTAAACTATAGGTCAAGACAGGCATGACTCTAGACATGCGCGACACCATGACACAGCCCCTTTAATATCACTATATAACCTAGACTCTGTTGTTAAAAAGCACCAATTAGACCTAGTAAACTATAGGTCAAGACAGGCATGACTCTAGACATGCGCGACACCATGACACAACCCCTTTTGTACCACCAAATAACCTCGATCGACTCTGTACAATTAGACCTAGTACTATAGGTCAAGACACTACTGTGCTTTGTTTGGGTTCCTTTTTTCATTGACATACTAAATGATTTGCACACCTCGACCTGAGACTCACACCAGGACTAGAATGTCCCTCTTGCAAGCGGCTTGAAGATTCTGGGGAAAAAAAACAACTTGATAGGAAATCACCCAAGTGAGAGTAAAGTACGAAAACAGCAAAGGCGGCATGCAATATGTAAGAACGTTGGACATGAATCTTTAAGGTGATGTTACACGCGACAATTGTTTACGACGATTTTTCGCAACGATATTTTATGCAACTTTTAGCGCAACATTGATACGGCAACAGGTATATTACATGGGACGATTTTTAGCGCGACACCCTCGTTAATAAAATGGCGGACGAGTGGAGTCGTTTTTTGTTGTTGATGTAGCCTCGTTTCCGTGGGCGTATCGAACAGGCCGTCTGGGACGATGTTGCGCGAAAATGTTACACGGAGGGTTGCAAACGGAGAAGTCTGCCCCGTTACACAGATCTCACTCAAACAAAATTCGGGCAACAGTGTTGCTGGTTTTTGAAGGTAATTCAAAAACTTGCAACATGTCGATCGCCGCAACGACTGAATATTGCGTTAAAAATCGTCTAGCGCGCCATGTTACACTATGATGACATTTCAATCAGGTTTCACAAAAAATAATATCGTGTAACATCACCTTTATTTGGCAAGTCAGGGAATTAAGCTAATAATTAATTACATAAAATACAATTGTTATCCAACTACTCTTATCTTGTCACTTCCTTCAAATAGTACCACATTAGACGTCCAGACCGAACCAAGTGCTGTGAATGTGGTATGTATTAGTATATACATCTATTTTAATAGATGTTAAAAACATGTTTTCACGAACATTGGACATAGTCGATAGGACATAGAACATGAGGCATTTCAAGGCCGAAATGGATTGTGATTGAAGCATTATTTATACTTTCTGCCAAAAGACTTTGAGACAAATTATGATTGATGGTTTCCGTCGAATCAAGTTTTGAATCACACCATAGTTTATCCGTTCGCACAGTCAGTCCTAACCACAATCCATTTCGGTCTTGGAGTGTGTCATATCCCATATCCCATATCCCTTATCGCATATCCCTTATCGCATATCCTTATCCCATATCCCATATCCCTTATCGCATATCGCATATCGCATATCGCATATCGCATATCGCATATCGCATATCGCATATCGCATATCGCATATCCCATATCCCATATCCCATATCCCATATCCTTATCCCATATCGCATATCGCATATCCTATATCCTTGTACCATCTCCATGACAGCCACTTTTGAAATAGGTGTACGAATAAAGTGCTGTGGGTATTATTCAAATGACATACAGTAGCGCAGATAATCAGTTTGTACAGAGTGGAAAAAAACCCGACGGTTTGTATGTAGCGTAACACAGCCCACTACAATGTATTCATATTTATCTTTATAAATTGTTTTTGAGATAAATATCAAAATGGCCATTAACTCTACATAACAATTATCTTTTGTAGTTTGCAACGAATCTCTTTGCCCCGAATCTACTAAACCTCCATGTCCTACGGTGAGTTAACGCATGTGCTATCTGACTGTATTCAATATCACTTAAAAGAGTGAAGCTAACTGGGAGTGTCGGCTGGACTACAGATGGCAGGGGTCACTGGAAATTGTATCATCAACATAGGTATTTGTGAAAGGAAGGAAGGGTTAAACAGTATATGTTTTCGCGATGGACTTTTGGAAGTTTAAATGTAGAAACATAAGGGACAAGGCAAAATAAAAAGCAAAGACAAACACAACAACACAACCATAACAAGCTAAAACAACTGGGAAACAAATTATAAACCAAACCTTTAAGAACAAGCAACAAATGAACAAACAAACTGGTCTGATCCTTGTCTCGTTCCCAGGGTTCGCTTGGCTCTCTCTGGAAGACCCAGTGATCCCTGGGAACCAGCCTAGGAGATAAACGCAAACAAATAAACGAACGAGCAATATACCTTTATCACGCAATGGCCAATTGGCTACAAACAATAGCTTTTGTACTTCCAGCCTTGTCTCTGCCTCGAGTTTGGAAGTGCAAGAACAAAGGCTTGTATTCTCCTGAGACGCAACATGGCCGCTGCATGAAAAAGATTTATTCTGTACCCCGGGGGTAGGGGGGGAGGGGGTAATCGAGAAGAATTTGCTTCAATGCTAAACTTTGTACTTGTTTACGTATATTAGGGAATGACGTATGTGAAGAATGCCTCAGCCTGTTGTGGTGCTTGTAGTAAGTATTTTAGCGACTGCAGTGTGATTATAGAAAGTTCCTCTTTTACAACAACCACATTTGAAGGTCTATATTTATTTATTTTTTCTGTGGAGAAGGTAAGCCTACTTCTTATAATGGTAATAGAACTGAGTGGAGTGCAATTTGGTCTGGCACGACCCGCGCGTGTTTCACCTATTTCAAAATCTAAATCCAACCACTGTATCTTTGTACCCAAAGTTCAGAAAAATAAATAGTTTTGATTTTTTGCTTTGAAATTGCTTCAAAAAGTTCTTCGATTTGATTAGCTCGTTTGTGAGGTTCCTGTGTATTTATTGGTTCAGCAAAGTGTGTGATTACAGTCGATTTGGTCTGTGATAATAGCACTACAGTTTACCAATCAAATTTCAACATGGATGAAATTAACCGAGAAACTGATTTGCCCTACCTCTACAAGCAACGTAAATACATAAAATGTTTTAATTAAAAGTGGGATTATCCTCTCTTTAGTCTATTTTCCCTGACGTTGAAGATAGTATTGTTAGTTCAATGGAGCGGAAGGATGAGTCTGATGTGCTGAGGATCATGGGTAATAAAGCGACCGAGGATGATAGGTGAAACTGTTGCAAAATCAACTCGATTTGATTTGGAAGTGGTTAGGCTTATACATCTCACGGGATAAGAACACTCAATTGCAGACCACCAGATGCTTTAAAGTGGGTCTTAACGTCCTTAAGAAGTGTCTACATAAACATTACAACCTATAATATGTCCGCAGATATTTTCTGTACGTTCCGAGAAGCGAACGGTTTCCGAGAAGCGAACACTTTCCGAGAAGCGAACAGTTTCCGAGAGTGATGCTTGAGGGCAACTGTGAGTTGTATGGTACATGTAATGTCCAAGGACAAATATCAATGCTTATATTATATGGACGGTAGTGTTATAAACTACTCACAGAATTCATACTAAACTACATCCGGGTATTGAGTAGCGTATTCTCCATATCCTAACTAGTGAAAATATCGACGACGTCACGTTTGCCGCCTTTTGAACTACAAAGATGGCGGCAAGTTTGTGAAAATCACAGAGAAAGATGTAAACAGCTTAAATGAGCTGCGTTACAATGAATATTCCGAGCACAAAAAAATACGATCTATAAAGATTTTCTTGACTGCAGCGAAATCGAAGAAACAAGAAAACCCAATGAAACTCCCCAGGACAGCTTAGAAAGATCACGAAGAAGTTTGTAAGTAAAATGAACAGATAAGAGTTCTTAGAGCAGTTTAATTGTCCATATAATAAAAATAAAATTACACGGTAGTTTGAAGATATGAAGTTTATCCTCGTGAAATGTTTTCGACTCTCGAGGATAAAATTCATATCTTCGCACCACCGTGTAATACCTCTATATATTTAAAAGCCACAAAGTAAGTTATTATCTGTATAATCCCTCAAATATTTTCGTTTTTTTAACTGAAACCTTTGCGCGCTACGCAGACAGCGTGCCACGTGACGCGATTCCACTAATTACGCAGGAGAGAAAATATCTGATGGAGTATAAATCTATATTTATAGATTGCTTAATGAAACCTTTGATATTACTTTTAGTTGCAAATCAGAAACCTACGTCGATTGTTATAACAATGAGCACACCACAACCAACAAGTAAGTTAGTGATACCTTAAAGTATTGGTTATTAATATAAACTATCACGCAAACACTTTTGCAAAGGGCGGTCATGCAAACGACTATAAGATCGGATCACTACGAAGTTAAGCGGAAAGCATTTTTTGAGTTACGGATCTACAGTTCGGGAGTCATTGGTGTCTTCATTGGTGTCACTGAACACTAGTTCGATCGCTCCTTGCTCGCTCACTCACTCACTCACTCACTCACTCATATACCCACTCACTCACTCCGGGGGGGGGGGGGGGGGGGGGGGGACTCCCATATAAAAGGGGTAGGGATGCTCGTCAGACATTTTCGATTTGACCCCTAAGAGGTACTAAAATGGGCGTGGCTCAAGCTTATTTTGACCCCTAAAAGATAATAAAAATGTAAATTGATAACAGCTTTTTTTGTTAAATTGACACCTGACCCCTAAAAGGTACCGCTTTACATAGACTGAATGTCTGTGTTTGATGGTGGATACCCTAAGTGGTACCAAACTCCTGATTTTGACCCCTAAAAGGTACGACGAGCATCCATGTACCCCTCACATAAGGGAGTCCCCCCCGGGTCACTCACTCGCTCGCTCGATCACTCACTCGCTCGTTCACTAGCTCTCTCTCGTTCGCTCGCTTACTAACTCTCTCTCTCTCACTCAACCACTGGCAATCACCCATTCACTCAATCACTAGTACTCCTTAGCCAATGCGTAAACTTTCAGGTATGCAACTAGAATTTATTATACCAGAAGTCATGATTATACCTAAATTTGTGAAAATATGCCGCAATCTCCATCGTCGGATTTCTATGCGATAGTCTTGCTTCAAGCCAGTTCCGTATACATGTTATGAATTTCATTGTTAAGAACTGTATTACCTTACCCCGGTCATGTACAGAAAATACGTCAAAATAAATCAGCCGTTATGCTTTTTATACAGCATTAGAAGTCATCAACATAACTACTACGAGACGTGAGTATTATACATCATAATAATTACAATTTCCAGGAGCAGGCCGGGTAATCACGCATGTGTATTTATCAGATTTAGATTCAGATAAGGATTCATGGGGTCTGATTTTGGAGGAACAACCGATGATATACAGTGCCCACAAAATTAATGGCAAAAGAAATTTCGAAAACAGAATTGACGTATTCCCTGTAACCATACATCCAGTAAAATTTCTGTAATACAGAACCCTTCAAGAACCATTATTAAGAATATGCATGCATTATGCGCGACGTATTTTAGGTAAATTTCTAGAGGCATTTAGGTTTGAGAATATTTATTCTATTTAATAAAACTCTTTTTTTCTTGAAAAGCTGGGCCAAGTTTACCGACTATACAGCAAACTACAGAGCAATCAACGACTCAGCAACCAACTACAACACAACCACCAACTACAACGCAAAGACCAACAACAAGAAAACCACCAACTACAACACAGCAACAGACTACAACAGAACAGCCAACTACAACACAACAACCAACCACAACACAACAACCAACTTCTATACAGTCACCATCTACTTCACAACTACCAACTACTACAAGAAAACCGACCACCACACAACCACCTACTACGACAAAGCAACTTATCACAACGAAACAGCCAACTATCACAAACCAATCCACTACCTCACATCTACCGGCAACTACGACAGAGAGGCCAACTACAACACAAAGGCCAACTACAACGGGAAAACCAACAACTACACAACTACCCACAGTTGGCCCTAGCACCACCAAGCCTCCGGTTTGCGGTAGGTTTGTAATTAGTGCAGATTTCGTATGAGCTAGTGGGAAAGAAATACGGGAAGACAGTACTGTAAATTTAATTATCAAACTCATCAATAATTCATGAAGCAAAAACAAAGACAATCACTGAGCGATAAGTGATCTGTAAATCTGATACAGATTTCGTCCTGATTTACATAAACTTTTGCTTCGATTTTCTCGGCCGAAATATAGCTAAAATCGCCAAAATAACTCAAAAACATGACTCTATACACCTAGACGTTTGATAAGCCAGATACAGAATTCGTGTCCGTGCTTTATCGTATTTACAAACTCTTGATCTCGCTTTCAGCTCGAGTTTGTAAATCCGATAAAGCTCGGCTACTCATTCTGTATCTATGACGTAATACTGTATCGTAACTCTTGTTATTTGTTTGGATCAGTAGGACGACAACAATGGCGGGAAGATAAACCATTTCAGTGTTACGGCATGTCGTACGGTAACTGTGCCGTAAGTCATTGCCGTAACATGCGCACTCATACGAAATCCGCTCCAATGCAACGGTATACTAAGTGCTTGTAATCTATAACACCTGCTAATAAATTCTTTAGTTTATATTTACGCGAGAAATGTTAACCCTTTAAGTAAAATGTAAACCCTTAAATTTGTTATCAGCGACTTGAATGTGTAGGGTTGGCATGTCAAGGGAAGAGGAGGATATATAGAAAAACTCGTTAGTTCTTACTTCCACAAACAGACAGAAACATAGTTACTTCATGATATCATGCCGAGTTTTGGTTGCAAAGGGGAGGCCTTTGTACGAAGCTGCGCATTAACAGAATACGCGCTTGAGGAATTGATGTATTCAGTTTTATAACGGCTTATTCTACCTTTTATTTGAGTAAAAAAACCGACCATTCCTTTAGTGTTCTTGAAAGGTAACCAAGCCTTAGTCTCACATGGAGGCTGGAGTTGACCTTTCACTGATACAAACCCTCTTTCTGTGAATATGGATAGTTTTGATTATCATACTAACTAGATACAAGCCTCTAACTAAGCTATCTCAACTCCAGCCTCGATGTCGCCAAAGGCTTGATTACCTTTCAAAATGGAGGCCAAGGACTACGAATTGGACTAATTGACAATCTCTTTCAGACTGTAACGCCGGACTTGGTATGGAAAGTCACTCCATTCCAGATCATGACATCGAGGCTTCCTCTACACGTTCTGTCATGTCGGGTCCTGAACAGGGTCGTCTGTACAACCCCCGCTCGGCTTGGTCCCCTGCTGTAGATGATATCAGCCCCTATCTGGAAGTGGACCTAGGGGACAACAAATACATAACGGCTATATCGACCCAGGGTCACCCTCTATGGGGGGAGTATGTCCGTAAGTACCTGGTACGGCTAAGTGTGGATGGGTTAAGATGGCAGACCGTGACGAACATGGGCGGAGTGCCAAAGGTATGCAAGCTGAAGAACACACCGCGGCAAAACGTTATGCTCCGCTGGCCAAAAGAACGAAGGCTCTCCAAATACGATTAATTACTTCTTGATACATGTTCGATGTTTAGATTTTTCAAATTAGGATTCGAAAGATTTGCTGATCTACAGCTTTGGACATGAATAGTTGGAACACGTCCCCCGCACCCCCTCATTTCAATGTTGGATAAACTTTCGTACTGGTTTGGTCACTTTTTTTCTCCAACATTGAATGGGGGGTGGAAGGGGGGAGAGAGGAACTTCAGGGTTGCGTGCTGCTTCTGGTCCATAATAATTAAAGGATTAGTATTGCAAGAGTCATGTCCAAAGGTGTAGATACCGCGATTCCATCAGATTTGCCAAAAAAGCTTGTCGATAATTAACCGTTACAAGTTTCCCATCCAGGTATTGTGAACAATTAATGGAGCTACATGTAAGTGTTTTTTGTTACTTTAATTTCAAGGTTTTTAAGGGCAACGAAAACAACAACAAAGTGTCCAAGCGGTATATTCCATGGAAAAAGGTTATTGCACGATATGTGAGGGTTGCGCCTCTAAGGGAGCACAACAAAGGAATAGCACTGGCCTTACGGATAGAGATCCATGGCTGTCCAGGTAGGATGTTGTGAAAAATAGTTGCATTGGGTAAAAGGAAATTTGCTATAATACTGTTAAAATGATGATTACGTCGTTTAAGATGGAGAATGAGAGAGAATGAGAGATTAGCAGATTTCTACCCAGACAGTCCCTCTTAGATTTGTATTTTAAAGTTATTTTACCTTCGATCACATATGCGCTGCCGGTGTGGGGCGGTTTTACATCTAAAGATAATTTTAACTCGTTAGAAAAATTACATTGTAGGGCAGTTAGAATTATGTATGGGTTTGCTAAAGATAAATCATCAGAAGGCGTTCTTACAGAAGTAAAACGGAACACGCTATTCCATTGGCATAAAGTAAGTTTGGCAAAATTAACATATAAAATCTATTATGAACTAACCCCCCCCCCCCCCCTAACATGTCTCAAATAGTAGAGAAGAATCATAGCAATTATAATATAAAAACACAAAATAAAGTAGTCGTGCCTCGCTTTAACACGTATCTTATTAAACGTATCTTAATGCATCGTCAGTGAACTGTAACGAAGCTTGTTTACAAAGCGGTGTACACAAGTTCTGTAGAATGGTTAATAAGAATGCCACTCTCCTAAGAATGGACTTTAGTGCCTTATCGGTACAATCAACTCCAAATTTTATGCCTGATTTTAAAATATATTAATCCAATTTTATAATATTTTATACATACATACTAGGTAGTTCAGGGTAGATTAAATCAGATAGTTTTATACACGACCCCAGAAGCGGCAACGCTTAAACTTTATCGTGTTTAAATAAAGATCATTGATTGATTGATTAACGGAATCATATTATAAAAGTTGAAAAAATAATGATGAGAGATTGTATGAACTCTTACCCCTTTGTTTGGTCAAGCAGATAGCTGTCTGACACCATCAACTGCACCGACTACCCAGAGGCCCACCACTACTGGAAGACCTACAACTACCCAACTACCCACAACTACTCAAAGACCCACAACTACTGGTAGACACACGACTACCCAAAGACCCACAACTACTGGAAGGCCCACGACTACCCAGAGACCAACAACTACCCAGAGACCAACAACTACCCAGACACCTACAACTACCCAGACACCTACATCGACTCAAAGACCCACAACTACTGGAAGGACGACAACTACCGAAAGACCAACAACTAATCAAAGACCCACAACTACTGGAAGACCTACAACTACCCAAAGACCCACGACTACCCAGAGACCTACAACTACTCAGAGACCTACAACTTCTCAGAGACCCACAACTACTCAGAGACCCACAACTACCGAAAGGCCAACAACTACTGGAACACCTACAACTACCCAAAGACCCAAAACCACCCAAAGACCCACAACTACCCAGAGTCCAACAACAATAGCACCTCCAAGTACGTACACAGGAAGTTGTCTGCTACTGAATATCTGGAGAGTATATACATTATTATAATTATTATAATTGGGAAATTAGTCTGAAAAAATATATTTGCCGTTGTTAAGTTTAGAATTAGCCCCGTTTCAGCCGACGCCGATCCACTCAAGTATCGAACCTAATTAGATCAAAAGAAGCCGCCTAATCATCTTTTGTTTTAGATAAGTTAAGATCAGGAGTGATAAAAATACAATTATGGAAATGTCTATATACTATGGTATCTAAATATACTAATGACTATAGCTAATATAATAATTACTACTACTATAATATGATAAAAACTAAAAATAAATAAAATTTCCCTGCTTTACAAGGACGCCGTGTCTTTAAGCGCTCACCCCGAAAAATCATGGCAGCGTATTTGAGATTTAAAAGTTGTCAGTGATGACGTCTGTCTAAGGTCTGATGGCAAGCTATTCCACAGAACCGCCCCATGCACTGTAACTCAAACTCCTTTTGTAAAAGTCGGTGCGGGGGAGCGGCACTGCCAGCTTGCCATCTGTGTTTCTAAAGTTGTATGCCGCGACATCAGTCCGAGGCGTGCACACATAGCACTACAGCATACCACTTTACATCACATTCTTTACACCTACTAATGCTACGCGGCATACATGATTTCATATCATAACTACATATACATATATAATCGCCGTGACCCCATAAAACGCACCAATACCCACGATTGCTCTCATCTGACTTGATAGCTCAGTTGGTAGAGCGCCAGACATGCAACCTGGAGGTCGTTGGGTTCGAGTCCCACTTGGGTCAGAGATTTTTTCTCTTTCCCTCGTAGGGCGTGCACACATAGCACTACAGCATACCACTTTACATCACATTCTTTACACCAACTAGTGCTACGCGGCATACATGATTTCATATCATAACTACATATACATATATAATCGCCGTGACCCCATAAAACGCACCAATACCCACGATTGCTCTCATCTGACTTGATAGCTCAGTTGGTAGAGCGCCAGACATGCAACCTGGAGGTCGTTGGGTTCGAGTCCCACTTGGGTCAGAGATTTTTTCTCTTTCCCTCGTAGGGCGTGCACACATAGCACTACAGCATACCACTTTACATCACATTCTTTACGATTGATAATGCGTTAGGCGCAAGAGTGGAACGGCGTCTAGTTTTATAAAACTCAAACTAATGTGCACTTTATACCTAATTATCTTTTCAGCTGTTCATCCTCAGAAATGTGTCGCTATTCCCGTGTACAGGAACATCACAGTTAATGGGTGCAAGACTCAGCGGCCTGTCAATGTGGGCTCATGTCAGGGTAATTGTCAATCAAACGCATCCTCCCTGTCAATGCCGCCGTATTACCAATCCAACTGTCTCTGCTGCAAGCCAATTGAACTCCGTCCAATGAAAATCCAGTTGAAATGTGCAAATGATATGGAGCTGGAGCACCCGCTGGCTACAATTACCGCCTGCTCATGCGAGGAGTGCAGCTTTGAGCCCGCCATCAAACAGGAACCGAAAATGAGCCAAAGGATTAGCCCGAAGTTTCAAAGAGATTTTGACATTGAACGGTTAATGGGGTATCTTGATGACGACGACCGCTAGTTTGGAGCTGGGATGATTGCTAACTGGTAGATAAAGGGCACGTACTGAGGGTATAAATATTATAATGAGTTACTGGTATCCATTTTATTATATCTCCCCCCAAATGAGGGATTTATACTCAATGTGATTAAACTTACATCGATCAAAAAACTGTTGTACTGTCTTGAGAGTCTCGCACGCCTGTCGTCAATCCAGAATGAAATTTAGGCCAGACATTTTTTCTTGAAAATAGTCTTAAAGTAATTATTTTTTTAATTCACGACTCACACTCTGTTTTAGGTTAGTACTGGATGTAAGATGTGATACAATAGTAACCGATAACCCAGCGGTTAGCTTCACTAAAGTTACTCATTAAATTCAACGCTCGGGCCATTTCTCGTTAATTTAAGCACTGACAAGTGCTTTTCTACTCTGGTTCCAATGTTTTCTACGATATTTCAACCACCACAAAGTAGGTTATTGTCTTTATAATCCTTCAAATCTATTTTCTTTTACGGGACCCATTGCGCGTGCTACGACGGAGAGCTTTCCACAAATCACGCGGGGAATATCAACGAATCCATCCCCTCCCCCTATATAAGCGCGCGTCAAAGAAAATATTTGAAGCATGATAACAACGATAACCTACATTGCTAAATAGCCATAAGTGTTCCAAATATAACGTGCGCCATCATTGGTTTATTAGTATGGTCACCTGACAACTAACAAAACAAAATGTTGCCCGCGCAAGCAACAATTCCCAGTTGTTTCCCGCCACGTGAGAATATCGTGGTAACTGGCTAGCTAAAGGCGGGAAATATTTGTTTACCAAAACATATAGATCTTCATCAAAAGCTTATCATTTTCGTCGAAAGAAAGCGTTTAAAATGGAACCAGCTCCAACAAACAATTTGCATCTTAATCAAGCGTGAAATAAATAGATTGGTAGCTAAAGTAAGATGCAAGAAAAAAAAACGCTGCTAAAAAGCAGCTTCCCGAACGTCGCTTGTATCTGGTAGTAAAACTTTGTCTATATAAGAAAACAGTTCATTGGTCGCTCAGGAAACCAGTGAGTTTTGTTTCCCTCGACTCTAGATGCTTCCCTCGACTGGCGTCTCTGGAAACATTGAGAGTCTCGAGAAACAAAACTCACTGTTTCGCTCGGGGCCAGTCATTAAGTGTATATTGTGGCGCCCAAATATGCCCTGATATTTGTCCTTGGACATTATCTGAACCTCAAAGCTCAGTTTCCCTAGAGCTTCGCTCTCGGGAACTGTTCTCTTCTCGGATCAGATAATGTCCGCGGACGAAATATCAGGGCATATTTCGACGCCGCAAATAGGTTATTGTAAATATATTCACCTCCGGAGTAGCCAATCAGAGCGCGCGAAAAACACTATTCACTGGGGTGGTACATACTAATGCAGGATATTCCGAGTTTGAAGCCAAGTGTGAACATGGACTGAGTATAGCCAATCAGGGCGCGCGAAAAGCACTATTCACTGGGGTGGTACATACTTATGCAGGATATTCCGAGTTTGAAGCCAAGTGTGAATATGGCCTGAGTAAGCCAATCAGAGCGCGCGAAAAGCACTATTCACTGGGGTGGTACATACTAATGCAGGATATTCCGAGTTTGAAGCCAAGTGTGAATATGGCCTGAGTAAGCCAATCAGAGCGCGCGAAAAGCACTATTCACTGGGGTGGTACATACTAATGCAGGATATTCCGAGTTTGAAGCCAAGTGTGAATATGGCCTGAGTATAGCCAATCAGGGCGCGCGAAAAGCACTATTCACTGGGGTGGTACATACTAATGCAGGATATTCCGAGTTTGAAGCCAAGTGTGAATATGGCCTGAGTAAGCCAATCAGAGCGCGCGAAAAGCACTATTCACTGGGGTGGTACATACTAATGCAGGATATTCCGAGTTTGAAGCCAAGTGTGAATATGGCCTGAGTATAGCCAATCAGGGCGCGCGAAAAGCACTATTCTTGGTGGATATTAGTAAAAAAAAAAATGTTGTGTATAGAGCAGGTAATAACATAAAAATAACCGAAATTTTAGAGTAATAGAGTACTTTGTAACCGAGCTGTCGGACAAATAATGTTCGAACAATTTAGTGTAATTAGTATGCGGCGGCCATTGTTGGTGTACAGCTTTGGTACACCAAGATGGCGGCCGAAAACGTTCTCTACAAATAAAGCTGTTTTTCACATCAATATGATTAGGGTTCACTTCAAAACTTTTGAGATATCACTTTTAAAGGTTAATCAAGTCTTACCAATTTAAAGTGGCCAAAATATAATTATTATATGGATTTTCATGACATTTAGGAAACACGTCGAGGATTACTGTAACTCAAAAACGAATCACCGTATCGAAGTGAAATTTTCGAAGAATACTGAGAATACCGATATCTTTTGAACATGAACGATCAACAAGTTACATTGCTTGTTCTTCTAGATCTGAGTGCTGCTTTCGATACAATTCATCACAGCATTCTGATTGATCGTCTAACATCTGACCTGGGAATCACTATGCGCGCTCTGGATTGGTTTAAGTCCTATCTGTCCGGCCGTTCAAAACGTGTCTTTGTTAATGGAGGACTTTCTAAAGTGTATCATCTTATGCATGGCGTTCCTCAAAGATCTTGCCTTGGTCCCCTCCTATTCAATATTTATACGCGCAAGTTATTTGACATCGTAAGCTTGCATCTCCCTCAAGGTCACTGCTACGCGGATGACACGCAGCTCTACTTCGCCTTTCGACCCAGTGCTTCCTCCAATGCTGAAACCGCTGTTAGCTTAATGTCGCAGTGTATCAAAGATATACGAAGCTGGATGATCACAGACAGACTTATGCTTAATGACTCAAAAACTGAATTCTTAATTATTGGCACGAAGCAACAATTAGCTAAAGTTGACATTGATCACATGATAGATGGTACATCGAAAGTTGTACCTGCTTCCGTAGTTAGAAACCTTGGAGCATGGTTTGACAATAGCTTAACTATGTCTAGTCATATAAGTAAGGTCTGCGGATCAGCACTTCTATCATTTGCACAATTTAAGACGCATCCGTAAGTACTTGTCTCCCGATGCAACTAAGACTCTGGTTCATGCTTTTATAACTAGCCGTGTTGACTATTGTAACAGCCTACTGTATGGGTTGCCTGACTGTCAGCTAAATAAGTTCCAGCGCGTCATGAATATATCTGCTAGATTGGTTTACAATGCGCCTAAGTATTGCCACATTACTCCTCTCCTCCGTGAGCTGCATTGGCTTCCAATTCGACTGCGCATCAATTTTAAAGTATTACTCTTAACTTTTAAATGTATCTACGGAATGGCACCAGAATATCTATGTGAACTGATTAATGTTAAGGAATCTCATTATAACTTAAGATGCTCGAATAGTTTAATGCTTAGTTTACCGAATGTTAGGACAAAGTTGACGCTAGGAGATAGGTCATTCATGGTTGCTGCACCACAGCTGTGGAACTCACTACCAAGTGTTCTTCGTGAGATTAAATCTGTAGATAAGTTCAAGCACCATCTCAAGACCTATTTTTTTAATCTAGCATATGAGACTTAAATGTTATATTAATTTATCTAATTATTCAATTTATATGTATATATATATAAATATGTATTTTTACATATACATATCTATCTACCATACTATATTAAGATACTCAGTTCACAACATATTTTTAACATATTTTTATTATATTCTTACTAGATGTTATGCGCAATTGATCATTTTAGGAAAATGGCGCAATATAAGTATTAAATTATTATTATTATTATTATAAATCGTTAAAAGAACAGCTTTATATATATTTTAGTTGAGGGTACTTTCCATTTACGCGAACTGAACGTGGTCTGATCGGCCAGTTCTTTAATGGCATGCGTCAGTTCTGAGAACTGGTCCATTTAAGAACTAGTCCATCACACCAGTTAGTTGACCCAGTTCTCGTAAATGGAAAGCGCCCTTAGATTTTAGAATTTTTATGACGTCACGTGCCCACCGAGAATTCACTTAAAACGTGCATTCTTCAGGAAGCCCACGCGTCAATGTTTGGCGAACAGAGAAAACATATGTTATAATTTCAAAACAGGACATTCACAAATTAAAGTTAATAGTGGACAAAGAAATTGAAAATCCTCCGTCTTCTTTTCCGTTTTTGATGAGAAATTATATTATTTTGGAGCGATCGATCAAGAAGCAACGCCGACTATCGCAAGTCCCGACAGAGGAACCGACAAATTAAACCAACTGCAGGAAAATGTGTGATTTGAACGGAAAAGCTGGAGCTTTGTGGATTCGCTAATTTAGTTCCTGTATTAGTTCACATACACAGAAACTTAAATGACTGCCTTCAAAGAGAAAATGGCTAAAACACGAAGGAAAGCACGGCTAAAGAATGCTACTAAAATCGTGGTACAAAGAAAATATCAGAAACGAGTGAACTGAACAAAAGTTTAAAAACAAGCTTATTTATTGTGAAACTGAGAAATTCAGCATTCGAATTTGGTAATTTGCTTATGAAGTAAGGAACACTCAATAATTACAGTTTGTTCGTTTATAAAGTTGTACACCTCTTTTTCAGTTAGGTTTTACATTTTCACTTATCGCAACCACCATTATTAATCTTTCACAATTTTGACAATTTTGTCTCCTGTTAATGCAATTTCGCTTTCCTGATAAATATGATTACAGTTGAAACTATTAGTACCGAAAGACAATACAGGTACTTTTATGCATAAAAGGACATAACCAGTTGTGCGAGTTTCTGTCTAATTTTAGCTCGATTCCTATTCGCTATTCAGTTTACCGCGCAATGGGTTCCTGGCGCGTGGCGGGAATTTCAGCGAGACTACCAAACGGATTATTTTCACAAATGCTATGGCCGTATGGGATTCAACGAACATTGTCATTGCCCGACTATCGGTTTTTCAAGAGTAATTTAACATTGCTATATGGTATGCAAACATTTTTTTTGTGAGGGGATTCGATGGATTAACACATGCGATCATCACTTTAGTGTATTTGGGTGGCTTCTAGAGAAGCCGTTTTATTTGTGGGTGCCAGGTTTTACTTCTTGGCTGCTTTCTTTGCAGATTTCTTTGCCGCCTTCTTCTTCGGACTCTTGGCCTTGGCTGGCTTTTTTGCCTTCTTCGGGGCTGCCTTCTTCTTGGGCTTCATTGCCTTCTTGGGAGACTTAGGCTTGGCCTTTTTTGCAGCAACCGCTTTTTTCTTCTTTGGAGTCTTCTTTTTCAACGTCTTCTTGGCGGCCTTCTTCTTTGGCTTCTTAGCTGCCTTCTTCTTTGGCTTCTTAGCTGCCTTCTTTTTCTTTGGTTTCGCTGCAGCCTTGACTCCAACCTTGAACGACCCAGAGGCGCCCTTCCCTTTAGGCTGGACTAGCCTTCCAGCAGCAACTCCTCTCTTCAGCGCCATCCTCAAGTGAGCTCCTGGTTCACCAACACCCTTGTAATTAGCCTTGATGTACTTGGCAATGGCCTGTCGAGATGATCCACCGCGTTCTTTCAGCGCCACGATGGCAGCTCTAATCATCTCTTGGTAGGTAGGGTGGGCGGCTTGCTTGGCTGGACGAGGAGCTCGCTTGGCTTTCGCGGCTTTTGGCTTTGGGCTTTTAGATCTTGATCTGGACCGCGACCTGGACCTCGATCGACCTCGTTTAGGACTAGCAGTAGACATTTTCTTAACCTTCTTAGACTCCTTCTCACTTCTGAACTTGGAAGCGAAATGAAGACGAGGACGCGCCACATGCATTTTATACCTAAAAACCGAACGCCCGAGAAAACACCCACCAGTGGGTACAAAATGGCCCTCGGATATGACCGCTGTGTTTGTTGTCCGGAATTAATCCCGTTTTATGGAGAAACTGAAAGTGCTAATCTACTATAAAGCACACAGGTAAGTACCTCGATAAATTTCCTTCATCCCTAGCAATTTTTTTAGTTTATTTATTGCTCTTTGAATAATTTTTTGATAAGTTCAAAATTGTGCAGTTGATAGTTAATTATACCAATAGTCATTGTTATGGGAAAATATACTCGTTTACTGCAAAAATGTCGTTAAAATTCCTACTACTTAATAGAGAAATAAATGTACGTGTGTCCCCTGTGAGCTGCAATTTATTGTACCAGAGGGAACGACATAATCGACTTTAAAGTGCGCGCAAGAAAGACATTTTGAGTTTCAGGCGCCATGTTGAGTTTGTACCGAAGAAAATAGTTAGTCAGAAAGTTTTTGTTTTCTTCTTAAAAAGTGGTTCTAATCAACTTTTGTCATATACCTTATAATTACACATAATAACTCTATGGAGGGAAACGTTTCTTGCTGGATAAAGTGAAAAATTAAGCAATATCTTAAAGAAAACATGAATGAATGTGAAAGGGCGAAAAACATGCTGCCCGATGCCTGGCGACATAGCTCGAAGCCAGCGAAATTTGCAAAAGAGCAACTGCAACTCATTCAAGACCATTTTTTATAAGACACGTTGTAAAATATTTGTTATTGATAAGTCATAATCTAACCTTCATTGAATTTCTTGTTTTTCTTAGAGTAAAACCTGACTAGGTCGCCGGTGAAAGAGTCTACTACTGAGTACTAGTGTCTAGTGAGTACTGCTTAAAAAATTATGATTGATCATTTGATGCGCAATTTGATACCCCACACTGTACACATTTCAAGAACAAAGAGTTATATCTCCCACTGGAAAACAATAAATAAATAAACAGTTAGCATTTGGTAATGCCGGTTATTTTAGAGCTTATGTCAATAGTTTCTGTCGTACTGTGCTGTTGTGTTCATTTGGTGTGGTAGAGCCATACTTTTTTTCTTCTCGTTTACCTTGAAATGGGCGTTAAAAAAAATCAAGGTCGTGGGTTCGGATGACTTCGACCTCTAGTTCAGTAGTTGGGCCTGTATTTTTTCTTATCTTTTTTTTCTAATGCTTTGCTACGGTCTATTCTTTTTCCGTATTCTTTTTCAATAACGCTAATAGTAATAGTCACTAACAGTTACGCAATCATTTCAAGAAGACTGAAGTCTGAAGAGTATGCGGTCGAAGGTCATGCAGACTAAAATATCATGCTATAACTATAACTATAAGCTTATATTTTCGCAAAAGAAGAATTTATTTTGAAAGTAAAAGTAAAAAAGTATCTACTTGAAGCTCCGCTTAAAGACTTGACTATAACCTTTACTTACTTTATGCCAAGTGGGAACAAAAAATCTACATGTACAGCACATGCACACTGACTCAGGGTCCCGCGTGAAGGACAAACGACCAACCACGCTTAAAATCGACAACTATTAGTTTAAGATTCTTTTTTTTATATTTTTTTATTCGCACTATTTTCATAATTGTACAAAACGTTGTTACAGCAGTAGAAAACTTAATAGATTACAGAACATAATTATTTTAATTTTAGATGATATGTGCGTAGTCAGTAGTAGTGGCCAAAGACCGTTTGCCAAAGTAGCTGAAGCTTTCGTGTTGGCCGCTACCAGTACCACACTCCACAGTGAAAATAGATAGTCGAGGAAAATAATCAATATTATAAAATAGAGAGAAAAAAAGGTGATAAAATATTGTACATACAATATTGGTTAATACGCTATTACTGCTTCAGACAGAATTTGGGTATGCCATACATGGTTAGTTCTGGTTATCAAGTAACACTATTTTGTATTGGTTTTTAAAGCTATTATAGGGGAGGTGTTTAATAGCTAGTGGGATTTTTTCCCACACCCTTGATGAAATGGCTTTAAATCTAGTTAGCCCATGATTTGTTCGGGATACTGGTCTGTATAGGTTTTGATTGGTAGAATATATAGTGCTATAATTGTGAATATCAGAAGCGGATGGTATGAGGTCAAGAAAAGTACATTGATGGGATTAACATACTTAATTTTGTAGACAAGAGAATATATTTTAAGGTTGAAGTCTTTTCCAATTTAAGAACTTATAAGAGCTTATAGCATATTGTTGCACTTTCTCTGCTGTTGGCAAATAAAATGGATCGGATACATTTGTTTTGTTTTGTTTTAACTGTATTTAGCCTAGACTGGCAAGAAGTGCCCCAGCTCATTAATCCATAATGTAAATAAGGGTAAATTAGGGTATAATACAAGTGCTTAAGAGTACCGATTGAAACATGTCGTAGCTTAAATATGATCCCTGTATTTTTGGCTAACTTATTATTGACATGTGTGATTTGCGTATCCCATTTTAGACTTTCATCAATGAAAACCCCCAGATACTTGATTTGTGCTTTCTGTTCGATGTTTTTTTCTAGGAGATGTTATTAGCATATAATTTGTTTTCTTGAAATTAATTGACAATTTATTAGCTATGCAGTATTTTAGAACATTGGAGAGCTCTTCGTTGATAACTATTTCTAATTCTCTAAGATTACTTGAGGAATAAAAAATATTAGTGTCATCTGCAAATATTCTGAATAATAATTTCTTTGAAGAGTTTGGTAGGTCATTTATATATAGTAGAAACAGTAAAGGACCTAGGGTAGATCTCTGTGGTATACCGCAGGTTATTGGTTTTTGGCTAGACTCAGTGTTTCTGATTTTAACATATTGTTTTCTGTATTTTAGATAACTAGAGAACCAGCTCTCATGAGGATACCATATTTGCTCATCTTAGCTAGGAAATAGCATATTCTGTTGAATATCCTTTTCTAAACCCAAATTGGTAATTAAACAATATATTATGCTTTTCTAAAAAGAACATCAGTTGATCATAGATCATCCTTTCTAAAATTTTACTAAAAGGGGAAATTACTGCAATTGGTCTATAATTACCTAGTTCCGTGGGGCTGCCACTTTTATATATGGGGGTTACTCTTGAGATCTTGAAAATTTTAGGCACTGTGCCTGTTGCGATTGACTCGTTATATATTTTGGTAAAAGGAACAGATACATGTAGGGGGGCACTTGCCATCTTAATCAGTCTAATTGGGATATTAACATAAGCTTTGCTCTCATTCAATCCAGATAGAAGGGTAAGCACTTGTAATTCAGTTACTGGTGATAGGATGAAGCTGGAGGATGGGGAGTTACTTATAAACTGAGTGGGACTAGTATTGCTGTCTGCTATTTTACTTGCTAGAGTTGGGCCTATATTAACGAAATAGTTATTAAACTGCTCTGCAATATCTGCTTGTTTAGCATAAGTTTTGTTACCAATTAAAATTAGCCCAGGTTCTAATCCGAGGTTGAGCATCAAAGAAAAATGGACCTGGTCACGTGACCTTTTTAGCCTGTTAATAATAAAAAAATTGCCACTAGAACAACATGAATGCCAGAAATGGAAAGAGCAAGCCAAAATTAGTAGAAAGCCCAAGTTTTAGGTTCATATCTTTAAAACTAAAGGAATGGCAAATATTTGAAAACTCTATAATTTAGCTTAATTACTTGGGCTGGCTGTGGCAGCACCAAGTCTTAAAATGCAAGCGGTTATTTTTTTGTTGTTGGGTGCAACAAAATGTGACTAGTTTTGACCCATGTATTAAATTTCAAGTTCAGCACCAATCAGATCGCACTGTGCTGGTCACGTAACACTCGTTTAATACAGTAAATCAAGATGGTCGAACCGCGAGGAAATTTCTCAAATTTGGAGTCCCATCTCTCAAATGTAAGCAGTTTAATGTTTTATTTAACTTCACCATGCGAAAGCCTTCCAACAGGCTCAGGATATTTCAACTGGCGCTCGTCGGAGCCGAAGGACCGCGTTTTTTACCCAGATGGCCAGTGATTTTATATATGACACGACGCCGGACCTGAAGGACTCAAAGCCAGGATCCAGCTAATCCACACATATCGAATTGGAATTTAGCGTGTTGCTTTGCTGCTGAAACCAAGGCTTCTTCGATAGAAATGGCAAGATGTTGTGTTTTTCTAGGAGGACAAAATATTTCTTGTTTAAGCTTCTCTTTCGCCACGGCTTTGTTATTTAAATCTCTGTGGATTGGTATACTCAAATATACTGCACAATACCATACAACTGAATAAGAAGTCTTTAACAAAGCCGAACTCAACTTCAACTCAAGAGCAAAGCTGAGAGGGAAAGTGAAACTGAACAGTGTCTTGTCAGGTCATGAATTAAGGTACGGTGAGGTTGAAATCATTACGTGTTTATATCTGCATTTCTTTGTCGATTTGTTGACCTCGTGGCGCTGATAGATTTTGCCATCGGACGGTATTCTTGTTTGAGGTACGTTTCGTAGGTTTTATGCCACATTTCATTTTACTCTCGGTCATAATACATACCAGCGCAAACACTGATCTGTAGGCCAACACTAAAATAATTTTGAGCGTGTTTTTGGCTGTCAGAAATACCCCGGAGAAATAAACACTCGCACAGAATAATTTATGATGAGCGAAGCAATATTCAACTCTCAAGGTAAACTTAAACAAGAATCCTCTCACGGCCGAGGTTTTGGTTCGAGAAATTAAAGGCTTCCAACAGTTCCCCTTTATAGTTCTGTAATATAATGAGCAGACCAGTTTTGGGAAGGAGGGTAGATAACCAACAGGCATTTCAGTTAATAAATACCAATATGGACGCAAGCTGCGATAAAGAGCCGCAGGGTAGAATGAACAGTAGAGAAATATAGTGATAGCTCCATCATAGGTGGACAGGATACAACTTATAATATGGGACAAATATAAACATACATTTGAGACACTCATCTATTAGTACTGTGAACCTGGAGAACAGCAGACTAAATTGTAAGCGTGCGGTACATGAATAAGTAGAGGCCAACTTCTTTAATTTACATACATGTACACGAGAAAAACAAAAATATTAAATTACATATATATACTAGGGGAGCAGAGAATGAATGTCACCGCGCTACCGGCCACTCCTAAAGACTGCTAAATTCAGCTAATAATTCTTCCCTTCGGTTATTACTAAAAGGATTTCAAATGAAAGTGTATTTCATCTTCAATCTCATGTGGCCCGAGTGAAAGCCCAGATGGGCTCTTGTTACTCGGGCTGCCTGTGGCAGCAATGAGTCTTAAAATGCAAGTCGTTCTTTTTTTTTAAATATTTTTTTTATTCCGTGTAGCAAGCGTTCTGCGCATGCGTTAAAGGTCAAATTCACACCAATCAGATTGCACTGTGCTGGTCACGCAACAATCGCCAGGTTAATTTATTTACATAATTGAATACAGTAAATCAAAATGGTCGACCCGCGAGGGCAAAAGCCTTCCAACAGGCTCAGGATATTTGAACTGGTGCTCTTGTTGACCATGAAAATACACAAACAACCAGGAGCCGTAATACATTCGATCAGCGCTGTCTGGACAGATCCAATGTATATTTAGAAACGTAAGCGAAATACAATATCCAAACACGTTTGGATATCAACGGGTATCGAATTATAATCAAAGGTTAGATTTCGTCAGGCGCGCTCAGATAAGAAAGTTCAAAGCTCTCAGATTAGGCGAGACAAGGAGATATCAATTTCAATGAGTCATTGTCAGAAATCTATTCCATCGTGGGCAATTATGCAATACAACCTAAATTTGGGTCAGGTCTTGTACAGCTAAGGCATGTTTTACGACAGAATAACCAGAGTCTTTCTACTGGATTGAGAGCTGGAGACATTATACATGTCTGCTAATATGGGGAAAACTGAAACAAAAAATGAACTTTGATGGCAGTAACCCTCATTGAGCCAAGCAGAATATTTACATGATCCGCTAAGATTTTTACAAATCTTAGTTAAGCAGATGTTTTCAGTGTATGCCAACTGAAATTCTGTGCTCGTTTTCTGGTTACGGCTCAGTGGGGCAACTACACAAACAAGAAGCATGAACTGCCAGCAAAGAGAGAGGAAAACGTACTTGAAATGCACAGCGCTAGCTGAAGTAGGGCATAATTATATATATAATATCTGAGACGTTAAATTACGTTACTGTGAAGAGGATCAAAATTCAAGTTTTGTAGCTTGAGACTGTCTTCTGCTGTGACTCATGAGAGAAATTGGAAAAGATCTAGCTGTTTCATTCAGACACTGGCAAATTTATTGAAATTTATTGAAATTTATGAGATTATTATTCATTGTGGAATGAAAGGAAACAGGTTAGCTGAAAGTTAAGATTGAGGTAGGCTTCGACTTTCATTCCGATTCAGTGCATATGTGCACGAAGGTGGGATGCTGTCAACAACACTACCAAAAGATCCAAAATGAAAGATTCAGTTACTTAAGTACTGTAAGTAAACTCTTTTTGATTTGAATAAATTTCCTCTCAGTTTGTCCGTTAATGTACTTTTTCTTCTAATTATCGCTTTATTTAACATCTCTGTGATTTAGAGTATGCGTATATATACCTCAGAATAAATTATTTGAAAGGTCAACTGAACTCTTGTGTCGATAAGCGCAAATGTTTTTGTGAAACAGTCTGTGAATTTGAGAAGCGGACTTAGAAGAGCTTTCTCATTAGGAATTCCAACTTTTTTCTTGCTATGAAATTTATGTTTCATTTCACATTTATTCATACAGTTTTAGCTGGACATTTCCCCGAGTTTTTGATCTATTTTCAATCAAATTCAAAGTCTGATTATGTCATTGTATTGCATTTATACACTTGAATTGCCAGTATTCTGTTGTTCAAATCCTGCGTTATCATAGTCATGTCATAAAAGCAATTAATAGACCAGACGTTTTTATGACGTTCTCACTGGCGAATTAAAGCACGACTTGTTATTAAGAGGATTTCAAATGAAAGTGTATTTCATCTTCAATCTCATGTGGCCCGAGTAAAAGCCCAGATGGGCTCTTGTTTAACAGAGTTTGTTAGGCTTTTTGTCAGCAAAAAAAAAGCCTCACAAACTGTTAAATTAAGTTAAATTATAGAATTTTCAAAAATTTGCCATTCCTTCAGTTTTAAAGATATGAACCTAAAACTTGGGCTTTTTACTAATTTTGGCTTGCTCTTTCCATTTCTGGCATTCATGTTGTTCTAGCGCCAAATTGTTTTGGATTAACAGGCTAAGAAGGTCACATGACCAGGTCCTGCAAAGGGCCTATCAGTTAATGGTAAATCGTATACAATATACGTATGCTACTGGTTTAATTTTTCGGCATGCCATTTTCGGGTTATGTACGAGTCAAGGAATGAGTTTAGCATTCTCTGGTATTCTCTGTGCCGGGCAGCACTCGCGTGTAGCACTGTAGGTGAAAAGAAGACGAGCACTCAAATATATACAATGTACATGTATGCGTACCTAAGACCTTACTCGCCAGAGCCATTATTTTGAAACCTTTTATCATCTGAAGACGTTTTCAATTGAGGTATAACAAAAGAAAAAATGTAATTTTACGCACTCCTATTTGTGCTCATTTTTTTTAATAGATTCAGTTTACTTGGGCCCAAATGATAAGATCTGGGGTGAAAATAAGGTACTGCTAGATATTATGGTGACCTTCTACATGTAAACTTCAAACATGTTTCTCTGATATTTCTTCTGTATTATCACTTTTGTTTTACTTGACATATAATACTGCATTATGACCTAAAGCATCATGGGGATACCATATCTTTTTTACAATCATGCACATCAGTATTTTAATAAAGAATTTGTTTTAAGTTCAGCACACACCGCTTAGAATCATCAAAGGATACCTTAATATGTTCATAATCCTGCTGTCCAAACATGATCTCTTCCGAAAATAAAATTAACACATAACTGAAAAACTAATTGTTTTAATAATTAATACTACCTCATGATACAATATAACAAACAGTGTATTTACAGGTTTAAATTCCACATGTCAGCAACTAATTAGTCAATATATTTATATCTACAATAATATTACAGTTTATACATACTATGGTATTTAGATAAATTATTTACTCCCAATTAAACTGTAGTACCAGTATACACTACAATGTAATATATGGTCACATACAATGCATAGCATATAAAATTATGACAGATTGTATTAATAATAAGCTCCATAGAAGGGCTCCATGCAAGAACAGCATACATGTAATTACATAATGATCAAATACAAAATTCTCCTTTTGAGAACGAATAATATATAGGAGAATTTGGTATGTGAACAGTAGTCACTCACACTATTCTTACATGGACCCTTTCAAATATATTATAAATTACATGCATGTACATGTACATGACATACACGCTGGTAGTAGCATTTTTCAGGCCTAATGGCATAAGCTCAAATATTTTTTGGGTGTTAAAATAGGGCACTAAGCTGCATCAATACATTGTATTTTTCATTAGAATAATTATTATCCTATTTATTTTTAAATTTTACTTTACTAGTTTGTGATTAATTATTCACTTTGTGGAATGATCTAATCAAACACTAATTAGCTGACTGCATCTACACTATAAGCTAAAATACCCTCAACATAATAATGTAGTGAAATCCATAATCACGAAGATCATGCATTATAGAGGTGCACTGAGTTGTTCACATATATATATATATGTACATATTATTGTCCAATCATACACTTGTTTTGTTTTTCTGGATGTAAAGATTACAACAACCATTTAGCCTTTCTTCTAAAAACGTTTTTATCCTTCCAGAATACATACCATTTAAGGCTATTCTATGTGTTTACAATCATTGTGCTTTCATCAGTGGCTGTGTATTTCTTGTAGTTTTTTCTTGCTGACAATGCAGAGAAAAGGCTCCACTTGAATGTCATAAAGCCCCATACTATTACCAAATAGAAACCTTCTGGATCAACTCCTGTAATCAAGGAACATGGGTTTTGATAATTAGCTATTAATAATTATTAGAATAATATTATTCTATATAAACTACTGTGTTTTACAACAATTTCCACCACTGAGAAATAAAATTATTGTAAAATATGATAATTTTACATGACATGGTGTGGATATCACCTCCCAGCCAATCTTCTCACCTAACCAGGCATAAAATAAATTATTGATTGAGTAATATTGTGCTGTGCTCACTTGTGAAATATAGAGTTGAACACTTGAAGATAAATTCCATACCTCTGTGCAGCCATGTATTATTCTTTATTTCTAAGAGTATACTCAACAAAATTATTCAGTTTTGATTGGCCGAGAGCTACATTTTTATTACTTTGTAGCTATATAAGTGCATGCATTTCTAGGTAATAGAGTGTAATCTCCTACATGGGTTGGAAACATTTGGGCCTGTTATCTTAATTGCATTATAAATGTTAGACAAGTACAAACTATAGACATTAGTTAAGGAGCTAGCTAGCAAGCAAGCAAGGAATATTGTAGACACCAAAGTCTCAAAAATCTGATTCTTATTCTGTGAGTTAAAAATGCTGTGTTAGGTAAACATACACTCGGTAAAACTTAAAGTACTATATACATATATGGTCAAATATTTTATCATTAATATTGATTCTACATCAAATGAATAGTTGAATAATAGTAGAATATTTCTCAATTTTAGTGTTGCATCCATGAGCTATAGAGGTTAATACTTATAGTATATTCAAGCCGGTGATGTAAAACTGGTCTTCATTTATTATACAAAAACATGCTGGTAGAGATAATTAAATGACCTTTACATCTATGTTACATATGAAGCTTATATCAGTGATTTTACCAAATATTTTCTCAAAATCAGAAAAAGGTTTCATTCACAAGGAAAAAGAAATAGCATATTCGAAATAGAAACCTCTATAACTCATAGACACAACACCCAAGCAAGAAATATTATTACTACTAATAATTCAACTATTCACTTGATGCAGAATCAATATTAATGATAAAAAATTGTTGACCAAAATTACATACACTTTTAATTAACACAGCAGCTTGGAGAAAAGCTTTCTGAAGGCTAATCAAATAAACCTTTATCACGAGGATTTATTAAAAACTTTAACAAACTACATGCATGTCTTTCAATGTAGGAGGGTGTTTAAGGGTTTCCCATTACAGCTAGGGGCTTAATTGACTGATTTGGCTTTCCTCAATGTTGTCCCAAATGAATACAGAGGAATGAATACAGCTCTCCAGAGGATTCAGTGCTTGGTTTTCCAATTCAGATCAACTATAATTCATGCATTTCCACTTGGGATAGAAAACACATTACCCACAGATAAAGTCTGGTGATCTAGCGCATATATATATATAGCTAGCTGAATTGGGACAACAAAGAGAAAAGCTCATAACATTTTGTGGTCAGGGGTGCTTGACATATTTTAGGGGGTAAAATTCATGGCACACCAGATGCTTTTAAGGGGTACATGTATAGGCCCTAAGTATTCTTAATTTCACACTCTTCATTTTACATTGGTTAATTTACGCACTGACATACAATTAACATAATAATAGATATTAGGAAAAAAAGAGGAAAATAGATAACAAGAAAGGGTGCAGGGAAGTTGAAGGAACTAAAAGTTTTGTAAGCCAACTCCCATTATACTTGTTATTAATAAAATTTGCTACCACCAGTCTCATCAGAGGACCAAATTCAGCAGTAATGCAAAACCCCATGCTTTTACTTTATATTAAATTCCAAATTCTCCTTTATCTTCTTTGTTTTGTAAGGGAGAATTGAGATCTTGATCTGTCATCACTTAACTACATGTAGTTCTTCCACTCATCCCTTCATTTATAATAATCATTGATAATTCATATTTGGTATTATTCTGGGTATTTTTAGGCTACAGTATAAAAATAGAGCTCTCATTGTTTCCCTGTGTTTTACAATAGGAGAAGGTTAGGTTTATTTTAATTTCGGGTCATGTTTTGAAGTATTGTAACATAACAGGCTGCCCATGGTTTAGTGCCACATGAAAGGAAACTAGCTTGCCAAGCCTTTAATATAATCTGTCACAACAAAATGCTCATTCAAGGAACACACAAACAAATCTCACATGCAGCTTGGACAGATCTAATATGTGCCATGTCCGAACTCAACTCTGGTCAACTGCTCTTGTTTTGGTAGCCAACGAATCTCGATTTCAAACTGATATTGATCATTGCTCAAAGCCGCCATATTTTAAAACGTAAATTAGCTGCAAGTTGTACTGGTGACAGGCTGGTAAGTGATGACAGTTGAATGGCAAGTTAGAAAATGTGTAAGAATGAGCATTTTAAAAAGTCAACCAGAATCGATTATAAATAATCCTACAACCACGCTGGGGGTTGGAACAAGCTTTTGATTGCTGTACGTTACACAGACAGACTTAACAGGGGGTTCAGTTCGGATGCGACACAGTCCTTGAAAGAGAATATTTTTTAAATGAGCAACTTTGCAAAATTTTGAATGAGTCAAGGTGAAGTAACACAGACAACAATTTCTTGCAACTTGTCTTGCAACAACGTTGTGACAGCCTTGTCCCCACACCTGCAGGCTTCTTGTAATGCGTGGCTGAATATTGTGACGCTTAGCTCCCAGGAGTCAAAATGACCACCATTTTGAAAAAAAAAACTCTTTGCATGATGGGACAATTGAGTCGAATCCTGGGGATGAGACTAGCATTGAGAGTTGAATTGCAATGTTACACATATTACCACCCACTTGAGCAACTTGCCATGCTTGCAACGAATTTCCATTTTGGAAGTTGCAGTAAAGCATGACAAATCCAATATCCCAGGCTCATATTAGATGTCTGCCATCTTTGTTTTACATAAATTTGTGCATGCATGTGCCAACGCATCGACTTATTCACTTGCCAGCTTATCACAAGCATTCTTTATAGATTTATTGCACAAGTTGCAGTGCCAGTCCAAGTCACTTCTATTTCTGCAACATGTTGCTGCAACATGGAAATTTGTTGCATGGCAAGTTGCTCAAGTGGCCATGGGTGGTAAATTATACAATGTACGTGCAACATTGCCTGTCATCTCACAAAGCAACATTGGTAGGAAACAAGTTGCAAAAAATTGTTGCCTGTATTAATATGGGCACACTTTAGAGAGAAACACATACACGGTAGGGGAGGGGGCTGGGGAAAATTAATTCCTTATCATTGTTATAAAAAAATTCAAGGTTGTAATTTTAAAGGAAATAACCGATATCACCCATGAATTGCGCATACTTGCAAAGTCTGAAGGGACCCCTTCAAGCGATTGTGTAAGATTTTGTCTTTGATGAGTAACTGACCTAACTCAGTCAATAATATGGCCACTAGTTTCTTGTAATAATGGCAAAACAACAATAAAGAAATCGAGCAGGGCTGGATGGCTTCTTCCAGCCCGCTCACGTGACTTTTGTATTAAAATGTTTTTTTTTTTTTAGTTGGCTTCCTCATAGCTCCTTTGTCTCCTCAGTTTGTTCTTTGTTAACCGGTGGTCGACAGCACTTTTTCCGCACCGTGTGCAAAGACAATTTCAATCCAATTACAATCCAATTACACTAACTTTATTATTTTTGTGACCTAAAATTATTGGAGCAACTGCAGAATACCCCGTCGAAAAACGAAGGGGTTTTCATTAGAAATGTTGCTATGCGTCATAAACGAGGGAGCGTGAGCATAAGTGTAGTTTCAAATAATATATACAACTAACCTAACCTAACCTAACCCTAAACCCTAACCCTAAACCCTAACCCACTAACTTGGATTGCTAGTCGATACTTCAGCACCCCCCACTCATGTGATCCTAACTCACCACCCACCCCTGTGATATAGTAGTGGCTACGCGTCTACGCGTGCTATGCGTCAATAAGACGAGAGGGAATGAGTGCGATGCTATAGTAGTGGCTACGCGTAGTGGTTACGCCGTGTTACAGAGTGGCGACGCGTCTACCGGCACGCAAAGGATAGATAGAGTTACGGGGTATTCTGCAGTTAAGCCAAATTATGGAGTACTCTTATTACAGTTAGCCTAGTGATTATTAAGATCTTACATTCATAATATGTCAATATGACTATTAATTATTATAACTAACATAAGGTACCTTAGTAGTGTAACGATTAATTAGTATCAGCATGCAACGTTTTAGTTTTCCTATTCTACTCATGGACATACGTCTTTCTATATTTCTACTTTTATTATCTTATCTGTTATTTGTACACAATTTAATCTTATAATACTGCACGTTCACGCTTAAAAGAGCTTTCGTGCAACTCTACTACTATTCAGACTATTATTAAGGAAGCGCGCCCGTACGGGTCATAATTATATTAAGTCCCTTACCTGATTCGTTTCGTTGCGTACCGAGCACAGCATAGGTCACCATTACCACAAACCCAGCCAACACTCCAAACAGCCCGACCCACATGTAGATCAAGAACCTAAGAGGCGTTATTTTCCTCCCGACATCGCGACGAACGGAGAAGACGATCTTGAGAAACAGCAAGGCAAAAATGGAGGAGACGGCAGCCCAACAACCAGCGTGATAATTATGATACTTGGAAATAAACAAGACACATGCAGATATGCCTACAATAACTCCTATGATAGCGGCTATGATTTTGACAACATGGTGGTAGACTTTGTATCCTTTCCAAACTCTTCTAGCCAAGCCAGCCATGTTGCAAAAGGCAGAGCTCTCTTGATCCCAGGATGCATCGCGCGGTGATGCCGCCCAGTTAAATCTAGTATATATGTAATTTAATATTTTTGTTTTTCTCGTATGCAAATTAAAGAAGTTGAACTTTTTTTGTGAACACTACTTATTCATGTAACACACGTTTGCAATTTAGTCTGTTCTTCTGTTTTACTGCAGGTTCCGAGTACTAATAGATGATTGTCTCAAATGTATGTTTATATTTGTACCATATTATAAGTTGTACCCTGTCCATCCTGTGATGGAGCTATCACTATATTTCTCTACTGTTCATTCTACCCTGCGGCTCTTTATCGCAGTTCGCTGATAGCCGCCTCGCGGCTTTTTCTCCGCGGCTGTTCTCTCTAGAAAACCTCTGGAAGTCATGTTAATTGTATTCGTAGTCAATTTGTGTGCCTCTGTGTAACTTTATCTGCTGTTCTTGCTATACATGATGAGCCATTACGAGTCCATATTGGTATTTGTTGGATTAAAGATTATATTACAGAATTATAAAGGGAATTGTTGGAAGCCTTTAATTTCTCGAACCAAAACCTCGGCCGTGAGAGGTTTCTTGTTTAAGTTTACCTCGAGAGTTGAATATTGCATGGCTCATCATAAATTAATTATGTGCTGAGTGTGTATTTCTGGCTTCGTGTTGGCGAGTGACAGTGTTGCTCTCACATATCAGGAGTTCAGATATCTTCAGACTTCGATAGAGGATAGTAACCCATAACTGCTCAACCACAGTATATGTAGTTGCTAGTAAATCGCTCAGTATACTTCGATATAAATCAGCTATTCAGTATACCTGTGTAACGTACACAGGTCTCGATACGAGATCGGTAAACCTGCAGCCAAAAACACGGTCAAAACTATTTTAGTGTTGGCCTACCAATCACGGTGTTTGCGCTGGTATGTATAATGACCGAGAGTAAAATGAAATGTGGCATAAAACCTACGAAACGTAACTCAAACAAGAATAGCGTCCGCGGAATCTCAAGATGGCAACTGGACTGGAGAGAAATATATTAGCGCCACGAGGTGCGCGCATACAATTAATGCATAATTTAACGATTGCGCTGAAATTTTGTTGCATCGAACAAAAAAGAAATAACGACCTGCAGATTAAGGCTCGGGCGGCCAAATAACAAGAGCCCACTGGGCTTTCACTCGGGCCACTATATATACATCAATGCAGCCAGACACTCTTTAAGGTGAGCACACACTAGGGGACATTATGCAGGGACATGTCGCTGGAAAATGCTGCAGTGTGCATTACATGCGAGTTTGTCGCAGGGACATGTTGCAGCAACACCCATAGTGTGCACTGCACCATTTCATGAAAAAGTGTTGCGATAAGTGTTGCTAATTTGATTATTTGCAACATGTCATGGGGACAAAATTGTGTCCCTGTAACATGATTATTTCGTGAAATGGCACAGTGCACACTAGGAGTCACTGCAACATGTTCCTGCAGCATGTCCCCACAAAATGTCCCCTAGTTTATGTCCCACCTTTATGGAGGAAGGGGTACTCCCATAAAGAAATTGTTTTCAGTGTCCAAGGGAAGCACCATTAGAAATGTGGAGGGGAGGACAGGCGCGGATCCAGAAAAAAATCTGACCGGTTTCCGACTTCCCAACTCAAACTCCAAAATTGGAAATTTTACTGAACCCCCTCCCCCTCTCTCAAAGAGAGTTTTAATCGAATGTTAAGGTTAGAGGAGGTAGGACTTCCTCAAGATGCTTATTGTTTTGACCGCTTGGTTGTGCAAGACAGGTTGTTTTCCTTGATATTTTGCGTTCCATGAATTTTATTTTCGACTACCCTTCTTCAGATTTCTGATCGTGTGCCCCCAATGAGATTGAAGATGAAAGACACTTTCATTTGAAATCCTCTTAGTAATAACCAAAGGGAAGAATTATTAGCTGAATTTAGCAGTCTTTATTCTTAGGTATGAATTACAAAAGGATTCCACATACATGTATAAGAACTGTGCACGAACCGTAAACTGGTCTATAACAACGGTGCATGTAATTTAATATTGCTTCCTGAAACATCATAAAGTATTTGATCAATGTGTGGGTAGGCATTGTATCAGTTACTTCTTTGGAGCTTATATTATGGTATGTCACTATCTCTTGGGTTGAAGACTTTCAAGAACTGTTTTACATTGTCTGGGCTTGGATTTGAGTAACCTGTAAAGGAGAACAGAATAGAAATTTGAGAAAAAATAATAACCAATAATATATTACATCTGACCATGGTCTAGTTGTATGAGGTGCATGTGAAGTCAATTATACAGTATCTCCCAGAAAGAAAGAGGCTTTTTTATCATGCCCTACCCACATCATCTCTAATACTTCTGTTCAGAGGGCCAAATTTGTACTAGGTTCACCAAAAACATACCTGCATGTAGGCCATGATGTAATCCTTGAGCACTCATACATTCTGGGTGCACTGTGCACCGTATGTACAGTGCAATAATAACTGTGTGTTGATCATAATTAACTATAAATAAGAGTATGACATGTCTATGCCTAGTAGTGCTACTCGATCCTATCATACTGCCCTTGACGATCTGTTTCCACCACAGAGATCCAGACAACTCCGTGATAGAGGGCATAACTACATCTTGCCTTGTGTAAAAACTGAGAGGTTCAAATCCATTTTTATAAATAGATGTCTTTTCACTTTGTGAAAACATAATTGACTGTTACTAGATTTATATTTTTATATATATTTCTTCTTTTTCCTTTTATATATTTTGTAAAATATTGCACGTTTGATGTGGTATATTTGTTAATAAAGACTATTATTATTATTATTATCCTCTCAACCAAAACGCTTTGTAAACCTACATCATAGTTAGTGCCTACATGTAGGTAGTTAGAGTAATATGTATAAATTTAGTTTCTTTATGAGAACTGTTAAGGAGTGGAACATGTTGCCTAATTATCTTCTAGAAAAGCCCCCAGTTTAAGTGAATTCAAGTCCATACTTGTTCAATATTTCAGCCATGACCAATGACTGCTCAATTAATATTACTTGTTTTCATTTTTTTTTATTAGTGAATTATTTAGTATTTAGTTTTTGTATTTTATATATTCGCAGTTGATGGTACACCTTCGCGAATTATCATGTATAAATAAATTTGAAATGTTAGAACATAAATATAAAATAGCTGAGTGTGTTTTATACTCAGCTGTAAGTACACAATAACATCTATATGTACAAATATCCTTGGCCTAGCTCAAGTGGTTTTCTTATTCATTTTCAAATAACATTGCTTATTTCTTTTATAACTTAAAACTACGGACTTAAAGAAACCTTTAATTTGAACTGTTATTTTGTTTTATATAAACATGATCTAATAAGTTTCCAGCTGATATTATAAGTTATTTCTTGTTTGTTTCATTTTCTTCAGTGAGTTTGTTTATTGAAGCCTATAGTCTACTATGAAATAGTTACGGTTATGTTGGTATTTCAGATATATACAACTTGCAACTTGCATTTTCCATAACTAAGGTTAAGAATATTCTCAGGCAAAGTTCGACAAATTATAACAGATATAAATCGTAATGTTAAAAACACAACGTACAGGATATACTAGATTATCTTTGAGCATCATGTACAGCCTGTGCAGATTACTCACATTATAATCACACACAATAATCCACAATAAAAGATCAAAGTAGATTGAAGTTTACCTTGAGAGTTGAATATTGGCATTGCTTGGCTCATCACAATTCTCGGGTACTAAATTCTGTGCTGTGAAGTGTGTGTATGTTGGCGAGTGACAGTGTTGCTCTGACAGTTCAGGAGTTCAGATGCCTTCAGACTTCGATGGTTGAGCAGTTGTGAGTTACTGTCCTCTACAGTATAGATATTTGCTAGTAAATCGCTATATTTCGCCATAACTCATAAGTATAAATCGCTATATCTGTAAGGCTGTATAAACACATCCGCCACAGGCACATGTATCGATAAGGACATGACTACCTTGCTTGACTTCATTGATGACAATGCTTTCACTCAACACGTCTCAGAACCAACTCGTCCATCTTCAAAAAAGGTACTTGACCTTGTTATTTTATCAAAACCCACTCTTGTATCTAATGTCCAAGTTGTCCCCGGCATGAGTGACCATGACATTGTGCTATTTGACATAAACATCAAGACTAAACGTACACCCAAACCACCTCATAAAGTGTATCTGTATAAGCGCATGGATCTAGATGGTCTACGTAAAGCTGCCAAGAATATTAGCTCAGGATTCTCCAACTCAACTCCAAGCTCCAGATCAGTGAATGATAACTCGATGTTCTTTAAACATAAACTTCTGGATGCAATAAATGCATACGTGCCTCACAAAACTACTAAGGCTAAATCCCACCTACTGGACTTTAGCAAGGCTTTCGATAAGGTGTCACACCGTAAGTTAGCTGCTAAGGTCGAGTATTATGGTATCAATGGGCACATGAGAGCTGGTTTTGCTATGCAAGTGATATCCATTCTCACAATACCAGATATGCTACAAAGCAAAACTTCTATAAACCAAAAGTGAGAACTAATATTGGCAAACAAACAATCTCTTTCATTGCAATTGACATGTGGAAAAAACTTCCGGAAACAATAAAGTCTTCGAGTACCTTTTCGTTCTCAAAAAAACTTAAAGATTATTTGTTGGATATCCAATTTCACATTAATTAATATTATATTTTCAAATAATTAATTTCATTTATTCTCATTATTCTCATTATTTTTTATAATATAATATAATATAAGTTAGAAAACTGATCATATTAACATAATATTAACCTAGGGACTAACTAAGAAAACCAATCGGTTAATTTAGCCCCTAGGACGCACAAATTTCTTCCAGATTGAAAATTTAATTCATAATGTAAGTTTGTATAGATTGTATTATTGTAAAATTAAGTATGTATAGTGTGTGAATAAAGATGATGATGATGATGATGACATGCTTGGTTGGATTAATGCTTTCCTCCAAAATCGTTCACAAACCGTTTCGGTGAACGGATCTCATTCTGATGTCGCTAATGTTACCTCCGGTGTTCCACACGGGTCTGTCCTCGGTCCGACCCTGTTTCTGTTGTATATTAACGATATTGCTGATAACATTAGCTCCAACATCAGGTTAGTTGCTGACGATACGATTATCTACCGGCAGATTAAATCTGAATTAGATTGCGAGATCTTGCAGGACGACCTAAACACACTAGCAAAATGGTGTATGGATTGGTCGATGGAATTTAATACTACCAAGTGTCACCTGTTGAACATAACCAATAAGCGTGAATATAGCAAGTTTACCTATCATGTAAATGGCAAGGCTCTATCTCCGTCACCATCTCATGACTACCTCGGAGTCACACAGACCCATGATCTTCACTGGAACACTCACTGCTCCAAAATCGCATCTAAATCTAACAAAACACTAGGTATTGTTCGCAGAACCCTGAAACCCTGTACCAAATCTGCTAAGAAGCGAGCTTACGAAACTTTAGTTAGACCCAAACTTGAATATGCTTCCGAGGCTTCGGGAACCCTTACACTGACTCTGACGTAAATATGATTGAACAAGTTCAGAAAAATGCTGCTCGCTTCGTTTGCAGCAACTATGATCGCCACCAGTACGTCCGAACTTGTTAACACACTGGGTTGGGACACTCTTGAGGAGAGAAGACTTGCCCAACAGGCCGCAATGTTTTATAAGATCCGTAATGGCTTGGTGGGGATTGGCTTCCCTCCCAATATTGTCCCAAACCCCAGACATAATAACTTGTATTATTGTCAGCTACAGTGCAACGTTCTTGCTTTTAGCTATTCATTTTTCGTTCGTACAATCCGCGTATGGAACAAATTACCTGAGCACGTGATCAATGCTCCATCAGTACCTCTATTTAATGTTGCTTATTGGCCCTGCGATCAGGACAATGAAGATGCCTCCATATCTTAGGCGCTTATAAGCTGACTTTACTTCAGCATCATTATTTATCTGATTATTTATTTGCGCGTTTGTTTATATATTTATCACATCCATTGTTGCACCTGCACTTTGTTGTTGTTATAAGGCTGTATTTGTTTTCACTGTTTTATCCTTTTATGCACCTTCCAGTATTAGTGTAAACTATGAAATAGGAAGTAAAGCGGATCTAAGCGATCGGTAGGTGTTGGCCTACCGATCACGGTGTTTGCGCTGGTATGTATTATGTCCGAGAGTAAAATAAAATGCGATGAAATGTGGCATAAAATCTACGAAACGTACCTCAAAGTAAAACAAGAATAGCGTCTACACTGAATTTCAAGATGGCGACTGGGGCCACGAGGTACGCGCACGACGATAAATTGTTTTTATTTCTGGTTACGGGGTTCCTGTGTATAGATGGACCGGGAAGGACTGAATTTTGTTGCACCGAATAGACTCGGGCGGCCAAAGGCCTGATAACGGCCTGCAGGTCTGCCACAGGCAGCCCGAGTAATAAAATATTGTCGGATTGACGTTAACAATTTATATATATATATATTATTTTCCTGCCAAAGAGCTATAACTGCTAAACTGTAGGTTTTCTTCTAATACATTTCCTTAACTGAGCGGCAGCAGTTGACTACCTATTAGGTATAGCGATGTTTCGTGTTGATAAACATTACAATTGTTATGCTAATGTACAACCATGATTTCCAAAGGCCGCTTTGTGCCAGGAACCAATGGATCTCTGGTTAGCACATTAATGACAATGGATGACGTGGCAGTGAACATCGCTATTAGACACACAGGTGTGAACTAATTGTAGATACACGTGAAGTATGAAGTCATTATAGAAACACGTGAAGTGTGAAGTCATTATAGATACACGTGAAGTGTGAAACGTGAAGTGTGAAGTCATTATAGATACACGCGAAGTGTGAAGTCAGTATAGATACACGTGAAGTGTGAAGTCATTATAGATACACGTGAAGTGTGAAGTCAGTATAGATACACGTGAAGTCATTATAGATACACGTGAAGTGTGAAGTCATTATAGATACACGTGAAGTGTGAAGTCATTATAGATACACGTGAAGTGTGAAGTCATTATAGATACACGTGAAGTGTGAAGTCATTATAGATACACCTGAAGTGTGAAGTCATTATAGATACACGTGAAGTGTGAAGTCATTATAGATACACGTGAAGTGTGAAGTCATTATAGATACACGTGAAGTGTGAAGTCATTATAGATACACGTGAAGTGTGAAGTCCTTATAGATACACGCAGGAGGGCTCCTGATACACGTAAGTGCCTAGTGAAGCTATTTATAGATACCCGTTAAGTGTGAAGTCATTGTGAACACATAAATTGTGAAGCTTTTATAGATACATAAAGTGTGAAGTCATTGTAGATGTACAATGTTACACGTGTAATAATTAACAATTATTCACCGAAGTGGAGGTGAATAGTGGTGGATATTTACCGAGCCGCTTGTTTTAGTATATACCACACTGCAGGTGAATAGCCAGCACCAAATAGTTATTTTATTTTCTGTCAAATGAACAAAACCTCGCGCGAAGTGATCACTGCTTCGCTCGGAGGTGAATACGAAATAATATTCACTGTTTGAGTAGCCAATCAGAGCACCGGCGCGAAAAGTGATATTCACTGGTGTGGTATATACTAATATATGTTATGAGTTATGTAAAATACGTTGTAATAAAATACTGCTATTGAGTATTGTCGTTACACACCACAGCGACAGTACAATAACACACTCCATACAGTTGTACTGTTCTGTATGCGGTAAGAGTTCTGAATCAAGTGGAATCACTCTACCACGATAAGGAAAAAAATCAATTCCAAACTAATTATCTTCATTATAGAAGTGATATAAAAAGAGCTTATCACACGGAAAGTTGTGTAATACGGCTGGGTATTTTTACGAGTCAAAGGCGAGAAAAAATAAAATTGACGAGCAAAAATTCCCAGCCGCATTTACACAACTCTTCGTGTGATAAATTGTTTATTATACGACAGCTAACACGAAAATCTTGAGAAAAAATCTCTAGAGAAGAAATCTCTAGAGAAGAAATCTCTAGAGAAGAAATCTCTCAGCCTCATATTGAAGTCCAATGTCGGGGGCGGGCGCGCACTGAAAAATGTTTTTTTTTCGCGCGCTAAAAGCTGATTGGCTGTTACTCAAACAGCCCCATTTCGATTGGCTCGTGCGCTTACAAAACCTTTTAAGAGAGGATCCATGTGAAAACCATGCAGACGAGTCTACAGTGCACCTCTCCGATTTCCTTTAAACTTGGCACACATTTATATCTTAACTAGCTAATGTCCCATGTGAAATAGTTTGGCTGAAATGTAAAAGGCCTTTGAGATATGACAATCAAACTGTTTGACCCCCTGAAATACTCAAAATCAGAGCAAAATATACCTTATGTTGTAACATGTCGCAATCGCAAATGATTTTAAGTAGAAAGATAATATTTTTACCTGCTTTAGTACTAAGTTCCGTCAGCATATTAAAACCAAAATCAACTAATTTTATTTATATTTTGTCGCTTCTGTCGAATTTTTATTTAACGCTACTTTAATAGGTCTTTTTAAAACTGACCCGATAAATGCTGTCTGGCAATGGCCGTTTGCAGAGTTGCGGCCTTCTTTTCTTTGAATTTAGAAATATTTCTAGATTGACTTTCAATAGATCTTTGCATCTGGTAAAAAAAATCTCTGTAAAGTTAATGCTGGGTTAGAGAGTACGCACTCTCAAAATCCGCAATGTTCAGATATGGTGACACGGCGATTTTTTTTCGATTAAAATCGAAAATACGGTGAACTTCACATATTTTCTGACAATCGTTTCTTTAAGAATTCGAATGCACATTCATTTTCAATATTATTTTAGTTTTGAAGGGTGACCAAGTCCATCACCCGATATGCAGATGTCTAAAGTGACTGAATTATTGTCGAGTTTGACGGAGTCAAAGCTGAAAAATAGGTACTCATAGTTTATGGCAGTATCTTTGTTTAAAATTGTTTGATTGGATCAAAGACAATGAATGTTCTTTGAATATGATATATAGAGGATTTCAAACTACGCTACGCTTTAAATATAGCTTCTAATCCGGCGAGTCACTCTGAATTTTGCGAGCCTCAGCTGTAGCGGGGTGAATGAGTGACAAGTACAAATGCACGTACAGTCGTATTTAGGTTCTTCAGCCGATTCTCCATTCAAGTTTTTAGTTTTTGTCTGAAAATGCAAGTGTTTTTTTTTTTTTTTTAAATCAGTGTCAGACGGCTTCTGCGCATGCGTTAAAGGTCAAATTCGAACCAATCAGATTGCACTATGCTGGTCACGCAAACAAAGGTTAGATTTCCTCAGGCGCGCTCAGATAAGAAAATTCAAAGCTCAGACTAGGCGAGACAAGGAGATATCAATTTCAAATAGTCATTGTCAGAAATCTATTCCATCGTGGGCAATGATGCAATACAACCTAAATTTGGGTCAGGTCCATGTTTTACGACAGAATAACCAGAGTCTTTCTACTGGATTCGGAGAGCTCGAGACATTATACAAGTCTGCTAATATGGGGAAAACTGAAACAAAAAATGAACTTTGACGGCAGAAACCCTCATATTTAAAGTATTATATTTGAGCCAAGCGGAATATTTACATGATCCGCTAAGATTTTTACAAATCTAATTAGTTAAGCAGATGTACGCAGTGTATGCCAACTGAAATGCTGTGCTCGTTTTGTGGTTACGGCTCAGTGGGGCAACTACCCGAACAAGAAGCAAAGAGAGAGGAAAACTGAAAGAGGAAATCCTTGTGAGAAATCGACGTACATATGAAGCTATATACGTTATCATCGACTATATGGGAGTCAAACATCGAGCTGCTATGAAACCGCTTGTGACAGTTTGTTTACGCACTTTCATGACAAACGAACGTTTCTACTTTCGACACAACGGTCGCTAAACTGTACGAAATCTCCAAGGATATATCCCTAATGTCCAAACTAAAGGGAAAAACTGAAAGAGGAAATCATTGTGACCAATCGACATAAATATGAAGCTCCAGAAGTAATTATTGAATACATGAGAACCCATAGAGAAAACCGATAATAATGAACACGGTATTAGTTTCACCGACATTTGTGGCGTAACTGAACTCGCACTACAGCATAGCTTGAAATACTGTACGAAAACTCCCGTTTAAAGATTTCCTGATGCCGAAAGGACCGTAGCATTTAAACAAGATATCCTTCTGACCAATCGACATACATATTAAGCTGTGAAAGTATGTTTCCATTCCATAACAGCCGATAGTGCAAACTAGTAAACTGCCACTAGTAAATTGACCTTGCGAGTACTGAACTTTCTAGCGTCAAATGCATGTGTTACGTTTCCAAACTTTAGGACAAGAAATCTTCCATAGAATGTTCTATTTTATTTACAGCTGAGAACTGTATTATTAAACATAAGAAATAAAACAATGGTGCCATTTGAAGAATTATATCATGTCAAAAGTGCAAACGAAGAAATATATATCTACGGACGCGAGCAGCTCGATCGTTTCACTTTGGTCAAACTCGGACTGTTTACGACTGGAACCTGCAGTTTTATCGGACCTGCAGACTAAATTGTAAACGTGTGGCCGTGTTCAGGCTAGTAAATCTAGCTAGCTAAACAGTTTTTCTGCTCTGGTGATTAGCTAGCTAGTGGTCGGTGGAATACTTTGAAGTTCCAGGCTACCTAGCGAGGTAGCTTGAATAGAATCTAGCGCGCTAAAAGCCCATCGATGACAACTACCGGGTGTATTGTACGTCAATTGAGCCATCATGGATAACGAGGATCGCCAAACACCAGTCAGTAGCAGTTTTTCGCACAGTTTTAATATTTTGGTTGAAATCTCAATTGAGCACTTTGGCGGTCAATTATTTGCGATTACGAACTGAACACTTGCGCCAAGGGCAGTTATAGACCAAATTTCTATCTTTTAGAGAGGGTCTGAATGGGGGAGGTCTACATGTCAGTTGTCAGTTAAAATGTTGGCCATTTGTCAGTTGTCAGTTAGCCCTAGTTAATCATTACTAGAGAAAATTTACAATGTTTGACCCACAAAAACCAAATTTGTCAGTTGTCAGTTATTTTTCGGTTGTCAGTTGTCAGTAAAAAAATCGTCATTTGTCAGTTGTCAGTTATTTTTAAGGCTGTTTGTCAGTAGTCAGTTAACCCCATTCATGCCCTCTTTAGAGATAGAAACAAACCAGAAGAGGGAAAAACAAAAAGTAAAACCTACTAAGTTACTAGGTCTGAACAGTACTAATTTATTAACTAGCTGCGAGTTGCTGACAGATATCTCAAGACTCTAGCTAGCTGCACGATAGTAGTCTGAACATACATACACACATGAATAAGTAGTGTTTTCAATAAAAGATCAACTACTTTAATTTACATACGAGAAAACAAAAATATGAAATTACATACATGTATATATATACTAGGGGAGCAGAGAATGAAAGTCACCGCGCTACCGGCCACTCCTAAAGACTGCTAATAATTCTTCCCTTTGGTTATTACTAAGAGGATTTCAAATGAAAGTGTATTTCATCTTCAATCTCATGTGGCCCGAGTGAAAGCCCAGATGGGCTCTTGTTCTGTAAAGAAACGATGTTTTCTTTTCATAATAAAAAAAAACCTAATGGTTTCGTTTTCTTGGAAGCCCTTTATTATATGCTCATCGAATAGTTGGCCAAGTTAGAACCGTTTAGACTTCAGCAACGGGAAGCCATTCTGATGTCGTTACTACCTTGTTACGGACTCAATTTGTTTCAATCTTGTGCATAATATTCTGTTCGTTCCGTTGAAATACCAAAATGTGTGTATAATCCATGAAATCAAATGTGGTATCACCGAAATAGATGAAATCCCTTCAGTGATATAATGATATCTCAAGAATTGCGTGACAGGAACTGCGTGTAACGTCTGCACGTGTAATTCCCGCCCTATCCACGAGATGGATTTTGACTTGATCACAAGTGCTCATTTTGTGTATATTCAACGAGGGAATGTGGCATATCTTCTCGGCGTTACCAGGGAAAAACAACTATATTACCGTTGAAGGCATGTCCCGACCGAGTGTAGGTTTTTGTCGAGGGTCGAGGGTCGAGTGTAAAAAGTCGAGGGTCGAGTGTAAAAAGTCGAGGGTCGAGGGTAAAAAGTCGAGGGTCCAAAAATATTGCTTAAATCTATCTATACACTGCTCTCTTCGCAAGAAAGTCGAGAAACTATCCTGGTTAACTAATCTCAAGTCATCCAAACAGCCAGAAAGACTGAGCTACCTAATTCCAGAGTGCGAACGAGCTTGCCGATGTCAATCAAAGTCCATGGAGTGAAATTTTAGAACGTGTTCCCGATGGGACCCCTGTACTGTTTCCCGCCTCAAGATCACATGACTGAAAAGCCAAGCCTCCGTTCGAGATACATGTGCTTCGTCGTCTCGAGCGGATAGCTTGGTAAGTTCTTTGTTACTGGCTGTGGTCACACGAGAGGGTTAAACAAGATTTAGCGACCTAAATCACGATTTTAAAAAGTGTAAAAACTAATCACGATTTACGAAACTCGAGAGGTATGTTTGTTTTGGAATGTTAATTAAAACTAAAAGTACATGTAGCTGTCATTATACAGACAAGGCGGTCATGCTTGTCTGCAGTTTAATTTTCCGAATGCTTCGTGATGCCGGTCTTGGCCAACGTTATTGTTGCAGGATTTGCTATTTTTCTGCTCAGACGATTCATAAGTAAATCCCACTCAAGTCGCATGAAAAGGATGAAGATACTCCTACTGCAAAGAAGGCGGAGAAACCGCTTAGCTGCTGTAGTTTCAAATGCCGCCAGAGGCCGGGCACTGACATGTCACACGTGAAGCGGTGACGGGCCCTTAAGCAACCAGGACGGCGACGGCAGTGACGACGGCAGTGACGACGGGACGTAGAAAATATTTTCTCCAGAAATTTGGTGTTTACTATTTCCCATCTTCGCCTTGAATTGTTTTTCGCAACCAGATTTTCGAAAAATATAATGACTAGATAGATAGATAGATAGATAGTTTATTAGTAATAACTGTTGCAGCTGGAAAGCTGAATTGCGTAAGACTTTACATTAAATTTGAAAATACTGATAATTAAAATTAATTCTAATCAATGTTGCTACTGATATAAAATATAGTTGCTAATTATAATCTAATTAATAATACTATAAAGTATAAAACTCTTCAGTCTGTTGGACTTGATAATTAAAATTCTAATTAATATTGCTACTGATAGTTGCTAGATATAATCTTACTATATGTAGAACTGTGTCTTGATAATCATGAAGGTTCTACTCAATATTGCTATATATATTCTGGTTATTGTTATATTGTTATATTCTAATTGCTATTACTATATATGAAACTGTTTTTCAGTCTGTTGGTCTTACATATGGGCACATTGAAACTCCGCTTACTTCTAAGATTAGCATTACATGTGTTTGGTTTAGGCAGTAAGTTGTGCAACTTATGGTTCACATTGGAGCTGATCTCGTTGAATAGATTGATTGTTAGGGCATTTCTGCGATCGTAGAGTGGAGTTAGGTTACTGGCTGCCAAAGCTTCAGGATAGGTGGTGAATGGGTAAATGATTCTTAAAGCACGCTTCTGCAGTCTTTCTAAATCCTCCGACAAATACTGCGGGAGCCCGTTATGGAACACGGGACAGGCGTATTCGGTTATTGGGCGTATGCATGTAACATAGAATGTCAAGAGTTCCTTTGTTAACACGTTTGCTCTTTTAAGTTGCTTCAAGAAGTACAGTCGGGTAGACACCTTTCGTATGATTTCCGAGATATGAACGTTCCATTTTAGGTTATCTGAAATGTTCAGGCCAAGTAGTTTGAAGTTGGAAACTACTTCAATAGGTTTCGCATCCACAACGACAGGGGCGAAGTTGGGGGCACTCTTAGCAAATGATATTCGTAGCTCTTTGCATTTTGCTTGATTTAATTGAAACTTATTCTGGTGCGACTTTGTGGCCAGTTCTGATACAGCATTCTGGATGTTACTTATTTCGTTCTTATGGACAGGTTCAGCGATAGTCGTGTCATCTACATATTTCCATAAGTCGGTGTTGGTGACTCCTATATCGTCGATCATAAGTACAAAGAGCCACGGCCCTAGCTTGGTTCCCTGTGGGACGCCTGCAGGGATGTCTTTCCATTCTGATTTACAGTCACGCTCTAGTTTGACTCTCTGCTTACGGCACTTTAAGAAATCAATAATCCAACGCACGATTCCATGTGGGAGGTCCAACGTCCCTAGTTTATTAGCCAAGATAGCGTGGTCAATTATAGAGTTCTGTTCACGCCGAACGAAAAATGATTTGATTTACTTTCTTACGTTCGCGTTGTCTTTAAAACGTACAATTTGGGGTTTTCACGTTGTGTTTTTGCAGAGAACGGTGTTGCCGTCGTTGCCGTCGTTGCCGTCGTGGTTGCTTAAGGTCCCTCAATAATGATGACGAATAACTCGCAAAATTATTTACCGGTAAACTTATTTTTCAGAAAAATAAATACGCAAATTTTTGGAGCCTCGACATTTTACCCTCGACCCTCGACTTTTTACACTCGACCCTCGACTTTTTACACTCGACCCTCGACTTTTTACCTTCGACTCTCGACTTTTTACACTCGACCCTCGACTTTTTACACTCGACCCTCGACTTTTTACACTCGACCCTCGACCCTCGACAGACCCCCTTACAAAGAATTGTATGAAATGCCTTGGCACTTGGCGCGGATGTTGTTGATGGCGCGTGTGAAGTAAAATTATCATAAAATCTATAAATATTTTCACCTGTACTGTACTGTCTAGACAGGGTATTTTATTCATTTTTGATTTTAGGGCGGGGTGGTAATGCACTAGTCAAAGTAAACCCCCCCCCCCCCCCTCCTCCTCCTCCCCCCCAACCCGGGACAGGGTGGGAGGGGGAGGGGGGGGGGGGGGTGGGGGTTTATTTAGACTAGTGCATAATGGCTCAATTCAATTCAATTCAATTCAATTTTATTTCCACACTGTTTACATAATCAGGTAAGCAAAATCTAAAGTATTTTAAGATAAGTAATATAATAATATAGAATTAAAAGAGAGCTATGATAGGAATACGTGTGCAGTAGTCAAAGTAGCCGAGGCTTTCGAGTTGACTACTGTCTATGTGTAACTATAAATTATGAATATCTGAGCTCAGTATATACAATATAGCAGAAAAGGAGAAAAAGGAAAGAAAAGAAAGCATAAACATATTTGTGCAATAGCTAGATAATAATGAGATAACAATTAATCACTAAAATAATACTAGTAAATTAACAGAAATAAATATTTATATATACATTGAACAGACATTAAAGGTGATTATAATACTGAAAGATATAGCTGAAAAATATTAAGAAAAGTAATATCAGATTGCTATAGTATTGACACAAGTGGAGAGACATAATAAATATTGACTATTAAAGAACATTGGTAGACTGTATGAATATTTAATATCAGGCAGACTGACAACTTAGAAGGTATGCTTTGTATTTTTGTTTAAATAATTTGCTGGGTAGGTTTTTAAGTCTAAGAGGGACAGTTTCCCATATTTTCGAAGCAGAGTATTTAAAGGTGAATTTACCATAATTTGTTCTGACTTTTGGTATGTAAAAATTGCTTTTAGCAGCATATCTGGTGTTATAATTGTGAACAGCTGAAACTGGAGTTAGGAAATTAGAAAATACAGTTGGAATTCCTAATGCATTATTGCTGATGGAGTGAGCAAAAACTGCAGACTTTAATTTGAAAATATTTTCTAACTTAAGGAGACTGAGCATATTATAATATATGTCAGTATTTTCTCTGTTATGTGCAAAAAACATACTACGAATACATTTATTTTGCTTGGTACGAAGTTTTGTGAGTTTACTTTTATATGTATTACCCCAGCTCAAGACAGCATAATTCAGATATGGATAAATAAGTGAGTAGTAAAGCTGTTTTAGCATATGTAGATTCAGGTAATTTCGTAATTTATATAAAATGCCTAGGTTTTTTGCTATTTTATTGTTAACATGTTTGATTTGGTCATTCCAGTTTAAATGTTCATCAATATATATACCTAAGTATTTAATAGATTTTTTTCTTTGAAGATTCAGAATATCAATATCAATTTTTTTCCTTTGAGGAGTTGTAATTATCATGTAGTTAGACTTTTTATAATTTATTGATAACTTATTTAAGGCACAGTATTTAAAAACAAGTTTCAGTTCTTCATTCATAACTGACTCAAGTTCACCTGTACTATTGCTTGCAAAAAATATATTAGTATCATCAGCAAACATTCTAAAAGAAAGTTTGGTTGATGAATTTGAAATGTCATTTATATAAAGAAGAAAAAGAAGAGGACCGAGTGTAGAACCTTGTGGGACACCACATATAACCTTTTTGGGGCTGGATTCAGTATCACCTATTTTAACATATTGGTGTCTATTCTCTAAATAGCTGGTAAACCAATTAAATGGAATTCCCCGGATGCCATATTTATAAAGTTTCTTCAATAGAATATTGTGGTTAACAGTATCAAAGGCCTTTGAAAAATCTAAAAATAATCCACATGTAATAAGTTTATCATCGATTGATGTTTTCAATTTATCAGTTAATTCAAGGATTGCCTGCTCGGTGGAATGTCCTTTTCGAAATCCAAATTGATATTTAGATAAGATATTATGTTTATCTAAAAAAGTAATAAGTTGATCATAAATAATCCTTTCAAGGACCTTAGTGAAGGGTGACAATATTGCTATGGGCCTATAATTACCAGGATCAGTTACTATGCCATTTTTATAAATAGGGGTTACTCTTGATATTTTAAATATACTAGGTACAGTGCCTGTTAAGATAGATTCATTAAAATTTTTAGTAAAAGCTACAGAAAGAGGTTGAGCTGCAAATTTTATTAGTTTGTTGGGTATCAGTAGAGATGTTTTGTTATCATTTAAATTAGAGAATAGCTGACATACTTTGTCTTCAGAGACAGGTGACATAAAAAAGCTTGAGGCAGGTGAGTTATTCACATATTGTGTTGGATCTTCATCAGTATGCTCGATTGCATTAGCTAGGTTTGGGCCTATATTGGTAAAGTAGGAATTGAATTGCTCAGCAATATCTTGTTGGTTTGTGTATGTTTTTCCATTTATAACAAGTCTGGCTGGGCATAAGTGGCCTTTCATCTTACGCTTGATGAGAGTGCCTATTAATTTCCAGGTATGTTTCAGGTTGTCTTTATACATTTGAAATGATCTAGTAAAATAGTCTTTCTTAGATTTAGTTTTAATTCGGTTAAGCATGTTTGAGTATTGTTTGTATTTTTTAATTAGGGTAGTATTTTTAGATAAGAAGTGTGAACGATACATTTTTTGTTTAGTTTTAATTGATTTTAATATTCCTTTAGTTAGCCAGGGTTTAGTTAACTCTTTTCTTTTAGATCTAGAAGCAAGTTTTTTTGGAGCATGCTTATTGACAATATTATCAATTGCATTGATTGTTTTAATGGCCTTTTCATTTAAATCATTGTTGTCATTAAAAATAGAATGCCAATTAATAGAATCTATGTCAGCTAAATATTGATCCTTATTAAATTTACTGTAATCTCTAATATAAAGATTAGTATTAAATCTTTTGACTGATGTATTTAATAAACAAAAAATAGGCAAATGATCAGAAATATCAACTGTAGCAATGCCAGCTGTAATATCTTGAATAGGCGCATTTGTATAAATGTGATCAATTAAGGTTGCTGAATGGTCAGTTAATCGTGTTGGTTTAGTAATTAATGGAAGAAAGCTATTAGTATAAAGCATATCAAGGTATTCTTCAGTCTGCAAATGATCTATATACTTAAGGAAATTAATATTCATATCTCCTAAGATATAGACTTGGTATTTTTGTTGATTAAATTGTTTAATAAGTTCTTCTAACTGAATAGTAAATTCCGATAAGTTAGATTTGGGGTGTCTATAAATGCATCCAATCATAATATTTACTTTCCCTGCACCTGTATCAAGTTCTGTCCAGCATGATTCAACTAGCGAGGTTGTAAATTGTATATCTGGTCTTGGGATTGATTTCAGTTGCTTAGAAATATATATTCCAGCTCCACCAGCCATAGTGACTGAATCAGTGTGAAGAAAATTATAATTAACTAGGTTAATGTTGGATATGGTTTGGTCGTTTAATGCTGCTTAAAGCTGCCTGTGATACACTTGTATGCGATTTGTTACTGTCGTCCTCGTATCTCTTTATAGCGGAGCTCGTTGCATAAAAAAACAAAGAAAATCAATATGGAAAACAAAAGATAAAAGAACAACCCACACAAGTGAAAAAAAAATCACGCCGCGCGCCTCGCCCGCTCGCAGACGTAAAGGTCGCACACACGAAGGGACAAGTCACGTGTCCTGATATCCTGTTCCCCGCGGACACCGGACATCCTACAGCTGAGAAACTACAAACCTCGTACACAAAGAATAACGTATTGCTTTACAGTTTTAAGGTAATAGTCCAGTTCGCGGTTTATTATGATTCCGACATTTTGAAAGGGGTGTAAACATGGCGCGAAATACAGTGTTTGTATGGGAATCCGATGACAAATAAAATCCGTAAAATCGAATTTCTGAAATATTCTTCAGATACAAACTTAAGATACCAGGTAAAAGATTAATTGATCGAAATTTGAGGGATGTAGCTGTGCTGGGAAGCATGCAATCGTGGATTTAGTTTTCCATACATTTGTCTGTAAAAACGAGTCAAAGTCCGCGGGATAATTTGTGCAAAAAAAATCAATCTTCCAGGAAGGAAAACATTTTTCAGAAGCATTTCAAAGATATTTTTTTGTTTCGATGAGGCAAAATTTGCTTCCGCAACAATGTTTTCACGTTGGCTATGGAGGAAAACAATGTTTACTAGGCTCCAGTGACACACAGTATATGTGTTTCTTAGCAACACAAACCCAGACCCCACCGGCAAGACAATTTGACACAGTGCGCATTCTTTAGTTTTTTTTCTGCATCAACGTTTCCTCGTATATCCACCCGTGCAGCAAAACATTTGTATGCTTCCTGCTCGTTCAATTAGCCACCCAGGCAACATTAAGAGAAACAGAGAAGCGCAGTGTTCGCGCCTACGCCTTTTCGATTCCTCGTACCTCGATCGGATGATCACCTAAAATGGCGGTCCCGTCTCACGCAATCTCGTTCTCATAACCCGCGATCTTTTGGCCAGTATCTTAGCGCTGGTCAAAAGATCGCGGGCTCTGGGAACGAGATTGCATCTCACGACGCTCGTATTCATCAGCAGCTGGGTATCACAGGACGCTAAGGAACCACTTTGGACGTTAAACAAATATCTGGCAGTGACCACCTTCAGTGCTTGTTGGTTAGCCGCATTAATGGGAAGATAACTAACATAACTACTCATGCTTGTAAACTGCGTGGCTTACCGTGTGTCTGAACAAGCGCCCCGCACATACATGTATATGTAAATCCTGCGTAATTCAGGTCTGGATAAAGTCTGTCACGATCCACACAATATGTTTCATCGTTCACCCATATGTTTTCTGAACCCTTTTCTAAGATAGTTTGTAGCAATAGCAACATACGTCAGACATTTCTGAACTTCGCTTTCCAGGATGGCACTGCGCTCCAGTTCGGCACCGACACAGCTGATTAGGCCATCCCAATAAAATGCAAATACGTAGAGAGCTAGGAAAAGAGGTGTAGTCGAAAGTATGTTCTTCAATTTTTTTTTTTTAACTTTTCCCAAAAATTGGGTCAATGTCAAGCTTTGTATTTTTGTTAACTTTTCCCAAAAAAATTGGGTCGGTCTGGTCGGTCTGTAAACGGAACATTTTATTGGGATGGCCGTATGTGGGTCGTGTGAATATACAGGATATATGCACGGGATGTTAGAAATCATTTATAATTCATTGTTGTGACCTTGTGTATGAATGTATGCAAAACATTTGACCCCATAACAGTTACATATATCAGGTGCATCATGGGTAATTTTAACCTATAATCAGCTTGAAAAAAATTAAAGTTTTGCTAACAAAATTATGTAGATGTATTAAGTAGTGCGTTATGATTATTTTCAGTTCTGTTTCATGAGATTCAATCAATATTTCAATATAAATTACCCACTCTGGTATATATGTTGGGCACCACAGACGAAATGATAAAACACCGGATCTCCTAGCGTGTAGGGATCTGATCAGCAATATATAAAGATAAATAGACAAGAAAGGAAAGGCTGATTCAACGGTAGAGAGTTTTTTCTTCCAATATTCCACATGGAATGTACACATCTGTGTTCGGGCTACCTGTGGTCCACAACAGCAGACTGGGTTCTAGTCCTAAATAAAATGGCGGATGCTACAAAGCCATCTGTATAAACTATAATGGGTAAATGTTCTTTCGGTGTAAAATCGACAAGAAGATAATTATCGTAAGTTGTGGCTTCGAGACCATGACAGAGCTGTGGAGGAGAGCACAAATAAAGCTAGAATCAGGTATGCATTTATTGCTGATTCATCCTTCGTATTATATTACTAATTACTCGGGCCAGGCCTTCGGCCGAGGCACGAGTCAGAAATCGCAAGTGTTTTATTATTTGTTATTTTTTGTGTCGCTGATTTGCGCCGGCAACCAATCAGATTGCACTGGTCACGTGACACATTGCGCCATGCATGTGCGTCAATCGATCTCTTTCTTTGCGGACTTCGAAGCGAGAAGGAGTTACCTTATCCATCTTCTATTTCTGCGCTGATAATCCTCGGAAACGGAAGGAAAAGGTTTGTAGGACTGGTTTGTATGTTTGGTATTTCTTTTTTTGATATTATTGAGTCGCTCTCTTCTTACCAGCGCACACGAGGTCGGCGGTAGGCTCACCTAAATTCTGACATTCATTGGCCCCATTCACATTTGAGCGAATCATTTTGAATCGAGCTTTTTCCGCCGTCTCAAATATTATAGCAGATAACACTTAATATACTCAAATATACTCAAATATACTCAAATATACTCAAATATACTGCCAAATACACTGCCAAATATACTGTACAACTGAGTGAGAAGTCGTCTCTTGACCAAAGCCAAACTCAAGTAACCGACAAGAGCTGAAGCTGAAAAAATATCTGCCATGAAGGTGAGATTGAAATCATTGTGTGCTTATAGTTATATCTGCATTTGTTTGTTGATTTTTTGCGATATGCCAGCAAATCCTATTTGTAGTCAGTGTACTTTTGTACGAAGTGTAATTATATCCACTGTTATCCTTGTGATCATGATTATATTCGTGAATTTCTGGAAGAATGCAGACATACCACTACCAGCAGAAGATAACTGCATTGTCGAAGAACCAGACATGAACAATAATAATCACACAGCCATTTTCACTGAAGTGCCGGTTTGTAGATCTCGCCACGATATATTCGATTGTACTATAAACACTCATTGTCATAAAATGAGTCGCAATCGTTCACGCGAACCAAGTCGAATTCCTGTGAAACAAATAAGACGAATTTTAGGAAAAAGCAGAAAAGTGAGGCGAGTAGTTCGAAAACATATCCGTAAAAATGTTCCACAGTCATCGAAACTTCATCGCTACACTAAAATATTTTACTTTCGAAAAGCAAACGTATTTAGATTTAATGGCACATTTAGGCAAAAACAAAAATTCACTGCGCGTCAGCATGCAAGTACGTTTCGGAAGAAGAGAAAAAACAGAGAAAACAAATGGAAAACGAATTTGTTTATAAAAGCAGGTCAAAAAGTCTGTAACAATATTAAGCCAAAGCGAACCAGTGGAAAATGCAAATTTAAGGCTAGAGTATCCCCAATCAATTCACATACCCGAGCAGTTCTCTTTAAAAATCTGAATCATAAAAAGAATCACTGTAAAATCATGCTGTCTAATGACATTGAACTTGATCCAGGTCCTTTTGATTCAATAATAAGTCCTGATATGTTTAGATTAACAGCCAGACTCTATCGCTTGGGATTAAAACCATTAGATGTTGGTGGTGGTGGAGACTGTTTCTTCAAAGCTGTATCACATCAAATGTACCAAGATGCTATTTATCATTCGCGAGTACGTTCTGCAGGCATTCAGTACATTATAACTCATCCAGAACAATTTATTGAAAGTAATACTGATCAGTCCTGGTTACAGTATGTTAATAACATGTCAAGACAAGGTACATGGTGTGATGGTATTATTGTTCAGGCTGTAGCTAATGCTCTAAACTGTACAATTCACATTACAGAATCTGCTGAATATTTTGCAGAAACTACTATTATACAGCCAGTTGTTCCTTTTACAATAGGTAGAGTAATCCATATTGGTCATGTAGATGAAGTTCATTATGTTTCTACTGTGCATAGTATTGCAGATCAACCCATGTCTAGAATGACAGGGGGAAACAGTTGTAGAAACCAGGATAAATATAACCAAAAACCTGTACATTCTGAGACCACACAGGTCAATGAAAGGCTTTGCTCTTGCAAACAGTGTTGTGCCATATCTTTTTATTCTATTTGCTTCTCTACCATAAAGACCATTATTAGTAATTGGAATTCTGATACACTAGATGCAGTAATAGAGAATGGGAACAAGTTTCATCACAAATTAAACTTAGATACATGTAGTCATTGCAGTATTACTGATTTACCAAGCAACATTACAATATATAATGCTAATGTTGAAATTGTGTTTAATTCAAAAAGTCAAGGAATAATTACCCCAACTTCATTTTCCAGTAAGCTAATACTACACAGGTTAATTTCTGATAACCAGAACCAAAATACAGGTTTCTTACTGTGGATTTCCAGTTACTGGGTCAGTTGTATTTTTCAACAACAATCAAAAATTAAATGTAAGTATGCTGTGTTTGGACTTAACAGCAGTGAACAGAGCACATGTACCTTTCGTGTTGTCAATGATATAAACAACCTCATTGATGCCATTCATGAAGTCCTTGTGAAAAATGTTCAGCTTGATCAAAACTCAGTTTTTCAAATACAGTTTATCAAGTGTACATGTACTCTGTCAAAGACAGAAAGACAAATAATAGTGAGGAAACATAAATCTGCATCACATAAAGAATTAATAGCTAAACGCCGGAAGGAAAGTTATGCTACAATAGAGCCAGCAAAGAAAAGACAGCACTTGGATAACCAAGTTAAAACATATCAGTCATTAAATTCTGATAAAAAGAAAGAATTGCTTTCTAAAAACACTGAAAAATACAGGTCAATGGATCTTGAGAAAAAGAAAGAACTGATTTCTAAGAATAATGAACAGTACAAAAAAATGTACAGGTCAATGGTCCCTGATAAAAAGAAAGAATTGCTTTCTAAAAATACTGAAAAATACAGATCAATGGATCTTGAGAAAAAGAAAGAACTGCTTTCTGAAAACACTGAAAAATACAGATCAATGGATCTAGATGAAAAACGGGTATTCATTGCAAAACAAGGAGAGGCAACTGTTAATAGAAGGAAGTCTGCTAAATCATCACAGGATTTAGAATATTACATTACATTGTTCAATAAATCTATAAGGGAAGGTCCATACTATATTTGCTCAGTGTGTAATAGAATACTCTACAGGAAATCTGTAGTAGAGTTAAAAAGGAACAAATGTGACACAAAACACCTTTTTACTAATACTAAATCATTTGATAGTAAAGAGTACATATGCCAAACCTGTCATTTGAAGATTAAAAAAAGTTTAGTTCCTTGCCAGGCTGTATACAATAATCTTGGTGTTGATGAGATTCCTTCTGAACTTGCTGTATTAGAAAAACTGGAACAGATATTGATAGCTCAACGAATAGTTTTTGAAAAAATAGTAATAATGCCAAAAGGCCAACAAAGGAAGATCAAGGGTGCAATTTGTAATGTGCCAGTTAGCTGCAAACAAGTATGTGATATTCTGCCACGCCCATCTGAAAGTTCTGGAATCATAATGCTGAAGCTAAAACGAAAACTGGAGTTTAGAGGACATGTCTATTTTCAAGCAGTTCGCCCACAACTAATACTTAATGCTCTGAATTGGCTACAATTAAATAATTCATTGTATAATAACATAACTGTTGACATGCAAAACATTGATAAACAACTTGAAACTCTTGATCCATATCAAGAAAACCCAGTTTTAGACATTGCTAATGCTTGTGAAGGTGAGACAGCTGTTGAGAGAAACTGTGAGCAAGAAAATATTCCTGAAAGAGATGATCCACTTGATGAACACAGAGCAGCAACTACTGAAACCTGTTTAGAGTCTGTAATTCCAGATTACCCTATACTTGTTGAGCAAGAAAACAACAACTCTTCATCAGCTGGAAATGAAATATATAATATTGCCCCTGGGGAAAACAAACATCCTGTCTCATTAATGACTGACAAACACTGTGAAGAATTAGCATTTCCAACCCTATTCCCAAAGGGCAGATTTGGATATAAAGCAGAGAGAGAGATAAAACTAACACCAGTTAAATATTTCAATGCCCGGTTATTGCATTACAGTGGTAGATTTGCTACAAATCCAGAGTACCTCTTTTTTGCACAGTTTATTATTGAACAAAAAAAAGTGTCGGACAGTATTAATATTGCATTGAAAAAAGTTCACGGACAGTCGTTTACAGCATCTCAGGTTAGATCAAATGAAAACTGCCTTCAGAATCTTATTTCTAAGGACCAGGCATATTTGTTCTTGAGGCAAATTCCAGGCTCTCCACCTTACTGGCAGAAATGTATGTACGAGGTAGTTGCCATGGTACAGCAGCTTGGTATTCCTACATGGTTTATGACACATTATCGTGTGCTGATCTTAGGTGGCCTGAACTTTTTCATATTATTGCTCGTACAAAGGGAATAAATATGACAGATGATGAAGTTGAAGCTCTTTCTTACAATGATAAGTGTTCTTTGCTTAATCTTAATCCTGTTATTGTTGCTAAGCACTTCCAATATAGAGTTGAAACATTCTTCAAAGATGTTTTACTGAGCAATGCTAACCCCATTGGCAAAATAATCTATTATGCTTTTCGAATTGAGTTTCAAATGAGAGGGTCACCACATCTGCATTCATTAATTTGGACTTCTGACTGTCCAGCACTAACAGCTGATAATGAGGAGGCCTACATAAAGTTCATAGATCAGCATTTACAAGCAAACCTACCAAATGAAGAAACTGAACCAGAATTGCATCATCTAGTGAAAACATATCAAAAGCACAATCATTCTAAAACTTGTAGAAAGTATAAAAATATTCCATGTAGGTTTAACTTTGGTCAGTTCTTTACAGATCAAACAGTTGTTGTAAAACCAGTGTCAGATGATGTTGCTGATAATGAAAGAGTGACTATAATAAACAGAAGAAATGAAATTCTCACTTCTGTAAAAAAGAAAATAAATGAAACTTTAAATCCAAGCACATCAGATTATGATCCAAAAAGGACTACTTCAGAAGTTCTGGCCTCTTGTGGTATTTCTGAAGAACAATATTACTGGGCCTTGTCTATTTCTGCTGATTCTGATTATGACTTGCATCTAAAGAGGTCACTTAATAGTTGTTTTATTAATAACTACTTTGTTGCTGGAATAAAAGGGTTTAAAGCAAATGTAGATTTGCAACCTGTCTACAATCATTACAAATGCATAACTTATGTTTGTTCCTACTTCTCCAAAGATGAAACTGAATGCTCACAGGCCATAACAAATGCAGCAAAGGAAGCAAGGAACCTTGACTTGAATGTCAGAGAGAGCTTGAAAAAAGTTGGTGCCACTTTTCTCTCCTCTCGAGAAGTTAGTGCACAAGAGTGTGTTTATAGATGCATGCCTGAACTTTGGTTGAGAAAAACATTTCCAGGAACAATCTTTGTGAGTACCGATTTGCCAGGAAATAGAGTACGCATGCGAAAAAGCCAAGAAGAGTTGGAAGCACTTGATAATGACAGTACTGATATTTATAAATCAAATATCATTGAACGATACTGTAACAGACCTAAGTTAAACTCCACTGTTGATCAATTATGCTTAGCTGAGTTTGCAGCCCACTACTACAAAGATTACAAAGCTGATCCCGATGAAATCAATGATGATCAGCCAGATGTGCTTTCTGATGATGTTATTGAATCACAGCATGCAAATATTAATAATGAAACAACACTTCCTCATAAGATTAAATTGCTAAATACCAATGAAATTATGAAGTGTAGAAAAGTTAGGGCCGTAATACGATTCCACACACCAAGCAAAAATAAGCAGCCAGAGAAGTTTTTTCATCATTTACTCATGCTATATTTTCCATGGCGAGACGAGTCTACTGATCTCATTGGATTAGATCAAACTTATTTGATGAAATTTCATGAACCTTCAGTACAAGCTTTGGTTGAAAAGAACAGAGCAATATTTGAACCTAATGCACAAGAAGTAAATGATGCACTACAAATGCTGAGAGACAACCCAGTTAGAAACCTTCACACATATGATTCTATCAATGATCAAGAAAATCAAGATTTACAGTCTCAAATGGACAATGATGTAACACCTGATAACCCATTTAATGAACAGTCGCCTGATCATTTAGCCCCAGGTTCAGAAATACAACAAAGAGTACCAGCAGTTCTGACTCAGACCCAGCCATCTGGTATCACTGATGATTTATTGTACATGAGTGTGTTAGATCTTTGAATGCTGAACAGCGATCTGCATATGATATTGTTCTCTCATGGTGTAGAAATAAAGTTAAGAACTTAAATTCCTTGAAGCCAGAGGAAGTGAAGCCTATAAATCTATTTGTTACAGGAGGTGCCGGTGCTGGCAAAAGTCATCTAATAAGAGCAATTTATCACACTGTGGTGAAAACATTTAAATATGGACCACTAAATCCTGAGTTGCCTACAGTGCTCTTAATGGCACCCACAGGTGTTGCTGCTATTAATATAAATGGTACAACTATCAACACTGCTTTGGCCATCCCAAAAGAAATTGGAGATAATTTACCTGCATTATCAGATCAGAAGAAAACATTACTAAGAATGTCATTATCTGAACTGAAGCTTATTATAATTGATGAAATTTCTATGGTTTCAAACACTAGGTTACTCCATATCCATCAAAGATTGAAAGAAATTTGTGGTACTTCCACCTCTCAGTTGTTTGCTGGTATAAGTATTATTGCTGTTGGTGATTTATATCAGTTGCCACCAATTCGCCAAAAGCCTATATTTTCCAGTTACAAAAATGAAACATATAATTTATGTCACCCATGGCAAGAATTCAAAATGATAGAACTTACCCAAATAATGAGACAAAAGGATGATCGTAAATTTACTGAGCTCTTAAACAGATTTAGAATCGCTCAGCATACTGAAGAAGACATACAGATTATCCAGGCCAGATCAGTAACTCAAACAGATGATCATAATGGTTACCCTTCAGATGCATTGCATGTACATGTATGGGCTGAAAATAAACCAGTTACAGAACACAACAATAAATATCTACAATGAATTCCTTTGCCATTGTATGTACTTCGAGCTATTGATCAATATCCACCAAATGTTACTAAACAAGATATTGACAGGGTATTGTCAAGAGGTCGTTCTGACACTGGTGGTCTTGATTTTGAGATCCTTATCAAAGAAACTGCACGGGTGATGCTTACTACAAATATTGATATTTCTGACAGACTTATTAATGGCCAAATGGGCACTGTTACCAGAATCTCTATTAATCAAATTACCCAGAAGCCCACCATTCTCTACATTAAATTTGATGATGAAAAAGCTGGGAATATCTTATCGGAGAAATGCACTGATGCTTTTGCTAAAGAGAACAAACTTGTGCCTATTTCACCAATACTTGCTAAAATAAAACTGAGGACAGGTAAACCTTCATCTCCAGAAATACAGAGAATCCAATTTCCACTCAGCTTGGCATGGGCTTGCACTGTTCACAAAGTTCAAGGATTAACATTGAACAACATTGTTATTAGTTTTGAGTTATTTAAACAAAGGTCATTCAACTCTGGGCAGATATACATGTATGTTGCTTTGAGTCGTGCCACTTGCCTGGAAGGCATTCATGTTCTTGGGAAAATTGAGAGCAAACTTGTACGGTCAGATCCAAGAGTGCACACAGAATACCAGAGACTACAACATTTAAACATGTCATCAATGGTTATAGAGTCTGAAATCCAATATGAAAAAAACCTGGTGTCAGTTGCTCTCTTAAACATAAGATCATTAAGAAAGCACAGCATTGATATCAAGTCTGACCTTAACATCTGTAATTGTGATATCGTATTTCTAACAGAAACACAGCTTCAATTATGTGATTTAGACAATGACATAAAAAAGAATCTGCATCCTCTTTCATTATATAGGCAAGATAATCAAGATAAATACTCAAGCTTAGCTGTATGCTACAGAAACACTATTGTGATATCTGAAAAAGAATACTTTCCTTCAATAAATGGACTTAAACTAATTGCTTTTTCTAAAACTTACCAGCAACAAATTACATTTCTTTTACTTTATAGAAAACACAACTCTAATATACACCAATTTTGTGATGCCATTAATTATATCCTTGATCACACTTCTGTTGACATGATACTTGGGGATTTCAACATCAACTACTTTGATGATAAGGAATCCAGCCATTTAAAAACAGTGATGGAACATCTTGGTTATCAACAAATTGTAGAAAGCCCAACATTTGTATCAGCAGGAAGTTTGTTAGACCATGTATATATCAAACCACAACAATTCAATACTATTCAAAATTCAGTGATAAGTGTTTACTATTCTGATCATGAAGCTGTTAAAGTAAATTTACAAGTATGAAATCTTATTAACATAATGTCATATATTAACATAATTATATTAATGTTATCATAATTTATACACTTACTGTACATGTGCATGCATTGTAGCATTAAGTAGACTGGACACTACATTTGCTTTTAATTAATTTTCCTGTTGGAACAAATATCACCAATAATTATCCCTTTAATAACTAAATCATTATTACTGGAATTAGAGAATCTTTCAAATCAGTTTATCAAAAAACATTTTAAATAATATGACAAAGATATACATATACAGTATATGTATGATTTAATAAACATGTAATAAATTATTATGGCCTCAGGGCCCAAACATGGAGCTTCCAGGAGCTCATAGCAAAGGTAAGTTTTCAACAGGGAATTAGGGGGAGGGAATTAAGGGAGGTCATATTTCTCTCTGTATGTTAACTAGGTTTGGTTCATTGTCAAATAGCATAATATATTCATGCCCACATTTTTATTTTTACAGGCATAATTATTCCTACATGTTGTACACGTGCTTCCATGTGACATTGGCCTACTGAACTCCTGTTAAAGTGTTCTCCAATAGTTAGAGCTGATACAGTCCAGAAAAATAACCAGCCTGCAGATTACATGTGTCAACAAAGCACACAATATTACCAGATTAGCCATATTGCCTCAGGATCCACATATGGAGCTTCCAGGAGCTTGTAACAAAGGTAGGTTTTCAATAGGGAATGTAGGGAGAGGGAGGGTTATATTTTCTGTGTGTTTAAACAAGCTTTTTTTGCCTATCAAAAAAACAATAAATATATTTACACACCCATATTTTTTATATATTTGCAGGAATATATAATATTTATCCCACTGCTGTACACTTCCCAGTGATGCTGCCCTAATGCACTCCTGTTGGTGTTCTCCAAAAAGCTGATTCAGTGCAGTCAAAGAATGACCAGCCTGCAGATTACATATGTCCCTACAAGGCACATCATATTACCTGCAGTTAACCATATAACTTTGTACCAAAGCACTGAGCAAATGTTGCTCTGAATTTTAAACATCACAGGACAACCAAAAATATATATACACTACATCTATATCAATGCTCCAGTCTTCACCAAGATGCTGGAAATGAAAGCACCTATTAAATTAGACATGGTACATTCAATTGACAGTGGACATAGTTGGTAATTCACAGCTAATTAACTGTTTCCAACAAGATAGAGGGCAATTTCATAACTCTGAAAAAAAAAAGAATGCAACCTGAAACAACTGGCTGAATCTAATCAAAGTGATGACCGAACTAAAATAGGAGCAACAAAAGTGACAGCTATACTCAAGAAAAACCATTAGCCGACTTCAACAACACCTGAGTTTACAACTATATAGCTACAGAAATGCTCTAAATAAAACTACTGAACTCCTGTACTGTTCATCAAAGCTGATTGACCAAGTCCAAAAACGTGACCAGCTGAGCCTGTATATTACACATGTCTACAAGCTACATCATATTACCAGTTAAGCATATACATAGAACTTTGTACCAATTCACTGGAATCAAAAGTAGCAGTTCAACTATTATATGTATACATATCAATAATATATACATCTTCAGTCTTCATCAGATGCTGGACATGAATGCACCTATTTGGAGATGGCACATTCAATAATACTGACAATGGAAATAGTTGGTAATTTACAGTTAAATAACTGTTTCCAACATGGTAGAGGACAATTTCCTTAGACTATGAAAAAAACTTGGAACTTTAAAGCAGCCTGAAACAACACGCTGAATCTGATCAAAGTGAGGACCTAACTAAAATAGGAGCATAAAAAAGAGTGATAGCAATACTCTAGGAAAACTATCAATTGCCTGACTTCAACAACAAATGACCATCAATGCACATCATCATATCAGTTCAGCACAGAACTTTATTATTACCAGTTCAATGGCAGGAAAGCTGCATACAGTTCACAATGGAATAGTTGGTAATTTACAGCTAAGTAACTGTTTCCAGTGACATGGAAGGGAATCTCATAGACTCTGGAAAAAAAACTGAATGAAAGAACTCAGATAAAATAGCAACACAAAAATAGCACTTGCTTCAACAACACCTGAATTTATGATCATTAACATCCTGAAAGAAAAATTAGTATAAAATAATAATTATTGAAAGGAAAGTTTACAGACATGATAAAATATAACTGCAGAACTCGTCTAAATAGAACCACATAGATGTATACATAGCCTTAGGTGATTGCTAATTTTAAAATGTTTAGTCAGCATACTAAATTTGATGTGATCTTAATGTTGTAGTGGTATTTTTAAATTCGATTAAATAATATTTTACATACTCAGACCGAATCCTTTTTCATTTACAACATTGCTAATGTGTGTCACCAGCCTACTCCCGGTTATTCTGGCTAGGTTTTTTCTGATTGTGTTAATGTGATCACAATGGTTTGTGACATCATGGCTCATCAAAAACCAATACAAACCACAGCAATCACATCAACCTAATCACAAAAAATACCAAGCCTAAATGCCTGTGACTTGACTGATATGGCCCAAATACAGCCTGCCTACAACCTATTATTATTTGTATTATCATTTTCTGTGACAACTGTTTGCACCATCAAACAATCACACTGCATGCTGTTCACATGTACACAGCACCGTCAACCAATCATATTGCATGCTGTTCACATGTACACAGCACCACCAATCACATTACATGCTCTTCACGTGTACACAGCATGATTGTGATTGTACCCAAGCTCTATTTTTGTGTCATTATTGCAAGATTTGCAGAAATTAATAAAATGTAAGAAATCTATACAGTACTCAAATAAAGGTTGCATATAACAGCTGGGACAGTGAATTGGAAATCTTGTCAAAGTGGCTAAAATGACCTCAGGAGTACACAGGACAATCAATAACACAACTTTAAAGACTTATGTATTTATTTGAGTACTGTATAGATTTCTTGCAAGCTCTGGTTAATTTGGGGTTCCTGTGGAGGGAGGTTATAGAGAAAGGAGAGCCTGCGGCAAGACCTTGTGTTATTCACCCTAATGATGTCACCACAGGCAGCCCAAGCTCTATTTTTGTGTCATTGCCAGATTTTTTTTTCTGCAAAATCTCGCAATAATGACACAAAAATAGAGCTTGGGCTACCTGTGGTGACATCATGGGGGCGAATGCTCTTGGCTCTCCTTTCTCTATTTCCCCCTCCCCTCTCCCACCACAGGAACCCCAAATTAACCAGAGCCTGCAAGCATAGTTTGCCTCATGGAGAGGTGACAATTGTTTTTGGCAGGATTTAGCTGAATGCAGGATTTCTTTTTAGCTCCTCAGCCTCTGCACGTTTTAATGTTATCTTCAATGATTTTCACGAAGTCGTCCATTTTTGCCAGAATTTCTTTTAGAAACAGTTGGCCTCGTACCTAAAAGTGACAGCCCGAGTAAACGCCCAGCGGGCGTCTTGTTTCTCTTATTTTGAAGTTGATTGTTAATTAGTTGTTGTTTATTGCAAAACCATAGGCATAAGTGACAAATAAATTTATCACCCAGTTATTTTAGGGCTATGTTTCTCATTCCTGACCGTTATTTGTCCCGTTATTCTGCACACGATACAGCTTGCATCTGGCGTTGATTGTTTATTTACGTTGGACCCGGGCGTTAAATGCCGTTGGGAGTATGTTACTTTGGCCTCACTGCTCCTAAGCTGAATAAACTTTACAAACTTTTTAGTCCCCAGTTGTATTTCCAAATGACTGATCTACAAAATAATAACTCTCTCATCTTCTACAATTTCGCCGCATCGATAGTATTCGAATGTCATTTTACCCTAAAATTTGACTTTTTGAAAAATAATTTCGGAAGTTACTTGTACATGAAAGCCTTACTCCTTGAATACTGAATATTTTTTGCGACTTATATCATAATTAAATTGTAATTGGTCGTGTTTATGCTGTAGAAACGTTTTGTGTATATAGCTTATATGGTTTGTTCAAAAATATTCTGTAAACATGACTAAAAATACATAGTGGAAATACCCCTCAAACCTAACCCCCATATCTCTTACAGTTTTTGGAATTTTTCCAAAATATTCTACCAAGTCTAATGCCAGGCCAATAGTAACATATGTGCAAAATATGAACAAAATCTGAGATGTACCATGTAGACTCATTTTTTCAGGGTGCATGGTTTTCACATGGATGCCCTCTTAAGTGTTGAATAAACCTGTGCAAACCTGTTCGCGACCCGTGTAATACGATCTCATATTTGCACTCGTTATAGCCCGTATTTGCACTCGAAAACGCCAAGTCGTATAATAAAACATGTTACCTCTAAATAAAAAAAAATGTTCTGTCTTGGCTTAGGATAATTATATATACAGGAAAGACCTTTAAAAACGGTCTTAGCGTTTAATCAGAAGTCCCAATATATGACTTACAAATGTGAAAATTTAGTGAACATTTTCTCACAATAAATTATTTAGCAACCGATGTTCTATGGGTAATAAGTTCATGTCCTAGATACAACAATAGGTTAATTACGTTCTATTATGTTTCGGTCATAGAACGTCAGTAACATATTGGTGTATCTAGGACATGAACTTATTACCGTTCTATGTCTCATCAATAATTTTAAGAAAGAAGAGAAAAGCGATAAGTTATTACTGATAGGCGTTGGTCAATGAGATAAGGGGAGGATATGGGGGAGTCCCCTACATGATACCTATTATCAGAGCCGTGCTTTTGTTTGTATGGCAACGCTTAGAGTGACATCGCTTGGGTCACTACATTTTCATAAATACATTACGATGTACAGGCGGTTACTAGAGCAACCCTGCATTCTCGTAACTGAACAAACCCTCGAATCGGCAGTTAATTATTATGGCCGGTGGAATTATTAACGGACTTCAACAGTCAAATACATATTTGATAGTTGGATTAGATGAAAGTCTAAGGCAAAGGTTATAAGTCATTGTTCCTTTCTTTGCGAAAAAAACGACCCAAACTTTGAGCCCGCAAAACACTATGCCTTGCAATTGTAATCGTGGACTGACCCCTCCCTTGGGTATACATGTGTAATTAATGCCTAACCATTAAATTTAAGGTGAAACAGGGAAAACTATCCACCCACCCCTCCCTTGGATATACATGTATAATTAATTATTAACCATTACATTTAGGGTGAAACAGGGTGGAGGGGTGGGGGTTTCCCAGAAATCGTGATTGATCCCCCTACTAGGGTAGGGTAGGATATACGCGTAGTCAGCAAGGAGAACTGCATTTTTGGTGGCTTATGGTTTCAAAAAAAGTGCTCAGACTGACGGCTACCAAACGGGACTCGAGACTGGTTATGGTGGAACGGGGGCTGTCGATCATGATACCAGCGACGATCAGCACACGAAGTCCCCCGCTCAGTAATATATTGCGGCTGATCAGCGCGCGGTAGGGGTCGATCAGGATGCGATAACTCGAGAACTGGATACGAAGATGGACGATCTGTCAGTAACACCGGCTGCCAATGCCCTAACGAATGACACCTTTCGTCCCGAAAGAGATACGAAGGCGGCTGATTTTGGTACGTCGACGTTTGACGATGTAGATAGAAAGGCTGCTGATCTGAGAACGCACGTTGTCGACTACTCAAATACGACGGTTGCTGATCTGGATATGTTGAATGTCGGCCTGGCATGTACAGCTGTCGATCTGGGTACGACGGCTGCTGAGAATGAGACGAGGGCACATGTACCTGTCGACCAGAAAACGTGGGAGATACTGGAGCCACTGCGCACTGAGTCTGGCTGGAAGAACACTGAGGCACTTGCCATGAAGTCAGTCCAGCCTCTTGATTGCACCAAAACGGGAACATCTGAGAATAGGAGCCATACGTTCCCGAGGGACATTGGATATCACCACTAGCCGTATTACCATCCAATGACCTTGCCGAACCGTCTTGCTCTTTAACCGAAACATTCTTAACACGTGATGTTTCTTGTTCAAATCCTGCCCTCAACAGTTTCTTATCATCGTTGTCTGGACTCGAAGACTGACCTATTTGGCTTGACAACTGTGCTCCTGTACGGACGTTGCTTGTGAAAGTCGAGTCCTGAAATGAATTGACAGGATAGTGTTTGTTTGGAAATGGCGCAATGTTTTCTAGCACAATACCAATTCCTTGTTGGTTGTCTTTACTTGTTGACTGTGAAGACGTTTTATTGTGGGAACTCACGCGATAATTATTTCCCTGTTGCTCTGCAGCATGGAGCAATGCTTGACATGCTGCTGTTCCCGGATCCACTGAACCAAGTCGCCTGGTCTCCTCATTCACTGTTGATCCTTCTGCTGAGAGTTCTTTGTTGCTTGGTTGGGCATTCAAAATCTTACTAGACCTTCGATAGGGTTTTACAGCAGCAATCTCTTGTGAACTGCTATTCTTGGGGACGGTTGTAGAAACTAGTGCTAGTTCCCACATTTCTTGGTCTGTAACATTTTTACTAGAGTCTAGACTCTCTTGCTTTAGCTCTGACGAAGCTTGATTTTGATTCCATACGATTACATTTTTAGTTTGGTTAAGTAAACTGGTTTTCTCAGTCAGCTCAGAGCTGCTGCTTTTAGAAGTGTCATCAAGCGACGTTGACATCTTGTCAGGCAGCGCAACCTTTCTCCCTATGCCTCGAGTTGGAATGTTCTGCTTCATGGTGGATTTCTTTGATGATACTCCGTGAACTGCCGAACAGCTAGCAGAAGTAACATTGCATCCTTTTGATGTTAGTGTGGTAGTACCTACGACACTTATTCTGGTATCCTTCGAGGCATTTACACTCGAAGAAACTCGAGACGATACCGATGGCGTTGCCTCAACTGACAGCGTCACGTTTGTCACACTGTCTTTCGCGCTTCGTATATTCTCAGTTCTGTGCATGGAAGACGCCTTGCATTTGTTGGTTGATGGTAGTTCAGTGGTATTTGGCTCTTCTGTTATCACTCTTTTGGATGGAGTAACAGTATTTGCTTCAGCTGCTGTGGTAAAGTCTAACTTATGCCTGACAGAAAAAGCGCGACCCAGACCGCGACCTAAACCTCTTTCAAAGTTGTCATTACAATTGATTTTACTCGTTGGCGTTTCATTTTCGTGTGCCGTTTCAGCGTCTAATTGGACTCCTTCAAAGCTCAAGCTTGAGTTCGAGCTAATTTCTTCGAGACTAATGTTATAATAGTAGGAATGCTGAATATCAAAACTTTCGGAATGCTGAAACGAACTTGCCGTTGTATCGAAGTCAGAGTCATCGAAATGGAAGCACACCGAAGTAGTCGTTACATTTGTTGACCTCGATAGGCAGCACATAGTAGGGACGTGAACAGACCCAAAAGGACTAACTTTCTCTTCAACAATCGTGTCTTGCGTTTTCTTGCATCTCTCTTCTTTACCAAGCAGGTACGAAGACTGATTGTCGTTGCTAGATAAAGATGAGTCTGGTGAAGTTATACGTAATTCTGTCATAGAGTGATTTTCACTTCCTTTACGACCGAAGTTATTTGCTAATACTGAATTGCTACTGCTTTGATAGTACCCCGAGCTAATACTTGTTCCTGTGGTGTCAGTCCTGTTGTCAGAGGTGATAACCTGGCTGTTACTAACAGCGATGCTCTTACTGTTCACAATATTAACGTTGCTGTTCTGTATGTGGTGATGCACTTGGTTGGCATGAATTCCATCTGGTACGCTGGCAACATTGCTCCATTTACAGCATTCAGTACTACTGTGCTTATTAGCTGTGTTGACATGAAGGCTGGTAGGATTCACATAGTTTGCAGACTTTAGATCACAAGTTCCTTGTACCTGATCGTTATTACTTACAGTTTTGTTCGATTGGTCGGGACGTTTGTCATCATCTTCCACTACAAGCTTGTTCTTGTTTTGACCAGAGCTATCATTACTTATCCTGCTCTTGTCATTCACATCACCAACCTCATTACTTGTACTAGTCGCATTACCATCTTTGATCAGATACTTGCTGACTTGTGCGGCTTTCTTGTTGGTTGCACTCGACTGCACCAGACATACAGTGCAGTCAATACGAGCCGCGTCCTTTATGAGAGTGGATTCGTCGCAATCGCACATTGTGTCAAATGCGCTGACTCTGCTGTTGCCAGAAGCGGACGTTCCTTCAGCATGTTTATTTCGAAGGTTGATCGCAATGTTAACCTTTTGCCCAGCTGTATCAACCTGAGAAGTTGCTAAACTGCAAATGCCACTCTTGTAAGTAGCTGCTTTGTTTTGGTTGTATACAGTGATAGCAGCTTGACCTTTACTTGTATCGATAGCATTAACCTGACACTGGCTCTTTGACACTGATTCGTTCCTGCTAACCATGTCGAGTATACTTTTCACTGGAACAATTGCCTCTTCTCGGTTGACAAGAACACTACACTCCTCATCGCAAACGTTGGTTGTATTGCCTAAATTGTCGTCCAGCTTTTGCGTAGTGCTAGTCGTGTTGTCTTCTCTGTTATTGTCCATTGTGAACTGGCAAGTGCTATTGTTGATGACGTTCTTGGTCATAACGTCTGATCTGTTTTCTAAAATTTCCGCAGCGTTCACCGTGTTGTCTTTGTTGACTCTATTACTGTCAATGGCATCCTGGCTGCCGGTTGCTGTGTTGTTAATGGGTTTGTCAAGGCATTCCGCCGTCCACACGGGGATAGTGTACCAAATCACTTGACTTGTATTACTGTCACTCGTGACACTTTCAAGGCCTAATTTAAAAAAATGTGTAAGTGATAATTTTACTTAAATATTTAAACATGTAATCCATTTTTACCCCCATTTCTCATTTAGATACGTCTAGGACCACAGGCTACCAAGCTCATATTACGAAATATTCAAAATATAAGGTTTGTATGCATGGAAACGTACGTTTACTTGCCAGAGATATTGTAGAATTTTTGAATAAAAATGACTTACCTTGCCATGCACTGTGACGCCTTGCGTGATGCTTTACATCCACCCAACGACAATATAAATCACAGTGGCAAGGTAAGTCATTATTATTCAAAAATTCAACAATATCTCTGGCTAGAAAACAAAGTTCGTTACGTTCCCATACAAATCCTTATATCTTAAATATCTCGTAATGTGAGCTTGGGTAGCCTGTGATAGATTACCTATTCAGGCCGAGAATGCCTCTTCACACACCAGCGCACTTTACGCTGCGCACTTTACGCTGCGCAAATACTTTACACTGCGCACTTTACGCTGCGCACTTTACGCTGCGCACTTTACGCTGCGCACTTTACGCTGCGCAAGTTACGCTGCGCAAGTTACCTTGCGCACTTCACGCTGCGTACTTTACGCTGCGATTTTAAGCTGCGCACGTTACGCTGCGCACTTCACGCTGCCTACTTTACGCTGTACACTTCACGCTGCGTACTTTACACTGCGCAAACACTTTACGCTGTGCACTTTACGCTGCACACTTTACGCTACGCACTTCACACTGCGCACTTTACGTTGCGCACTTTACGCTACGTACTTTACGCTGCGCAAACACTTTACACTGCGCACGTTACCTTGCGCACTTCACGCTGCGTACTTTACGCTGCGATTTTACGCTGCGCACGTTACGCTGCGCACTTCACGCTGCCAACTTTACGCGGTACATTTCACGCTGCGTAATTTATATTGCGCAAACACTTTACGCTGTGCACTTTACGCTGCACACTTTACGCTACGCACTTCACGCTGCGCACTTCACGCTGCACACTTTACGCTGCGAACGTTACCTTATGCACTTCACGCTGCGTACTTTACGCAGCGATTTTAAGCTGCGCACGTTACGCTGCGCACTTCACGCTGCCTACTTTACGCTGTACACTTCACGCTGCGTACTTTACACTGCGCAAACACTTTACGCTGTGCACTTTACGCTGTGCACTTTACGCTACGCACTTCACGCTGCGCACTTTACGCTGCGTACTTTACACTGCGAAAACACTTTTACGCTGTGCACTACACGATGTGCACTTTACGCTGCGCACTTTACGCGGCGCACTTGTTGGTAAATGCCTAAATGTACCGCGAAGCATTACCGAAATTACCTAAAAAATACTAAAAATCCTTCCTTCTTTTTCGGTGGTATCGTCGTGTATCGTTTAACCAACTACGTCATAAAATTTGTTTCAAACATACATTATACACGTATTGGATTCGTCGGAGCCCAGTATGGCAAACTATTTAAGTCCGATCTAGACTTCAATACTGGACGCAACCGAAGGTAAAGTGTTTTATTATACAGAACAAATAATCCTTCAACCAATAAACAAAACAGCGTAAACAGTTCATACGAACTTTCCAGTTGGTAGCTGTCCTACATGACAAAATATTGGGCTGGCACGTGAGCCTAATACATGCATTTGATTGGCTGATTATTTGTAAGGTATAATAAACATACATACATAGTTCTTCGAGATGCAATCGGAGTATATAACATTATGGATACAGTAAGAGCAAGCTCAGCAAAGCAAGAACGTATAGATAAACTAGAAAAGGCATCATGAAAGTACTCTATGTAGAAACTTCCTAACTTAACAAAATACGGTACAAACAACATATCAAAGTCATTGCGTACAAAAGCCTACATATCGATAACCGGGCAAGATTATGTCGCTAAAATTTCACTCTCATGCTATTGGTGGGCTGCAACCCAATCCCCAGAGATTCAAATAACAAAGACGTGGCCGCCATGTTGGATGAACTAACAAGAGAAGCTAACGAGGAATCTTTTGTTATTGTCATCCAACATGGCGGCCAGACGTCACATGCAACCAAGCAATATGTATGGTGCTCCGCTCGCGGAAGCTCCGCTATAATATATAAATATAATATATGTAGAGGAAATCGCATGAACGCGAGTGCTAAAAAAAACAACTCTGAATTTCTAACGAGACCTGAAACAACCATGGGGGCTGATCAAAGCCAGGTCCCGGCTAATCCACAGATCGAATTGGAATTTAGCGTGTTGGTTTTTGCGGAGGGAGGAAAACCGGAGAACCCGAAGAAAAACCCTCGGAGCAAGGGCGAGATACCAACAAACTAAACTCGCATATGGCGCCGCGTCCGGGAATCGAACCTGGGCCACAGAGGTGAGAGGCAAAAGCGCTTAAAGGCACTGAGTGATTAGGATCTAGCCCGGGACCCTGGCTTGATCAGCACCCCATGGTTGTTTCAGGTCCTCGTTAGAAACTTCAGAGTCTGTTTTTTTTAGCACTCGCGTTCATGCGATGTTTTGTTTATAATATACTGAGCAAACATTTGCTGAGAGCATGCGACTGTGCACTCAATAACCTTTAGATGCACTCGTCATTGACCAATCAGAATCCAGATATTTTGTTGAGCATGTTATAAGACACATATATTTAATAATTAGACTATGAGCTCGAGTCTAATTGTTTTAGTAGAAACCAACTAGTTGTCTTAAACTGAAACAAGAAGACATTTTTTTGTAATTTGACGACTTGGTGGCCATTGTTTTGCTTTTAAAAACCAACTTTTTCGCAACTCACTATCTATCACAATCTATCACAGAATAGATATATAGTGACTGGGCTTAACCAACCAGATTACAGGATTTGTTATAAATAGAACACTATAGTTGGTTTCTACTAAACTATAATACTAGAGCAGATTCGTACGAGTGGGCCAAACTACGGCATGTCCGTAGCCTTACCGTAACCGTACTGTAACCGTGCTGTACCGTATTTCTGTAATTTGATTGGATCAGCAGGACAAAAACAATAGGGAAACCATTTCAATGTCACGGCATGCCGTACAGTAACAGCACTTTAGTATAAACCAACTAGTGGACTATTACGAATCCTTCATTCTGATTGGCCACGCTACTATAGGGCTATTTGTGATAGCCCATGGTCGAGAGAAATCGCACGCATTTTCATGAAACAATTAAATTTTTTCAACTTCAATTGTTTCTTAGCTTTCTATTATTTTCTACTCTCTGACTAGTTAGTTTATATTAAAACAATTAGACCTCTCGCCCTCATGGGCTACGAGTTAAATAGCCCATTCGGCTGCGCCTCATGGGTCATTGACTCGTAGCCCATTCGAGCTGCGGGTCTAATTGTTAAGTAGTCAATTGATGTAGTTTGTCCCACTCGTACGAAATATGCTACAGTAGTGGCACGACAACGCTCTGAGTGCGCGTGGTGAGATTTCCCAAGGATTTTTTAACCGTTTAAAAACGGTACACGACGACACTACCGCTCTTCCTCCACTCCTCAAAAGTTTCTCTTCGCTTCGCTGACAGTAGCTCAGTGATAACAGACATTCTCAGCTTGCGTCGAGTACAGATTACCTTTCTTTTCAGTTCCCGCCGCGTCATCTCCATAGGATATCCATTCCTAAAAACAAACAAAAAAGGAATTATTGTTTGAAGAGCACTAGTTGCACGAGCAGTTCTCCTATTACGTGCTCGATTGACAAGTCTGTACAAGAAAAGGCTACAAGACATTGCTATTTTCATGTTTAAGGTTAAGAACAATCTATTACCAACAAATATTGTGAATATGTTCTGTAGCTCCCCTTCTGAGTATAACTTGAGAAATTCAGACTTCTTTATACCTAGGGTAAATACAGTCCAGTTTGGGAAACACTCACTCAGATATTTTGGGCCACATTTATGGTCGAAAGTACAGAGTAAGGACAGGAACACTACTTCAGTAACAGCATTTAAGGCACACATCAGAAAGAGAGACCTCACTCTATTAACTGACACAAGCCATTGTAAAGGCTGCTACTTGTGTAATTCCTGATGATTTTAAACAGATTATATGATGTATTGATTTTAGAATAGACTTTCTATTGTACATAGTATTTTATACAAACATCATAATAGTACATTATATAAACATCATAAATATATTTACTGTACATACATTGTAATATATCAATGAAAGTAGGTAGATGACCGCGGCGCTTTTAATTTAAATTAGTATATATTAAGTTATCTGTAACATGTATTTATAAGGTTATTCACATTCGTAATTTGTAATCATTTAGGAATATTTATTATAATATTATCAGTAAACAAATTAGATTAGGATTACGGTTTGATTATTAGAATTAGGATTGTTATATTTTTATTATTAGGATTTTTACAATTTTAACTTAAGATCACATTATTTAGTCATAGGATTTTTGTTCAATAATATTGCGTCTATCTTCTTTTTTTTTTGTAATCTTTGCTCATATTTATATTCAGTGTCCCCGATTAGTAGGCCACTTGTGGCCAGCTAGAAGTTTGACACGTTACTAAAGTTTTTGATTGATTGATTGATTGAAGAGCACAGCATACAGTTCCGTGTGTGCTACATTTCATGGTGACGCAACGTTAGGGATTCACGCTAGAATCAAACTGGAATTAACTGCGCTATATTAATTTCCCTGAGGCGACCAAGGGGTTCATTTTTCATTTTGAAAATCGACACCCCCCATATCCTCCAGAAAACAAAACAAAGAAATTACTGAGAATTGGAATTTGTGAAGCGCACGGGTGGGCCTGGGACGGATTCTACAGCCGACTCGCAAACATTAAATGGCTCGAACTCAGTTACATTAAATTTAATGTTCATGGGTTGAACCCATATCTAAGCAATCTTGCGTATGAAAATAGTCATAAAAATAGATTTAATTTCTTTTCACGATCTCCTTATCCCTTCATAGGATCCTAACCCCTTTCAGCACTTATCCCTCTCTAAGTTAATATATCTTACTTTTATATATTACCTTTTCATTTCCCGCCGCGGGGTTTGAACCCAGACCTTCGGTGTGCAAGACCAGAACTTTACCCAATGAGCCACAGAAACTTGTGATGGAACGACTCTCACTTTCAAAAATAATAACCTTAACCCGTACCATAAACCTAACCCTAAACATCACTAAACAAGTTCCCAGGTAAACGACGAGTTCTCACCCACATAGAGCTACAATCGTGGTCAAAAGTGTTGGGACACTTAGTTAATTTTTTGGAGAATTTGCGACTTTTCAGGTCTCCCCCCTCCCCTTCAATGCAATGTTGATCTATGAAAAGTAAAGTCGCCTGTTCAATGACCCAATATCCCAACATTGTCTGGGGGAGGGGGCATATTGTGACAACACCACTTCTCGAATACTGTAGGCAATTGGTCATCACTACGTTAGAAGTAGTGTCCCCCAAAGACATTTTACCAGGATTGTAGGGTTCACAGGTAAACAACATGTTCTGACTGTAATGAGAGCACATTTTAGATTGCTTAGATTATCATTTGGTCAGGGTTCAACCCATATTGGAAGTGTAACTAAAATTTGTGTTCAAGCCATTTAATGTTTGCGAGTCAGGTGGATTCTAAGAATAGCTGTTTTGTGTAAAGCATGGTTGCCATGTTGGATTTTTTAACAACATGGAATCTCCTCTCGTGCCCTAGCCCATGTCACCATGGAGACCCTCCAAAAATATTTAGCTCGAAGTTTTTCTTGTCTACTTTGTTTTCTTCACTTTCATGAAGAATTGGTGCAGTCAGCCTTACCTTAACATTCATATACCAGGCTCTGTGCCACTCTTTCGTCTTGTCAGAAGGATCTCCGCGTGTAATAGCTGGGCTGTTGTATTTTGAAGTAGGTGCGATTTGCATAGAGTTGTTTTATGTGATCCCCGCAAAGTTGTATTAGCAGAGTCCTGGACCTGGCTGATGACGTACGACATTCTCGTTTCGCTATCAGACCTGAGTGGGTAACGCTTATCGATCAGTTAGGATATTGGAGAGGGGGAAGGGGTGGATCGAATGACACCGACGTGGATGCTCGTCGTACCTTTCAGGGGTTAAATGTTTGGTACCATGCACTTAGGGTGTTCAATTTGAAACGTGCACAGTTGTGGTTATCGTGGTACCTTTTGTGGTATTACTACTTGTCAGAAAATAAAATTCTCGTTTAATGATCTCTGTCTTGGTCAGTATTTCAGTCTGGATCAACTATCAGCCGTTAACTTTGTGTTTTGGGTGATTGGGTGATTGGTACCTACGAGTGGTAAAACAAATTTGAGGCATGCCCACAGAACAAGATTCTCGTACAATTATTGGTAATCAGTTAATTAAGGTTACTTAACTAGTTAGCTACTGTTAACATCATAGGCACTTGTATTTCCAATATGCATTATCATTATCAGTAATTATACTGTAATTTTACATTAGTACATTTATTAGTAATTAATTAATTAAGCTTACTTAGCTAGTTAGCTACTGTTAACACCTTAGGCTACTTGTATTTCCAATATGCATTACCATCATTAGTAATTATACTGTAATTTTACATTAGTACATTAATTTTTATTAATAATTAGGATTTTGTAAGTTACATGCAGCTTGTATATATTTATTGTATTATACATTGTAATTACTTTTAGCTTATGTAGGGCCCCTCTATCTAGTTATCTATCTAATCTAGGGGTACCTTTTAAAAAAGCATCCCGTAACTTTTATATACTGTGTTCGGGAATTTGAATTGGGTCACAACCGGTGATCACCACGGCTCCCAGATACGCTTCACTTACCAATTCTATACGCCATTACATAAATAATCTATCTGTACGTATGGTATAAGTGTGAGAAACAAGGGATCGCAATGCCAAGATATACCTTATTTCTTCAATATCGGGAGGGTTTCCCCAATTCTGGGATTCATATTTTGATTACCTTCCTAGCTTTTGAAACACAGACATATTTGACACTTTTTCTATGATTTATATAATATTTATTTTAATATGTTGGTATCCCTAGGATCCCCTACCGGCTTGCTCTTTAACCCTTCTCCTTTCGGTTATCGTACATATATGCCCCCCCCCCCCCCCCCCCCCCCCCCCCCCCCCCCCCCCCCCCCCAGCCAATCTAGACCTCCCTCAGTCTCACCGCTTCAATGCAGGTTTGTCCTCTCTATCGTCACTGCTACGTGCCTTTCTCTTCATAGATCCATCCTCCAGTACGTGATATTCATCCATTTTCCAGCGCCGCTTTCTTTTCCTAGGCTCGTTTCTCTGTCTGTCCAAACCCAATTCACGGTCCTCTATATAACAACTCATGTAACTTTGTCTCCTAAACTTACTCCTCTGCGTTTCCTTGTTGGTTGCCAGATCGATTGACGAAACTTATTCCCTGTCTTATTTACCCTTCGCATCGCGGAAATATTTCTATTTACCCTCAAGGTTTTTCTTGAGTGATTTGGTGTATTGTCGAGCTTTATAATCAAATTCCCTCTCTCGAAAAGACTCATAATGTCTTCGGTTGATTCACTTCCAGTTCTCCTTCTTGCTCGCCACGGTTCTCTATCTGTGGATCGTTGCAATTCCCTCTCACGCGATGCACTTTTTCTCTCCTGCTTCCGAGATCTAGTCTCCTCCCTTTCTCGAGAAACCCTTCCTTTCATTTCTAATGAACTACTAGTATTATTGTGTACTTTCTCTCTAGATGCACTTCGGTTAAATTTCCTTTCTTTTGACGCGCTCCTTTTGGCTTTTCTTTCCTTCGACACACTACGTCTATGCTCTGTTACCTCCTGTGACATACTCAGGCTTGGCTGTGCTTTGTCTTGGGTCGCTTCTCGATCCCTTGCTGGGTTACTACCGAGGTGCCCCTTAGCTGGTGAAACTCTTCGTTTTGCCAGTTCTCTTTCGTTGTCCGGCATTCCTCCGTTTAGGTTTTTTTTCAACTCGATCTCTTTTCGAGGCAGTTAACGTGCTATCGGTGGTGTGATTTCTTGTGATTATTTGACCTTCATCTTTGACACTAATTTCCTTCAGTGAATTCCCCCTTTCTCTTGGTAGCCTTTTCGTTTGGTCATTGATCTCCCTTGAATTTTTATCAGTTCCCACATTTTCATCTGCCTTCGTTTTATTTGTCGGACTTGTAACAACTTTGTCATTCGGGCTTTTATCTCTCGGACAATTGTCTTTTGCGCATGTTATATGCTCAACGCTGGGATATTTATCGCTCTCGCAAATAACACTTTGGGTTTTATTGCTCGAGTTTGTATTCGTCGTACTTCTATCATTTGGTACGTTTTCTACTGAAATAACTGCCCTTGCATTTTATCTCCCGAATATACTTTTCGGCTCTGGCTCTGGCACTCATCCCTCAGATGATTATGATCAATAGGGCATGAGTTTTGCGGCGTAACTTTTAGATCACTACAATCCCTTGGACCTTCTCGACTTCTATGTCTAATTGTTCTTTCTCTCGGCGGCTTCTATGCGTCGGGCTTCTATCTCTTAAGCTTCTATTCCAGGGGCTTCTATTCCTTGGGCCTCTATAAAAATTGCTCGGGCTTCGTCCTCTCGGAAACACTTTTGAATTATCCCTCGGGTTTCTATCGGCCCAGGAATTTTGGCTATCTCTTGGGCTTCTATCTCTTGGTCTTCTAATCCAAGGGCTTCTACCTTCTGGGCTTCTAGTATCCGGCGTTCTTCTTTTTCTCCAAATCCTGTCCGCTTGTATCTCATGTTCTCTTCGCGACTTTCATTTGGCAAAGTGCTGCCGTGTCGTGCACGAGCATTTTCGTCGTCTCTAGGACTTTTATCACCCTGAGCATTAGCCACGCTTTCATTCCTCGAATTATTACCTACCAGATTGTCTTTTATTGCAATAACCTTTACTATTGGAGCATCTATTTGACGAATTCTGCACGTTCTCACTGTTTTCTATACTTCTTCCCACCCCGTCACCTTTGTCCACAGCATTTCCACTCAAGTCTTCTTTTTCCACCGTGTGTAACTTTGTGTAGAGTTCACGTTGTCGATCGAGTTTATTAGGTTTAGTGTCATTATTTACAACAGCCATTTCAGCCTTATTTTCCTTTTCACCAAGTGTAATATATGAAATATTCTTATAAGACTTCAAAAGAGTATTACCAGATGAGCCGGGAACTTTCATGTCAGCCTCGTCTGACACCGAGTCTGAATCACTTTCTGAATATTCACAAATCGTAGCAATTCTCTTTGGCATAATTACCTCCGGCGTGTTGTCACTTGAGACAATTCAATTGTTTTTCTTCAACTTCTTCGGAGTTAACTGATTTGAAAACCGTTTCGCGTTGAACGCTCCACTATCCCCGCCTGCCGTGAGTCCAATTTCTAGATCAGTTTCATATTTTCTGATTCCGAAAACGTAGGCCACAGTACAAGGAGTTAACGAGTCATTGGATCGAAATATAAATTGTCTCTTTTCATCTAGACAACTTTCACCTGTCTCGCTAAAACTCGTTCGAGGCACTCTAGAATCGTATGTTTCTTGTACAGCTCCACTCCGAGAACAGTTATTATAAAGTTCGCAATCAGAATTTTCGTTTTTCATCTGTTCATCGCTGCTACTCGATACCGGGTTCTTACCAATGCTGTTTATCCTTTCATCTTTATCAGTTACCTATATTAAACACCTGCACAGTTGCTCGTTTGGTATATTTTCAGTTTCCGTCAGTCATCTCCTTGGTACTCAGACCTTCAGTAACGCCTCACGTGAATCTATCGAGGTCGCACAGCAAGGAGTAGTGAAGGCTTGTGGCTTTAGAAGCGGCATGGATTCCTCGAAGTACGCCTTTTCAGGCCCACTTTCCATACAAGCCGATTTTGAGTACAATGCCCTTCATAGACAGAAGATCCGGTGATGGGTTCGTCTAAGTGCAAATCACCAATAGAGACAGATGGCTGGTATAGATCATTTTCTGGAGCTGTAGATCGTAGACAGTATGAATTCTGACTTGTTCTTGCATTGATTCCTTCTTTAGCTTTCACATGACTATATTAAAGTCTTGTGTATTCGGCGTATTCCTATTAACGCCGAATAAGCCAATATTTGGTTCTGGACGGTGCCGTAGACACCAGTATACGTAAATTCTGTTAGATCTTCTTCGATATAATGGCCGACTTAGTATTTAGAAACAGCTGTTTTCAGTTGAGCTCAATGTTTATCGCCGCGGACAACAGCCCAGTGTGGCTCTGCTTGTGCGACACGAATAAGTTCAAGTTTAATCTGGCCGGCTGCCAACTGTCAAAATAAATTAGAACTCTATTCGTATTCAGCTGTAACTCATATCGGACTCATGCATTTTGTATAGCCGGCTTTGCGGTAATATGTCTCTCGAGGCCGCCGAGGGTCAGTACAGACCTTCAGGTAAAAAATCGACAGACGGAATTGTGACCTCCCACTATTCGTACTGTAAAGGCTGATACGTAAAAGTGTCGGTAGCCGGCTCTCAGTCAACGGTCACGTCAGAGTTCCCGATTAAGGTTACTGGATACCTCAGTTCAAAACGAATTTTTTTTTCGCACAGAAATGTAGTTTTAGTAGCAGTGTTTGATATAGTAAAAACTCCGTTCGGAATTGGTAGAGTGAGAGAAGTCGATATATTGTATGGTTATAAACCTGAGAATTCAAATTACTTTTCTTAAATTACTTAATCCTCTTAGCGAAAAATATATATTTACAGCCTCTGCAGAACAAACCTCTGAAGCCTCTTTCGATATATTTATTAAGAAAGTGAAGTTCCAAAATGCCGTTGATTCGCATACGAGTGCTTACTATACCCAGTGGTCTAAATTATTTTCTCTTCCCAGCTTAGGTTCTCCATAGTATTCATTTATTCATTCCTATACCATGCAACACGCCAACGCGTACAAAATCATAATAACACTACAACTAGTGGAGTGTGACAGTGCCGGATGCCTGGTGGACAGCAGCAAACGGTTTCTTTAATAAACTACGGTATTACAAATCATTACATAGTTCTAATATTACAAAATCATAATATTTAACAGGACATGAAGGATGGAGAAAACATTCCATAACCACACATCATCCTAAACGCCCCGGGGGGGGGGGGGGTACTTACATGAAAAATGGGTATGTATGTGAGGCCAAGAGGCTCAAACCCTGACCCTGTTTGACCCAATCCGAGCTCCAAAACCCTGATTGCCCCCTTTTTGGGAAAAAAAAACCTGTTGCCCCTTCTTTAATTTGTTTTCAAAACACGGTCGGATATATACCCCGGCTGGTATACCGCGTACCGGGATTGCATGCAAAATACGGAACATTTCAAGTCGGGACGTGTCATTGGGTAAACAAATCAGCAGATGAAGTACATAGATAAGTACTGAAGTACGAATTAGCGGCGTCACGATGTATGGGAACCTCAGTGCTTGCATGTGGGCAGGCGATCAAAATGCGGCAACAGAATGTCTTTTTTTTGACATAGTAGCTAAAAAAAACTGAACCCTATTAAACTGCCTAGAAAAACCTGAACCCCGACCCTGACTGAACCCAAATTATACTCAAATTCTGACCCTGATCTGCCCAAATCAGGTCAAAACCCTGACCCTACCTGCCCAAACCAAGCTCAAAACCCTGACCCACCCGGGCGGCACATACATAATACGTCACAAACAGGAGTACCCCCCCCCCCCCCCCCCCGGCCTAAACGGATGGTTGAACAATGAAATGACGTAATCACATGATAATAAGTAGCTTTTCACATGCTTAAATCAAACAAGAGCCCATCTGGGCTTTCACTCGGGCCACATGAGATTGAAGATGAAATACACTTTCATTTGAAATCCTCTTAGTAATAACCAAAGGGAAGAATTATTAGCAGTCTTTAGGAGTGGCCGGTAGCGCGGTGACTTTCATTCTCTGCTCCCCTAGTATATATATACATGTATGTAATTTCATATTTTTGTTTTCTCGTATGTAAATTAAAGTAGTTGATCTTTTATTGAAAACACTACTTATTCATGTGTGTATGTATGTTCAGACTACTATCGTGCAGCTAGCTAGAGTCTTGAGATATCTGTCAGCAACTCGCAGCTAGTTAATAAATTAGTACTGTTCAGACCTAGTAACTTAGTAGGTTTTACTTTTTGTTTTTCCCTCTTCTGGTTTGTTTCTATCTCTAAAGACCTCTAAAAGATAGAAATATAACTGCCCTTGGCGCAAGTGTTTCGTAATCGCAAATAATTGACCGCCAAAGTGCTCAATTGAAATTTCAACCAAAATATTAAAACTGTGCGAAAAACTGCTACTGACTGGTGTTTGGCGATCCTCGTTATCCATGATGGCTCAATTGACGTACAATACACCCGGTAGTTGTCGTGGTAAGAGAAATTACCTTGGAGCGAGTAGTGAACGTGGTCGTAGCGAGAGCTAGAAGTCGGCTAGATCGGATGATAACACTGACTTGACATTTGTGTACATTTCAAAACCTTAAAATAACTAAAATCTGTCATCGATGGGCTTTTAGCGCGCTAGATTCTATTCAAGCTACCCGCTAGGTAGCTTGGAACTTCAAAGTATTCCACCGACCACTAGCTAGCTAATCACCAGAGCAGAAAAACTGTTCAGACTAAAGAAGCTCGCTACCTCCTGTGGTTAGCTAGCTAGATTTACTAGCCTGAACACGGCCACACGTTTACAATTTAGTCTGCAGGTCCGATAAAACTGCAGGTTCCAGTCGTAAACAGTCCGAGTTTGACCAAAGTGAAACGATCGAGCTGCTCGCGTCCGTAGATATATATTTCTTCGTTTGCACTTTTGACATGATATAATTCTTCAAATGGCACCATTGTTTTATTTCTTATGTTTAATAATACAGTTCTCAGCTGTAAAAAAAAATAGAACATTCTATGGAAGATTTCTTGAGTTTTCGTACAGTATTTCAAGCTATGCTGTAGTGCGAGTTCAGTTACGCCACAAATGTTGGTGAAACTAATACCGTGTTCATTATTATCGGTTTTCTCTATGGGTTCTCATGTATTCAATAATTACTTCTGGAGCTTCATATTTATGTCGATTGGTCACAATGATTTCCTCTTTCAGTTTTTCCCTTTAGTTTGGACATTAGGGATATATCCTTGGAGATTTCGTACAGTTTAGCGACCGTTGTGTCGAAAGTAGAAACGTTCGTTTGTCATGAAAGTGCGTAAACAAACTGTCACAAGCGGTTTCATAGCAGCTCGATGTTTGACTCCCATATAGTCGATGATAGCTTATATAGCTTCATATGTACGTCGATTTCTCACAAGGATTTCCTCTTTCAGTTTTTCCCGTTAGTTTGGACATTAGGGATTTATTCTTGAAGATTTCGTACAGTTTAGCGACTGTGTGTTGAAAGTAGAAAAGAGCCCATCTGGCCTTTCACTCGGGCCACATGAGATAATTTGAAGATGAAATTAATTTAACGTCTCCGATCAATTCCTCTCTCTTTGCTGGCAGTTCATGCTTCTTGTTCGTGTAGTTTCCCCACTGAGCCGTAACCACAAAACGAGCACAGCATTTCAGTTGGCATACACTGCGTACATCTGCTTAACTAATTAGATTTGTAAAAATCTTAGCGGATCATGTAAATATTCCACTTGGCTCAAATATGAGGGTTTCTGCCGTCAAAGTTCATTTTTTGTTTCAGTTTTCCCCATATTAGCAGACTTGTATAATGTCTCGAGCTCTCCGAATCCAGTAGAAAGACTCTGGTTATTCTGTCGTAAAACATGGACCTGACCCAAATTTAGGTTGTATTGCATAATTGCCCACCGACGATGGAATAGATTTCTGACAATGACTATTTGAAATTGATATCTCCTTGTCTCGCCTCGTCTGAGAGCTTTGAGCTTTCTTATCTGAGCGCGCCTGAGGAAATCTAACCTTTGTTTGCGTGACCAGCACAGTGCAATCTGATTGGTTGGAATTTGACCTTTAACGCATGCGCAGAAGCCGTCTGACATGAAATAAAAAAAATAAAAAAAATAACGACTTGCATTTTAAGACTCGGCGCTGCCACAGGCAGCCCGAGTAATAATACCGAAAAATCGATATCCAAAGAAAATAATGTACGTTGCCCGGTACGAAAAACCATCGTAAAAAACCACGTCTTGCTACGTGGAAAAACTTCTGGAAACGTACTCCTTGACCGAATGCAATCGTACAAGGCTCCGAGGGCTAAAGCCAATATTTAAAACATTAAAACTAAAGTTTGGCTGACTTGTGGCTGTCCAGCAAGCGAGAGAAAGAATATTTCCTTGATTAAGCGCCCTGGACGCTTATTTCAAATTTTGTTGCCAAGGGGGGCGCTTAATCGGGGGGGGGGGGGGGGGCGCTTAATGGCTCACGGAAACTGGAAATTGGTCTTGTCGTCCCCGGCTATTTCACAGCATTTACCCAAAGCGTCGAAATGGGAAGAAGGCTGAAGAACGAGCTGCTTCGGGTACAAGAGCTATGCAAGCACATGGACTTAATAATCACGGACTGTGAGTTGGAAGAAAAGAAACTAATTTCCCTTATCAGCCAAACATAACTTTAATACGGTACTACATATAGGAACATGCCGTAACTTTGTAATAAAACGCAAGTTGTATGCCATCTCTCTTACTGTGCCATATTTATTGGGGGAGGGGAGGGGGGGCGCTTAATCGAGGGGGGCGCTTATTTCAAAATTTGTTGCCAAGGGGGGCGCTTAATCGAGGGGGGCGCTTAATCTCAAATATGAATATTAAACATATGTACAAGAAAAGAAACTAATGAACTATCACTTAAGTGATAAACAAATAGCTACGTGCCGTAATGAAGACGCTTACCAACTCACTTTGTTACGTTGGAAAGCCTCTATTCATTCCTATACTACGCAACACGCCAACGCGTACAAAATCATAACACTACACTAGTGGAGTGTGACAGTGCCGGATGCCTGGTGGACAGCAGCAAACGGCAAACAAGAAAACTACAAAGACGAGAACCGTAACGGAAGCTAGCCTAGAAAGAGACAAGTAAATAAATAATTAATCTATCGATCGAAAGATCTAGATACCATTAGCTTATCATCTGGTAACCTTATGGCAACAGCCTAAATTTTGTTAACTATCTTCCCGTCTCTGGAAAAGGAATTGGAAACCGCATGAAGTTGGAATACACCACCAGAAGTAAATAATACTGAAGTAACACAGAGCATAAAAGGAATACTGACCGCTTAGAGCAAAAATAATCATGTGCTCAGGTTAATATGAACCACATGCTTCCTAACAATTTGAATTCATTACCATCTTATAAAGCTACAAACGAAACAAGATGAAAGATTGCCCTTAAATGAAAAAGAGAACTGATTCTGGCCACCAAGAGATTACAATTCTATTCACGGGGTTTCTTTCAGTGTACTAGTTTTCCTAGCAATTTCATGGATGCCTCAGTTTGTTTTACCCGAAACGTAACGAAATATCCTGAGTTGAAGATAGACCTGCAATTTTATGGCCCGTCGACACCATTCACCGTACAAGGCTTCCTTAACTAGGCACATGCAGGTGTCTGCAATGAAGCTTCAAAAAGACAAAATTAATATCTAAAATACGAGAAAACAACAGAAATGCCGAACACGGGTGAAACAATTAGAACTTCGCGATCTATTCTCTTTTCCCCAATGAATCCATGCATTCTTGTATTCCTACAATCGTGAACGATGCCTTGAAACACATCTGTTAAGGAGGAAGTGATCTGCTAGCCTCGGCGTTTGAGGAGATAGTTCAACCTGTCATGCTCGGCTCAAGACTCCGACCTGTGGGAAGACCGTTGACAACAAAACAAAAAGAGTAACATGAGAAAAACATGCATCGTACCGCTATATTACACGTGTGCAGTTCCCTCTTCAATAATTTACACTAAATTTAGGACATGCAGAAAACACTGACTTTTAGTTTCTACTCGATAAACAGAGCACGATCGACAGCAAAGGGTACAGGTATTCCTGATTAAATACGTATATCAATACTTCTTTGCAGAATCAGAAAATATTGATCCATTTGTCTGATAAAAATGTGGTGAAATTCGACCTTAAATGCGATCGATGCAGTGTGAAAAAGACGATACTGAAATCACACTACACTAGTAGTACAACCCTTAATCTAAGGTCAGGGAAATCCGTTTAAAACAGATCAATTATATTTCAGAATCTTAAATAACATTCTAATATATGGTATACCTAAGAGCATACCTAATCATTCGCCCGCTAAGAGGCTCACAGTTAAAACTTTTATCATCACACTTCCAGCCCAATTGTTACAAATCACTCCAACATTTGTGTTGAAAAAACAACGGGTTCAAGATCGGAATATTTAACCGTGGCAAGTAAGAATTGAATGTTAGTACATTATGTCTATATCAAAACGGACAAGGACTGACTGAAAATCATTTTGAACAGCTTAGGGTTAACAACCATTATTGATATCTATAGCCAGCAAATGAAATCTGGTCTCGAGGAATCCAACGAGTCTGAAAACAAAATGTTAATAAAATACAATAAACTGAAAATATAAACTGAAAATCTCATGCAAATGATGACAGGATTATAACATATGAATAATGTAAATTAACAACAGTCCAACTCTCAACAGGTGAATCTTTCTACACTAACATCTTCATTTCATATACCAGTACAGAATTTTGCGGTCAACAAAAAATAAATGCATAACCTGTAAAACTTGCATCACAGATCAAAGCTACTATGCAAGACAAAACTGTCGATATGAAATAAAAATATTCATTTAATACACCAGCAAATGCTTCCATTATATACATATTTCAATACTATTTTGCCGAATCAGAAAATACTGATCCATTATTTGTCTGATAAATAATCTGGTCAAATTGGACCTAATGCAATCCATGCAGTAGTGTCAAAAAGACAACGGCACTGAAATCGTGCTACACTATAACGCATCCCTTAATCTAAGGTCAGGGAAATCTGCTTAAAACAGAGCAATTTCCGACAATCTTAAACAACGTACAAATATGGTATACTTAAGGTGGCTCGCCTGGATTTTCCAGGGACGCACCATACCCACTTTGAACGACTGATACTCCACTGTCAGAGCTCAGTCGGGCTAGCCACTTCACCCATTTACTAGAAATAGAATAAACTTTCCAAAAATGTAGGTTTGTATGACATCGGTGTTTTACATATCATCAATTTTCTCGAAATCTAGATCTAAACTTTTAAAACAAGTTTACCATACACGCTTGCTACGCGTTATACGCTTCGCTACTGCCGGAACGCTCGTACAAATTATATTCTTAGTACAATGACATGCAATTATCATAGGCATGCTGCCAGTTGTAACGCTGTTATAATATAAGTTATAATATTTATTTACAAAACCTAGTTTGTAATTAATATTTAGAAAATGTGGTCTAGACGCACGGGCACTTTTTCTCGATCTGGTTACTAAAACACACTTATTCAACATTATCATCCCGCACTGCCTAGTTTCATGATATGGTTTAACTAATTTGCATGTCATTGTACTAAGAACAGAATTTGCATGAGCGTTCGAATCATAGCAAGTGCATGGTAAACTTGTTAGTTCAAAAGCACACAAGTATTTCGGAAAGACACAAGCTATCAACAAAATGATACAGCAATGAAGCTTGCGTGTATGAATGTAAACGTTCCCTATGTTTTTGTTTTTATTTCGCGCCCTTAAAATGATTCAATGATCTTGAAATTTACAGGGCCAGGGTAGTACATGTTGAATTTTAGGTGAAAAGATATAAAAAAATATTTATCGACTAATTTTCGAATTACAGCTTTCTTAGCAAATACGTTACTATTTTGAGTAAAATGAGCATATTTTTGACATTACTTATGATTCCATAAACCGAAATCGAATAAAGCAAATGGAATGAACTTTTCATGGGAAGTAGTCCTATGCATGCCACAGGTATGAAATATGCTAAAAACATCGCTTGAATCGGTCCGGAAAATACAGTTCTCGACGACTAAACAGGAAGTAAGGCGAATTGTTAATTATTTTAAAGAAAATATTCAACCCCAATTGTTTTCGAAAATGCTCTCATACAATTTTTTTAAACTTTGCAGTCTTGAAGGCGTACATTTAGACTACAAGGGACACTAGGTCGTTTTAAAAGTTTAGGTCTAGATTTCGAGAAAATTGATGATATGTAAAACACATGACGTCATCGCTGTGTTGCTATGGTAACACCGATGTCAAACAAACCTACATATTTGGAAAGTTTATTCTATTGCTAGTATATGGGTGAAGTGGCTAGCTCGACCGCGCTCTGACAGTGGAGTATCAGCCATTCAAAATGGGTATGTTGCGTCCCTGGAAAATCCAGGCGAGCCACCTTAACTAGAGGTTTCTAACAAAAGTGAAGTGCTGCAAGCAGTAGAGTACCGTAAAGGTTCGATTAAGCGCCCTCCTTCAAATAAGCACCCCCTCTCGAATAAGCGCCCCCCTTCCACTGCGTCCCCCCCCTCCCCCGATATAAGAAATGCGTGTTATCGGTACAAAGTCAACTTCGACATTTTATTTATCACTTTCGGGCACATTACATGTTACAGTTCTTGTTAGGATCTTAATAAAAGTTATGTTTTTTATTGACTCGGATTGCAGAAATAAGCGCCCCCTCCCGAATAAGCACCCCCCTCGACCCTCAAAAATTAAAGAAGCACCCCGGGCGCTTAATCGAATCTTTACGGTATATGAAATTGTAGTTTAATAATCCGACTCCTAGCTAGAGCCGTGTGATATTAGTGCACAAGTAAATAAATTGCCTGCCGAATAATCTGCCATCGACAGACAACCATTTCCAAGGTTGTCTCAAAACCTTTAGTTGCTTAATTATTGATAATGTGTTTGACTTCTTAAGTTATAATCCGCTGAACATCCGTGGTGCATCGAATAATATATGTTTATACGAGATTGCAGCATACACTGAAATGTAGCCGAGGGTCGCTATCGTCGACAGCGCGCATTCAGTTTTTTTTTTTCAGTGTTTCTCTCATTAAAAAAGCTTGGCAATTGTTATATAAAACAAATAGATTATATTTTCCCGTTTGTTTGTTGTCATACATTGTATATGTACAGAGGACGTCACAGCGTGTGAAGATCGACAGTCACGACTTTGCAACGATGTTCATTTGTGATTGTTTCAGTTTGATCATTTGCATTAAATGCGTAAACACAATGGGTCAAGCAGCTGTTCTTCAGTTCGTTAAAGCAAGGAACATCCGTCAGACAAGGCTTTAATCCTTCTAGTCCCAGTTGGGTCAGAGATTTTTTCTCTTTCCCTCGTAGGGCGTGCACACTTAGCACTACAGCTTACCACTTTATATCACATTCTTTACACTTACTAGTGCTACGCGGCAAACATGATTTAATATCATAAAGTCCTACATATACATATATAATCGCCGTGACCCCATAAAACGCACCAATACCCACGATTGCTCTCATCTGACTTGATAGCTCAGTTGGTAGAGCGCCAGACATGTAACCTGGAAGTCGTTGGGTTCGAGTCCCACTTGGGTCAGAGATTTTTTCTCTTTCCCTCGTAGGGCGTGCACACTGTACTTAGCACTACAGCTTACCACTTTATATCACATTCTTTACACTTACTAGTGCTACGCGGCAAACATGATTTAATATCATAACTACATTTAATCCTTCTAGCCTTCCCACAGCACCGGGAAAACATCTGATTGTATCGTCTGTTTATACTCTGGTGAGAAAAGAATCAAACACAGAAACTCTGCTCGGATACAAGCCGCATTCACCGAGGAAACAGGGTTTTATTTCACAACCCAAAACAGTAAACAGCATCCTAATGTTTTGATAGAATGTTTCAATAACTTTTTGTGCAATATCCTACTTACCTAAAGCGATAGAAGCGGGGATTATTGTGGGTACAGTTGAGGTCTCATGACAAATTATGAACCGAAGGCGCGGTTGTAGTTACCAGTTCCCTGCTCCGATGAAATGATAACGAGGAACAATGTAGGTCGAGGAACCCAAAGGAATTCATATGAACTTCGGTATCGGCACATCAAAGACATCCGAAATAGTCGGATTGCTGCTCGCTGCGCTCGCAGCAATAATACCAAATGATTCGCCCGTCTAAGCGGCTCCCAATAATACTAATAATAATACTAATAACAACAACTGCTATGTTTAGACAGGGTGCACATATCTTCGAGGAGTTTACAATGGGGTCCTGCATAACATAACTAATAAAGTAAAATAATGCTTGGATAGGATCGTTACAACTAATTAAACTTTTATCATTACACTTCCAGCCCGATTTTAAATCAGACTTTACAAACGAATTTCAGTAAGCAGACTTAGCTATAAATAAAGACAAATTTTACAAGCAAAATTACCATCATCAATTAATGTACATAATACGGCGGAAATGCACGATATATTAATATATCGCAATATATCCCAGAAAATCCTTGATTTTGTGAGACACAGACACTTCCAACGATTTGGATTAATACCCGAGCAATGGTACGTGATAATAAATTTCAACTGATCCAAATTACTAGTAAGAGAAAAACAATCCTTATCTTAGCATTTCGTTAAAGAATCGATAAAGTAACCGAAATGAACCCCTTCATACTTCAACTTGAATGACATAATACGGGGTAACTGAATGACTACGTTGTAGGACTGAATTTTGAAATTCTCAGTCAAACTTTTTGTACTGTCTAGCTAGTTGACTCAAATCTTTTGCGACTATACGACAGTACGAATACATACCTTCACGTAAGTTTCACACGTATCCTCTAATTTACCTCTTAACATGCAGAATACGTCTTAATAGAGTACGCCGCCTTCCAAAGAGACTTGAAAGAATCTTTAGCTCAAACTCAGTGCTCTACCGTTGTGTTTCAACGCTGAAGGTTCTTGGATAATAGTCCCTCCAAACTTATCCGATTTTCCCGTGGTGGAGACGAGAATTCATAAGAGAAAAGGTAGACAGAAGAATCATTAATGTCACAAATGCCTTGTAAAGCACATGACGAGCCCTAATAAATTATGTCCTACATTTTGAAATGTTCTCAATCTTCTACTGCATCGTTGACTCAAACATTTCGTGAATATACGACGTGTTCAAAAACATTACGAATATATACGTACCTTCGTACGGTGGCCCAGAAGGCTCAACACAAAAAAAAGATGTAGCACAAATAAAAAAGAAATCAACCAACAAAGGAAAAAAAGGCAAACAAAAACATCACAACGCAAATAAAAAAGAAACCACAACCCAAATTAAAAAATCACAACGCAAACAAAAAACACAACACAACGCAAACAAAAAAGCCACAACGCAACGACAACGGGGTCTGGGTTCTAACTTGTTATTTTTACGCCGTTTCCTGCATAATTGCATGCGATGGCATTGCTTATGCCACAGTGAGAATGGCCGCCGTGTTTTGCAGCTATTGAAAGGGCAAAGTATTGTTCAAATTGTGGCCTTTTCTTAAACTCTTCAGCTAGTTTCTCAGCTAGTTTCTCAACTGCATCTGAAAGTGCAGGGTACAATGAGTATAAACGGCGTAAAGAGAGCGAAAGACGTTAGAGATTTGAACCAAAAGCGAAGTACACCAAGACGGCCGGGATCGGGACCAAGAGAAGTGCGAACTCGAAGGCCAAAGATAGCAAAGATGTTAGCATTAATATTGGTTTTATAAAATATTGTAATGGCATCCTGAAAAAGTGTAGAGGAAAAAGAGGGTGGCACAGGGGGGGGGGGGGGGGGGGGGGTCGCCATCACGTTTCACGCATCAATATTTCTAAAATTCACGCGTCACGTATAATTTTGAGGCACATTCACGGATCACAAATTCGGAATTCACGAATCACGCTCTAAATTTTGCTATTTTCACGTATCACGCATTTATTTTAGCCCCAATCACGCGTCACGCGTAACCCCTGTGCCACCCTGGAAAAACACTTCCAGTAACAGTCTCTCCTCACTTAAAGTGCCTATCACCCTTTTGCAATTTTGATAGCTTATGAACCTCCGAAAAGTTTTGAGTACTTCTGTGAAGAAAGTTTTGGTTTACAGTGAATACTTTATGTTCTACGATTGTTTGAAATCGTGTAAATGTGACCTTTTGTGACCTTTCCTGACCCATGACCGCGTAAGTAAAAGCCTGGGTCGAAACCTGTATGTACGTCCTTTCATTAATGCATTATTCTCCATGGCGCCTTTCTATCACAACAACATCGATGCATACAAAATATACACAGTTTGTGAGTTGTTAGTAAAGAAAAAAGTCATTTTAGTCAACCTGTTAAATATTTCTTCAAATGATTGCAAAGCCGAATTAATTATATGACGTCAAGATGACGTAAATACAGGTATCGACCCAGGCTTTCGCTTAGTACGCGGTCATGGATCAGGAAAGGTCACATTTACACGATTTCAAACAAGCGTAGAACATAAATTATTCACTTTAAACCAAAACTTTCTTCACAGAAGTACTCGAAACTCTTCGGAGGTTCATAAGCAATAAAAATTGCAAAAGGGTTATAGGCACTTTAATAAAGGAAAAGGCCGTGCGAAAGCATTGCAACCATGACAAAACCATCCACGACAACTTTGAATATGTTTTAATGTACCCAGATGGCAGCGAGGTAGTCACTCTACCGGGAACCACGGAATAATTTGTTCTGCAGAAGTACAGGAATGAAGTAGGGACTGAAAACTATAATAGAATGACACTATTCATAAGTACATGGCTGAAATGCTATGTTTTCAAGACATGGAATGTTGTGATGGTGAAGGCGAAAATGCGGGTGAAAATGAAGCCATTGAAGACACTGATCATGATGACATTGAGTTAGAGCGCAGCATGTTACATGATGATGCAAAGAGTCTGAAGAGTGAGATCAACACTTGTTCATCGACAAGTAAAGCTTCCACATCTACGAGCAGCAGTCGATATCGATAAGCCGATCCGGTCAGTGAAGTAAGCAATATCACCGATCAACAAGGCCCAAGTAGTGGTAGACGGGAAAATGCTGTGCAGAGCCAGGGTATCGAGTGTTCATCCTGTTTTCAGCTATTTCAAGTAAGTGTGATAGTTGAGCATGCAGATTCCTGCTGTGACGTTTGGGTTGGTGAAGTCACAGGCTTCCCAGACTCGACGTATATTTCCCGCCTATTAGTCTGTTGGGTTACCTGTGGTTTATCGATTACTTTCATAACGATCTCAGAAGAGTTTATATAATTGCTCCGTGTGAATTCTCTTTTCCGGTTTCTACGAAATAAATCTTCAATAATAAAAGATTGATACTGAATGAAGTTGTGTGAGTGTTTTTTTGGCGATTTTGGACCTTCTAACGCAATTTATTAGGATTCAAAATTTTGACCGTTGGCCGCGGCTCTAAAAAAATTTACAAGAGAGCCAACTTGACCTCGCCAAAGCACAGACTTACTTCAAAGATCACACAAAAATCGACACTTTTTTCCTCGCTCGATGTTCAGCTTTCGGCACAGGAGGGAATAGTTATCAAGCAACATCTGACCCGACATTTAGGAAAATCCATCAAATTTATCACCGCCAAACGGCCTCCTCAAGACCCAAAAAGCGCGACCTTCCAATGATCTGTAAGAACGCGGTCGAAAATTTTCCCGCCCCTACCCAAAACGATGCAAATCGCCTTTTTTCATGGGGGAGCCTCAAGCGTGAAATTATACTTCCGATCGAGGAAGGGAAACAAATATATCGCCAATCAGAGGACCATTACTAGGCTTTTAACGAAACTGGCGGTTACCGACTAATTTTAAATTTGGAACTAGCGAAAATTTCTCACGTGGAACTGTCATAACACTCGGTGAAGACCCCAGCTCATTATCTTGGTCCTCTGATTGGCGATATTAATGTTTCCGTTCGATTCCTCGAGCGGAAGTATAATTTCACGCTTGAGGGTCCCCCATGAAAAAGGCGATTTGCATCGTTTTGGGTAGGGGCGGGAACATTTTCGACCGCTTTGGTCGGTCTGGTTCTTACAGATCATTGGAAGGTCGCGATTTTTGGGTCTTGAGGAGGCCGTTTGGCGGTGATAAATTTGATGGATTTTCCTAAATGTCGGGTCAGATGTTGCTTGATAACTATTCCCTCCTGTGCCGAATGCTGAATATCGGGCGAGGAAAAAAGTACCGATTTTTGGGTGATCTGGGTAAGTCTGTGCTTTGGCGAGGTCGAATTGCCTACCTTGTAATTTTTTTTAGAGCCGCGGCCAACGGTCAAAATTTGAATCCTAATAAGTTGCTTTAGAAGACCCAAAATCGCCAAAAAAAACACTCACACAACTTCATTAAAGACTCTGTGTCCGAGCCCATGGTGCTTTGCGCGCGCAAATCATTTCCGTAGGCTACGAAAATCAGAAAGATCGTTGTTGTTGTTATGTAACTCTCGAATCTTTCGAAATCCATCCCTAGTTTGGGCCATCGTGTAATTATTCATAGGTATATATGCTTAACTGACTTTCTTTTATCTTAACTTTTGAATATATTCTTTTTTAAATGAAACTTTAGTTCGAATATTTCTTCGAATGGCGAGTAGAGGAATTCCGGAGAAACAGCGAGGCGAAGCGACTCGACAAATAATCCTTCAGCAGTACCGCAAGTTCCCCCAAGAAACGAGCAAGCCGAATTTTTGTTCAGAAAAAAAATCGAGCGAGCGAAAAGCCTTCTCCGCAGACGATTTGAATCACCGGCATTCCTGTGGTGGAAGGATCATCTGAGCGGGCTTCCTGTGGAAGGTTCAGGTGATGGGGAGGGGAAGGGGAATCCCGGTCCGTACAGGAATCCTATTTTATAGGGAGTTGCCTGCGGAGGAAGCTATAAACATCACCCAGAAAAAAATCGCGCAAGGGTAAGCTTTGTTCATTAGCTGAATACCGAATGTCTTTCAAAGAATCGTGCAAGGTCCAATGCGAGAAAAAAAATCCGTCGACCTAGCGCAGCACTATAAAGATTATCTATAAACAACATTAGCACCAAGAAGAGCGATATGAAAGTGCAAAGTTAACGATTTCTACTAATCAAGTACAGCATTGAAGAACTGAAGTTTTTAATTATCTGGTAGTACGACCAATCCCCCTGCGTTACCTTCAATTTCAGGGGAGGGGTAGGTGGGGATCTTCCCATTAACATTGTGACCCGGTAGTATATACAAAATGTGTCCGCTTCATGCAATCTAGATCGTACCATTCACACGTCAGAGTGAGAGGAGAATTTTTTCCAATGATCGTGGTTATAATGATGAGGCATGCATCATCAGACCGATCGAAAGATCCATTTGGCGCTAACAGTATCACGTTTCTAGTGTCACGCGTGAGGTGAATAACGTGACAACAACCTGACCACTCGGTCACTGATTTCAGGGGAGGGGAGTTGAGGAGTCAGGTCGGTGCTTCGCCGGCGAATCATATAAGAAAAACTGTCAGTTAGCCAATCTTGATGTATCTATATATTCTGTTCGTTTCTTATAACTTCATGTCTCAATTGGGGGTTTGACGGTTGACGATTATTTGAAACAAAATACCTAGGCCTAGACAATTAAATTACAGGTTTGACGGTTAAATTACAGGTTTGAAGGTTAATTTTTTGACGGTTGATGGTAACAAATTCTTTATTTGCAATTGACGGCTGACGGTTTAACTCCATTGAGACCCTGAAGCTTGGGATCTGTATAATATTGAACAGCATTAATTGGTATGGGATTTTTAGTTTTCCATCTACAACATAAATCTTGAATAAAAATAGACGAAACCTATACAGTCATAATGATATAATAATAATAACAGTTCTTATACGCATTATTCATGCCTCAATGCGTTTACAAGTTTGAAAATAGTATAACTAATAATATATATGTCAAATTTACAATGTCAATATATAATGTACATACATGAAATTAAACTATTCTATAAGAATTAAAAAGGTGGGTCTCAAGAAGCGCCTTAAAATGATATAATGACTCTGCATTTCTTATCTGAACTGGAAGTGCATTCCAGAGACTTGGTCCAGCAACGGAAAAGGCGCGGTCTCCGTGAGTAGCCGAAAAGGACTTGGGGACTGACAGCAAACCAAGAGTAGAGGAGCGCAGGTTCCGGCTAGGAACATAAGGCTTAATGAGATCAGTAATATATGAAGGCGCGCAATGTACACGCTGAAGTGAATTACAATAATCAAGCTTGGTCGTAGTAAATGCGTGTACTAGACGCCAGTCTTCTTATGTTCCTTAGCTTATATGTCCTGTGAGTTACAGCACAGGAAGCCCACGCTCTGTTAGTGTCAATTTTATAAGGGTTTGTATGGGATTTTTAAATCTAGCTTTTCGATAACTAAACAGTAATAACATGAACAACACTTATCTGGTGTCTACGATCTGTGTCTTGGCTGTGTCTGTATGCAGTTGCAGGCGTTACTGTGACGCTACTTTTCTGTTTTTTGTTTTTTTTTAACGAAAGGGGGGGCTCGGGCCTCCTGTCCCCCCCCCCCCCCCCCCTCTGGCTACGCCCCCTGTACTAAGGTAGGAAACGAACCATGCCGAGTGATAAATTTCCAGTCCATCTGTGCCAAACAAATGAAGAAATCTGTGTTTGCCGAGCTACGTCCACCAAAGTCTCGTCAGAAAAAGCCCGGCTTTTTACCCGTGACTCGCCTCCGCGTATTGGCGGTTGGATTTATCAGAGAACTAGGCACTAGCATCACAGGCAGCCCAAGCACAAGAAGTTCAAGCTCTGTTTATGTAAATTTAATTTTATAAGGGTTTGTATGGGAATTTTTCGATAAAAAAATGAATAAAACTTACCTACGTCGTTTCAGCGAATTTAGGCGAATTTTAAATTCCTTACTCTACATACCAAAGAAGAAAAAATATTCTTTAGTATGTAGAGTAAGGGATGTAAAATTCGATGATTTTTACAAGGATTGCATGGGAATTTTTAGAAATATCTGAAACTGTACTAAAATGGTCAATAAAGTCAAAAAATCTTACCTGTGTTTATTTTTGATTTGAGCAAATTCGCCCAAATTCGCTGAAACTGCATACAGACACGGCCAAGACACAGATCATAGACACCAGGTAAGTTCTATTCATCAGTTATTACAGTATACAGTGGAACCTCGATTTAACGAAGTGCAAAGGGAGGGTGTCTGGAAAACGAAGACCTAGAAAGCGAAGACCGAAGACCGAAGACCTGGAAAACGAAGACCCAAAAACGAAGACCCCCATAAATAATATAACATGATATGTTAAATGCTGCTGCTATTGTTAATTGGAAATCGCGAATCGCAGTTGAGCCGTAAAAGTGCGTTGGGGAAGAAATGATCTTTGTTTTACGGATCTGAAATATATCGAAAATATATATACGTCGGTTAGACACATGCAATTTAATCTAAATTGGATATAGGCACGAATAAAAACATTATCTGTGTGTCGGTTAGACAGAATTTAATCTCAATTGGATATAGGCACGAATAAAAACATTCGGCTGCAGTTAGTTACGCTAGGGTCTTCGTTTTCCAGATCTGGAAAACGAAGACCCCCTTTTAAATTGAACAATCGTAAATATGGTAGCTAGAGAATTCGAGCGACTAGCCGGGAAGACACAAATTGGATATAAATTGGATATAGGCACGAATAAAAACATTAGCTGCAGTTAGTTACGCTAGGGTCTTCGTTTTCCAGATCTGGGCTGCCTGTGGTTATACCGAGGACTTCGTTATATCAGACAAAAACAGAACTTGGGCTTCCTGTGATTTCTGCAAAGAGCCTTCATCCGGGATATCTCTTCGAGGAAGCCCTTTACGCATGCCCCGATAGCTCTTCCGCTGAATAGCCATTCGACAAAACACGTTTCCAAAACGATAAATATCAATTTTACCGAAATTATTTACGAAAACCGGCCCTCTGAAGAACAGAATCTTGATGATTTTTTAACAGTCATTGCACGGTATGTTTTACCTTTTGTGATATATTAATATTCGCCTTTTCACGTTCACATTATTATGGTACAATTGAATGATTATAGAAGTGCATCGTGACTCGTGTATACATATTTCACACATAGGCCTTCACGCAAGTGTTAAGTTATACTTATACATGCACATGCACTTTTGGCTTTTGCGCACTTGAATCGGTACTGATTAAGTCATGCTCTATACTGTACATGCACCTTTGAGATTGCTGGCTAAACTACAGAATACAATTACAACGCCACTTTTGAAAGTGTGCAGAAATACCATAACTCATGAGGCATTTTATTAATACTAGGCTCAAACCTCAGCCTCAGGTTAAAACCGACATAAGCTTATATGGTTTATTGGCTAAAGTATAGAATACCCGTCCACTCCAACTAAGTATCAGAAACACTGCCACCGCGGTCCGCAGTCAGCTTGAATAATTTAGCAGTAATTATTATTCAGTCACTTCGGACCGCGGTAGCACTCAGTTACATGCCTTAGCAAAATTATTATTCAGCACTTCGGGACCGCGGACCGCGGACCGCGGTGGCACTCAGTTACATGGCTTAATTGGAGTATTTGTCGTTCTTAAATCCACTCGGGCGATCTATCAATATTCAACAATCGACTGCGGGACTGCGGTGGCACTTAGTTATATGTCTTGCAGTCATTAATATTCATGATTCGACTGCGGGACTGCGGACCACGGTGGCACTTAGTTATATGTCTTAGAGGCATTCATATTCATGATTCGACTATTAATATTCAACAGCCGACTGCGGGACTGCGGACAGCGGTGGCAGTCACTCTTATGCTTTCCAAGAGCCGACTGCCATTCAGTGTTTCGTCGTTCTAGAGTCTTGTTTACGACTGCGGACTGCGGACCACGCACTTACAGTAAAGTGCCTTAAAAATGGACGGGTATTCTATAGTTGCTCCGGTTTATTATATGCTGTTTACCTAAATGTATTTTTCCCATGGCTCCACTGCTCCATTAGCCTCCTGCTATGCAGACGTTGAAATTCTCCAAGATAATGGTTCTTTCTCGATGTAAGAAACCCTAATATTTGAATTGCAAATCATTTTCAGCCGTGTTTAAGAATACAATACATACAATAATAATAATAATTAGTGTATGCTAATGAGAAAAGCAAGATAAAAGTTATAAAAAAGTGGTCATCGGCAGCGAAATCCCTCGTGGCGTAGTGGTGAGGGTTGGTGATGGCTAGGGTTTGGTTTAAAACCATGGTTTGGGTTTGTTTTGATTCTTCCCAAACGCTAAATATTTTTATATAGTTGAGGGTGGCGTACTTGTGAGTATTTTCGTTCTAAAAATTTCTAAGTGTCGCTTTAATTTGTACTTTCAGGAACCCTACAAATTTGGGTTTCTTACACCAAGAAAAATAATACCAAGATAATGCACTTATCAGCAGCATCCTCCAGGGATAGGCCCCCAGACTGACCAGGGGGATTGTAAAAAGGGTGGAACAAACTTGACAATTTTCACCAGGGGTGGGGGAATCTTAGGAGTCAAAGTCCGCTGTATCATGTTTTCCTTAACAGAAAATCCCTATCATGAGATTACAATGTTATGAATTCCCCCTCCTCTATTTTGGAACTTCAAACAAAGTCAAGCATTTTTCCCTACACAGGGGCAAAACTTACATTGAATTCCTCAACATATTCCCCTGGTTGTCTAAGGGGCCTACCTGTAAGTGCATAAGAACAATACATATATCAATTGCATTTTGGCTATCGGTAGTGCAAAATTGTGGTGAACCCTAGCCCTACATGTAGCTGGATGAGAACTCATTGTTTACCTGTGAACCAAAAGCCATAAATTAGCCCTAAAATCTTGTGTACCTGTGAACTTGTTGAGTGGTTAGGGTAAGTTTTATGGTTAGGGTTGGTGTTTGGGTTAGGTCATAAATATATCAATCACATTTCGGCTAGGGCTAGGATTCACAGGTAAACATGCACTAGATGGGTGAGAACTCTTTGTTTACCTGTGAACCCTAGCCCTAGGTGGGTATATCATCATTTTCCACTGACTAAGGAAAAAATGGAATTTTTTGGTCATTTCTAGAAATAAGTGGCTGAATGTCAGGCCAAAAGAAAATATCCTTGAAACAAACGTTATTTCCCATCAAAGTGCATTGAATTTCATCACAACCTTGCGAACTGGTGCCCTTTCAAAGTTCATACTGCATATATTGAGGTTCTTACAATATGTTGCATTGGGTTCATTGTGTTTACAACCAAAACTATGAGTTTTAAGCTGCAACTTCATTCAACCCACTTCTAATGGGGGAGGGTACCATTATTAACAGGAAATGCATGATTTTCCACCCCTCCCTCCTTGGCAAACAATATGTTGTGTTTGTCGTGTTTAGTACCAAAACTATGATTTTAATGCTGCAACTTCATTCAACCCACTTCTAAATGAGGAGGGTATCGTTTTTCAACAGGAAAATTAATGCATATGATTTTCCACTCCTCCCCCCTCAGTTTTGCAAGGTTCACAGATCTTACCTCAAATTTGCAAACAATAATTATGCTGTGTTTGTCATGTTTAGTACCAAAACTATGAATTTAATATGCTCTAACTTTATATAATCCAGTTCTGGACTGGGAAATAGAAAATGAAACTGTCCCAGCATGCTTTGCAGCTAAAACGAAAAGGGCAATTGATTTTTAAGGGTAGAAAGCAATGTCGTAGAGACATGGGGTTTTAACCAAAATGTTACCCATAGAAAACTGCAGGGGTTCTTCTTAATTTGGTTGACATTAAAGTTGAGGGGGGAAAATGATAGTGAAAACAAAAATTCAAAACGGCTTAAGGTATCAGGAGCCCTTCAAGAGCACTTCCCGAAAACTTTTAATTGCGCGCGTTAAATTCAAGAAAACTCCTACAAAGTATATATTTTCTGAAAGCTTAATAAGCATAGATTGTAGAAAACAGCTTGATTTTCCTTATTATTAAATACTCTTTTATTTATTGTGATTTTAATCCAATTTGATCATACCTTATACCTGGAGCTCCTGTCCCTCGGGAATTGGACGGAAATCTGAGCTGAAACGACCTTCATAAAGTAGAGATATTGATCTAAAAAAAGGGTGTCTCAGTTTTCTGATATCTTATTCCGTCGCGAAAATAATCAACTGCAAAGATCTGGAACACCTTTTTTAGGGGTTGAAAGAAACATGAAAGTATCTCAAGAACAAAAAAAATGCATGAAAAAACTGAGACACCCTTTTTGTGTCAACATATTGATCTAGCCATATGCCAATTTTCAATCCGATCTATTAAAATCTCGAGGGACAGGAGCTTCGAATACATGCTACAAAACTTGCATTTATAACGCCGTGAAAAATGGTTTCAAAGTTTCCTGGCATCCCACTGAGATTTGTTGACACAATTAACTTATCTGTCATTAAGAATGTCATTTTTCCAGTATTCGATGTTGAGCAGTAGGTATAGTGAAACACGATGCCATGTTGTTCATGGATTTTGCGCACCTCTGTGAAGGACTACGCAGACCACGATAAGTTAGCTCTTCAGTGCGATCAGTATATCGCAGTAGACAAGTTCAATTTTAGCGTTACCATTGTCATGGTATTTCACAGAAATCATGAGTGCACAGAGAAGGCAAAGACGAAGAAAACGTAAAGCAACAGACCAAACCAGTACAATAACTGTTACGAAAGATCGTGTTCGGTTTCAGTCGGTTCTTCGTCTTCGGCTATCGAAGGCGAATCTACAGTCGAAACTTTGTGGCGAAGTTTATGGGCACTTGCACTCTTTCAACTTAGAATTGACTTTGCAGAATCTGCAACTTCTGCCCTTTATCTTGGTTATAAAAATATGAGCCAACCAAGATCGCTTTCCGTCAGCGGCGACTTTCGTTTCTTTGCGGAAGAAAACGGACATAAGCCCTCCCTTATACAGCTCAATTCGTAATTTGAAGCTGCCAAATTATTATTAAACTAGATTTTAGATATGATTTCTGTGTGAAACGTAAATGAATATTTGCAACTCAACGGCTTCAAGATGAGCTAGACTAGTGAGTGTGTTTCGTGTTTATTTATAAAAGATTCATGTGTTTTAATCGCGGTTTCCATGAGGACGCTTCACAGGTGTTAATAAGCCGATGACAGCCTGATTTCCCGTCCATATTTCTTTTTGCCGTAATTTCTCGTTGAAAATACGTTTTGAAATTTTATTTTCACTAAACTGTAGAATTAACTTTGAACATTCTAAAAAATCAATAAGATTTTTTTCACAAAAATCATCGCATAAAGGGCTCCTGATACCTTAACACCCCGAACTTCAGTTGCAGTGCTGAGTAATTATGCAAATATTTCATCTAGTTGGAAGAAGTTACCGTACATAAGATAGGCTGGTATTTTTTATTCCTTTGACTATGCTACATACCAAACATTAATTAATTAATGATTGTATTATTTTTATGATTATCATTAGGAATAATATTATTATTAAATGGTGCTCATGATTGGCTAATAATTCATACTGGATAAAGGAACAAAATCAGCCTGGAATAGGTGTGATCACAGGCTGCCTAAAGTTCGTTATTTGAAAGTGCATGACTTTGTATAAAGTTTGGTGTAATCAACTGAGAGTTGATAAGGTACATGTATGCTAACCACTATGGAAAGCGAGTAGCAGCTAACATTTCGAGTGCTAGCCCTTCAACAGAGCAAAAGCTAGCACTCAAAACATCAGCTGCTTCTCGCTTCCCACAGCGGTTAGCATACAATGTACCTTAATCAACTCTCAGTTGATTACACCAGTGTTTATCTTCCCCACTGATGCAGATCAACACTAGTTTTTACAGTATAAAGTTGCCTCGATAAACATATATGCAGGGCTCGAAATTGCGCCCGACACAGACATAAATATGCCTAGATTTTTTTCATTTTACGCCTAACGTTTTCCACTTAGGCGTAATATTACGCCTAGATCGATCCTCTTACAAAGGTAAAAATTATCGGAAGACAAGTCTTATTTCCAAATCTCTAAAACTATCTGATTTTTTTGAAAATAATTCTACCATTTGTAAGCAATTGTTTAGTGTAAACTTTTTTGTCTGTTGTTTCAAGTTTGAAACGCATAGTTTACTAATTACGCGGCGACGTTTGGCATGTGAAGTCTGAACTTTTAACCGCAAATGTCAAAGTTTGACAGCTCCTATCTATAGGTTTTGTCATGCAAAACATAGCCTTTTGTCATGCAAAACAACTTGTTTCATGTGGGAAAATAGTTTACATTACAGGAGCTGTCAAACTTTGACATTTTGCGGTTAAAAGTTCAGACGTCGCCGCGTAATTAGTAAACTATGCGTTTCAAACTTCAAACAACAGACAAAAAAGTTTACACTAAACGCTTGCTTGCAAATGGTAGTAAAATGCAAAAAAAAAATTGTAGAAAGATGAGAGAAATCGTCTCTGCTTGCTGCTGTATTTGTCTCAAAGCCGGCGTGATAGATCTGTTTTAACAGCCTAGACATGTACGTTACACTTAAACACTTGCATGGCTTCCTGCGAAACTTTGCGTGACCGCATGGAAAAAAGGCTGCCACGCCTTTGTCTTCCTCTGTCTTGTTTAAATCAGCGATATTGAACTCAATGAGTTTAAAGTCGAATGTTTATTACAAAAAAAATAAAAATGATTTGCAACATTAAAAAAAATACAAAAATTACCCTTTTCCTATGACATACAAATTTCAGCTACTAATGCACAATTATTTACGCCTACGTTTTGGAGAATTACGGGGAATTTTTTTAAGCTGGGCATAAAATTACACCTTTTTTTTCTTAATTTCAAGCCCTGATATGGGTTTGTATTTGATAACTAATAATGACAGTATATAACAATTTTTAAATAATAAACTTGACTAATACTTGACTGGTTTCACATTCTTGTTTAACTCCATTGTGCGTGGGAGGATCTTGGAACCCAAAACATCTTCAAACCCACTCTTACCTACAGAATTAGAAGAAGATAAACAAGAACATGAAACCAGTCAAGCAAGACAAGTTTATTATAAAAAATATATAAAAAATGTTTCAAATGTATTTACTAACAAACTGATTATTATTGCTTTAATTTCAAAATGTTCAGATGTCAAATTCATACTGCCACTCTGAACAGTGTAAGCTTTTCAAATTAAGTAATGGTCCAGATAAGAACTGTAGTGGAATCCATTGTTCTGCGGCAATGAGCCTCCCCCACATACGATTTTGCTTGAATATGCCTTAAGTGCTTTAGGAGGTATCTACAGTCCAAACTACATCTCGAAAATAAAGTATTTGTTATGCTATTGGCTCTTTTTACTGTGAAAACGCAGAGAAGCCACCATCCAGCCAATCGGATATAGAGAAAACAAAGGATTTTTCAATCGCAAATTTGAGAACTTTCCCCACATACGATATTCTTCGAAATTAAACCATAGTTAGTTTGATCAAAAATAAATTCAAACCACAAAAAATTTTGGAATGAAAATGCATTATTTCGATGGGTTTCTATTGAATTTATAAGTATCAACCAATGAAATTACGAGAAAGAATAATAGAAAATTAACACCTTTTAACATTCCTTGCCGTAGACACTACAGTTCTTATCTGGACCATTACTTAAGTAACTATTGACAGAAGTGAAATGATCCAAATTGTACAAAGAAATGAGGAAAACTGAGAAAGCAAATCATTTCTTGCAGAAGCATGTGGCTATAATTAAGAGTTTGGTATTACCATACTAAATTTATTTGAACAGTACATAGAAAAAAAAGGAAATGGCAAAATACACCACCACCATGAGAAAGTGCTGCTGAAATGATATCAAATATAAATGGAGTTTCCAAAAGCTCTTTGTAACCTACAGTATAACCATGAAGATAACTGTGTATTCTTTTGCTGTCTGTGTCAAGTGTGTGATATGAACATTTTAAAGAATAATTGTGAAAGTTAAGCCAATGAATATGGCAATACTTCTAACAACAGCCACCTGTGAGTTTAATCAGTAAGCCATTTTTCAGTAAACTTATAAAAAAAAATTTAGCCCTAAAACCTTGTGTACCTGTGAACTTGTTGAGTGGTTAGGGTAAGTTTTATGGTTAGGGTTGGTGTTTGGGTTAGGTCATAAATATATCAATCGCATTTCGGCTAGTGCATGTTTACCTGTGAATCCTAGCCCTAGATGGGTGAGAACTCTTTGTTTACCTGTGAACCCTAGCCCTAGGTGGGTATATCATTATTTTCCACTGACTAAGGAAAAAATGGAATTTTTGGTCATTTCTCATAGAAATAAGTGGCTGAAAGTCGGCCAAAAGAAAATCTCCTTGAAACAAACGTTATTTCCCATCAAAGTGCATTGAATTTCATCACAACCTTGCGAACTGGTGCCCTTTCAAAGTTCATACTGCATATATGGAGGTTCTTACAATATGTTGCATTGGGTTCATTGTGTTTACAACCAAAACTATGAGTTTTAAGCTGCAACTTCATTCAACCCACTTCTAATGGGGGAGGGTACCATTATTAACAGGAAATGCATGATTTTCCACCCCTCCCTCCTTGGCAAACAATATGTTGTGTTTGTCGTGTTTAGTACCAAAACTATGTTTTTAATGCTGCAACTTCATTCAACCTACTTCTAAATGAGGAGGGTATCGTTTTTCAACAGGAAAATTAATGCATATGATTTTCCACTCCTCCCCCCTCAGTTTTGCAAGGTTCACAGATCTTACCTCAAATTTGCAAACAATATGTTGTGTTTGTCGTGTTTAGTGCCAAAACTATGAATTTAATATGCTATAACTTTATTTAATTGAGTTCTGCACTGGGAAATTGTGGCTCGGTCCTGAAGAAGATGGCTGTATTTGCAGACTAGATTTCACCATTAGAATAATAATTATTGTCGTTTAGAAAGAAGTTCATGCTAAGTAGAGTACCGAAGTTGGGTATTACTACTTATCCTGTGTAGAAGTATAGTCTTCCAGTTATGTACCTCATGAATACACTGTACAAGTATAATGTATGTTAGAGAAGATTTCGTATGAGTGGGACAAACTACAGCACGGTTACCATACAGCATGCTGTGACATTGAAATGGTTTCCCATTGTTTTTGTCCTGCTGATCCAATCAAATCACTGAGTTACAGTACAGCACGGTTATGGACATGCCATAGTTTGTCCCACTCATATGAAATCTGCTCTGGAAGTCACAATTTAATGCAAATTTTTGTGGATGTTTTGTCAACTGAAGATGTTTGGATATAATATGCACAAATATCACAGCTGAATGACTGTATGTATTTTTGTTTGGACCAGGCAGTACATACATCAATGAAGAGGTCTGTAAACTATTTGTACAGCTGAACATCAAAATACACCATGGGACGGGACATCAGGTATATTGTAAATTAAACTATGTTTGATGCCAGGGGCCAATTCAATAAAACCAATTACACAATTCATGTATTTTACAAGTCAAACAGAAAACAAAGACCAGTCTGACTTGTAAAATACGCATGTAAAAGTTTTATTGAATAGGCCCCAGATCAGAGATTAATATACATTACTGTACTTTCCAAGTTATCACCTTTACCATCGCCTGTATAATTTTCTGAGCGCTATCAAAGATATACCTGCATACTTGAATATGGCATTAACTCATCAGTAAAACAAAGCTGAAATCAATACTCCAGGGCCCAGTTGTTCGAAGCGAGGATTGTGCTACGTACCCCAGGGTTAAATCCCTAACCCAAGGTGAAACTGTACAGATTACAATAGTACAGATTAAATTTTAGTGTTATCCTAGGGATAAAGTTACCCTTGCCCTTTAGTGACCAACTCGAAAACTTCACGGCTACTTTGGTCACTGTGCACTAATTACTCTCTTCTTTTCTTACTATCCATGTATTCCTGAATCAGTGTATAATAAAATGAAACTTGAAACTTGCTTTGAACAATTGGACCCAGAAGATTTCATATACATATAGACCCATTCGAAAAATGGTGTCACCAAGCTTTGGTTGTAATGAAATGTTGGTACTAAAATAAACACTGTCACTTCAGAGAGCATGCAAAAATGAGTATGTTTGTAAAATTTAAGGAGCATAGCACCAAGTGTTGCGAAGTTACCGAGGTTCAAAATAAGAGAGTTTTGTACGAGATTCGGGACGTCAGTACTGACTAGCCTCGTTTTCATGTTTCTTCAGAGTTTCAAACGTTGATTGCTTTGTAAGGATATATTCTTCTGTTATCAAAGAGCTACATGTTGCTAACATGAACTCGCTCTTTCATATAGGCTAGTTAATTCAGAAAATATTGAATATCAATATTATGCAAATTAGCGGCAGCCATTTTTCGAATGGGTCTATAGTGTGATCTCACAGCAATTGACATTGACAACAAATTAAAACACCCAAAACTTCACATGTCCTCAGCATTTTGATTTGACAGATGGACTCATTTTCTGCATCAGGTGGAAACTGTTCAGACACAAATAAAATAAAAACTTTCAAAACATTTGATTTGGTAGGGATGTCAATTTCTAAATTGGAAATTTGTCTGTAGATCATTTTTATTGCAAAGTAAAACAAACCAGCTCAAAAATAAAACTGGTTTAATATTTATACATGTATATAAAAGAAACTGGTTTACATTTCAATAATTCTAAAAAGGGATTTTATTTTTGTGGATTCATAAAAAACGGACTTTAGTTAGTTTTTTTTTTGGGGGAGGGGGGTATTTAAAAAGAAAATAGTTAATTTTTTGACAACCCATCCCTCCCCTATACCTTCTCCCCCTTCCCTTAGTCTCCCATCTCCCTTCTTTTCCTTGTCCCCCATGATCATGACACACTGTACTATACCACTTACATCAACCTTGACAGCCACCCATCCACCTTAATATTACTAACCTCATTTGGTCTGGCTTAACATCAGCCACTCGAAGATCCAGTTGACTATTGCAATGCACCACACAAGCGCTTGTTGATTTGCACAGCACCATTTATTCTTACGTGTACATGTAAGTGACTAAATGCCTAACCCATACCCTCTCATTATGCTAATTTGTATCCAGTCCCTTAAATTTATTTGTGCATGCACACTACTAATAAAATTGGACTTTGAAAATGTCTTTGGAAAATAGAAATAACATAGCCAAAACTTTAGTATGAACAAAGTTTGTGTGGACTCTGCATTGATGTACATGTATGAAAACTGCAGCAGCTCAAGGGAAGTAAGAATGGTAATTCTAGAACAAAATAATCTTGTTTATAGATAATCATGTGTACTTTATAGCTCCACTCGTACATGTACTTGGAAACATGGCTGAACAACAGCAGTTAATTTCAAACTGTCAACTGAACTGTCTTTTACAGAGTAATTACTGAGCTAAAATGAAAGCGAATCAACTCTAGCATTGTATCTAGAAGAAGACGAGTTTAGATCTACATGTAAGAGGTTCTTGGAGTGACTCCCTCATACTCATTAGACTGAGCTTTCCAAATGGAAACAAAACACTGTAACTACATGTAGAAAGAAAATGGAAGTATGCAAAATATAATAACAAACTTCTACATGTAACTCGTGACAACAAAGTGGCTTGCAAAGGAATGCTGTATAATCTCTAGTTCTCTCATCAAAGAATCACCCACAGGATGTGAGATTTAAATGAAAAATATACATAAATTACCAACAGTTTTATTTCACTTTGCCATTTCCATGCAAAACAAGGGCTAATTACAAGCAGATTTATTAAAGCCAATTAACACTCCACTCCAAGCACTCTATTCCTGACATTATAAGAGATCATTTTAATGGTCTTTTGGCATTGTCCATGTGAAAGTTGATCATCACACAAACTTTATAGAATTAATGTTCACCCCCATCACAACACAATGGCTAATTAAGTATTGATTGCTTTACAACATTTACAGTATATACCCTATAAACCTAATCTTAACCCACCATATATAATAACTAATCATCAGTGAACACAACTGTGTACTAATTTAGGATTTGTAGGGCTAGTCACTAATTCAGGGTTTTTAGGGCTACATATAAGTCACTAAACAACACACGAGTTGTAATCTAGCCTGCGTCGCATCTGAACTGAACCCCTGAAGTGTAAATATACTAAGGGAATGAAAATTACTGTAACTCCCTCAATATTGAACGGAATGGCTTGAAACTTCACAGAATTAACTGAAAGAAATACACAAGAGACAGGTAAGAATATTTTGACAATTTATTGAATTTTATTTTAGAGCAAACAGGCATTCAAACTAAAACTCCATGCATTTACTGTAATTTCAAATATTGCCGGAAATAACCGTTACGCATAATGAGCCTGGGGTACCTGTGATGATATTTGTACAATAATTATCAGTTTGAAATCGAGATTCGTTTGCTAGAACAAGAGCAGTTGACCGGAGTTGAGTTCGGATGTGGCACGTACTAGATCTTTCCAATCTGCATAGGAGATTTGTTTGTGTGTTCCTCGAATGAGCATTTTGTCATGACAGATTCTATTTTATGTGTTCAGCAAGTTTCCTTTCGTGTCGCACTAAACCATGGGCTGCCTATTATGTTACATTACTTTAAAACCTGACCCGAAATTGAAATAAACCTAACCTTTTCTGTAGGGAAATGACGACAGAGCGCTAGCTCGTCTTGGGCGAGCAATCTCAAGTAAACAGCTGACCACATGCAAATGAACATTTTCAACCGAATGGCCTCTGACATGAACTGCCCATCATAACAATCTCCGAGGCTGGTGACAGTTGAATGGTCAGTCAGAAGATACGTAAGAATGAGCATTAGTAAAAGCCAATCAGAATCGACTACATATATCCTGGTACTTCGTTGGGGGTCTAGAACAAGCTTTCTGTCGCTGTTTCGCAGACGGACTTAACTGGGGTTCAGTTCGGATGAGACACAGGCTAGTTGTAATCCTTAATCAATAGTCATGTAAACTAATCTACTGTCACCCTAACTCAACATTTAAAAACACCCTAACCATCAGCTAGTAACCCCAAGTAGTCAATAATTTAGGATTTTTAGGGCTAGTCACTATTTTAGGGTATTTAGGGCTTTAAGTCAGTAATTTAGAGTTTTTAGGGCTAAGTCAGTAATTTAGAGTTTTTAGGGCTACAAATGTAAGTCAGTAATAATATTTAGGGTTTTTAGGGCTAAGTCACCAATTTTAATTAGGACTTTTACATGTACAATGTAGGTAAAAGACAAGTTATGTACTAAACAACCATGCAAGCCTAACTACTCTGTAAAGAAGTAAAAAAAATGTTACTACTACATGTACATGTAGTTTGAACAAAAAAAAAATAAGCTGGTCTAAAAATATATATATTTTAAATAAATGGTTTATTTTGCATCGAAGATACAGGAAGCCGTTACCAGGTCTCCCAAGCCAGAGGCTTATGTTTAAGTATTCCGACGAACTCCAGGATCGAATTGGAATTTAGGTTGGTTTTTGAGGAGGGAGGAAAACCAGAGAACCCGGAGAAAAACCCTTGGAGCAAGGGCGAGATACCAACAAACTCAACTCGCTTATGGCGCCACGTTCAGTATTCAAACCTGGGCCACAGAGGTGAGAGGCGAAGCTCTTAACCACTGCGCCACCCCACTCACCATAAAATTAATAAATAAACCAAGGGAAAAATGGAACCACGACATATTCATTGTACATGTATAACCATAATAATTTATTAATAATACATTTTCCCCAACACAGTCTATTACATACATGTAGACACTGCCAGTCCATGTTTATAATGTTAAATCAAAACCCTAAAAGCTGTGAATTCAACATACAATGTACATGTATACAATACGTGACTGCACACACAAATGTATATTGTTTTTATATATATTTTTTCAGACGCAGGAGACGGTCCCAGTCTGCAAGCCGTGATAGAAGTCGCAGATCCAGAAGCAAAGAAAGGAAACGATCTAAAAGTATTGAAAAAAAAGAAAAAAGAAGAAAGTCAAGGAGTAAAGATCGGGATAGGGACCGAGATAGGGATCGTGATAGAGATCGAGAAAAAGAAAAGAACAGAATTAGGGGAAGAGATAAGGATAGGGAGAAGGATAAAAGCCGCAAGAGAGCATACAGTAGTTCATCAAGTAGCTCCCCAAGTAAGAGTCACAGTAGAAGTCCTAGTAGGGAGAAAAAGGACAGACGACGGAGGTCACGCAGCAAAAGTGTGGAAAGAAAGAAACTTAATCGAAGTCGAGAAAGAAGGCGGCAATCTCGTAGTAGAAGCAAAGAAAGATCAGACTCCTCAAGGTCAAGGTCAAGAAGTAGAGAAAGGGAGAGCAAGAAGTCAAAGGGCAGGTACAGTGTACAATGTTCAGTTCTGTAGTAAGAGTGGATTTCATATGAGTGGGACAAAAATACAGCATGTACAATGTACATTGCCTTGCCATAACTCTACCATAACTCCCTAATGTGATTGGATCAGAAAGACAAAAACAGTGTGAAACCATTTCAACATCTTGGCATGTCATACACTAAAAACCATGCCATACGTGTAAGTCATTGCCGTAACTTGCCCACTCTTACAAAATCTGCTCAATGACAGATGTTATGCACTGTTTCAAAACTGAGCAGCAGTGTTTTATCAGATTTACAAACACGAGGGTGCAGCCTGAGTCTGATAAAACACTGCTGCAAGTTTTGGAACAGCTTCAAAAATGTTGATGTGTAGAGTCATGTAATTCAGTTATTTTGGCAATACAACCTACAGTCCCGCTCAAAAACTTTGCAACCGTCAGTGCCACCAGCGGCGCTAATTTTTTAGCGGCTGGGCGTTAGTGGTTTGGTGGCACTAACGGTAAAAACCGGTGGCTAGCCGTCGACGCCACTAGACGTTTGGTGGCTAGCCGTCGACGGCGCTAGACGTTTGGTGGCTAGCCGTCAACGCCACTAGACGTTTGGTGGCTAGCCGTCGACGGCGCTAGACGTTTGGTGGCTAGCCGTCAACGGCTCAAGACATTTGGCGGCTAGCCGTTAGCAGTGCACGATTGAAAAAGTTTTCACTGCACTGTGCTGCGGTGTGAGTGAATGTAAACAAACTGAAGTCGAAAATTAGCATATTAACAATAATTGTAGTCGCATCGTGTCTGACGGAATCGAAGACATTTTTTTGGGAACTTCACAGATTTTCCCTGGAATAACTAAAGAAAATCACTTCAAAACCGTTCAGTAAAACTCGAACAGCGAACAGCTAACTTCCTGTTTCATTCTTCACGTGTTACTTGAAACCGCTTTGCTGCGCAGACATTGTCTGGTTTTTGACACAACACTGGAGTGTCACGCCGTGAAGTTCGCGGGAAGTGCGACTGTAGTTTAATTCACGGTCAGTATAATCTGCAGATTGCAGACTGCAGACTGCAGACTAGGTATAAAATGCAGACTGGGTATAAAATGCAGACTGCAGACTGCAGACTCGGTATAAAATGCAGACTGGGAAAAAATATTAAAAAAACTTACCTGAAGATTTTATCTGTTCTTCATTGAGCTCTGTATGCAATTTCAGCGAGCTCTGTTGTTATCCCTCGACCTCGATCTCCACCTAAGCCGGTCTAGAACTGACCACGCTCGAATTTTCATCCAAAATCAATGCCGACCGCAACTAAACCTCAAATAATAGCACAGCATACAGTATCTATTCCAAGAACCTCATGCCATTTAATTGAAATATCCCCCATTTCTGGAGCCTAAATCGAGCAATTTACGCTTGATGACGCTAGTTCCCAAAGTTCACGGTCTCAGAACTTTTACATATATACCTTATTTTGAAACGTCTGCTCAAGCGAATCGGCTCTATGGTAAAGCGGTTTAGAGCGCGCGCTTTTGATTCCAATGATAGGAGTTCGATTCCCACACCAGCCGCAATTTTTTTAAACTTCTTTTTCTCCTTTCTCAGTTTTATTTAATCTTTTCCTGTCTTCGCCTTCTACACTAAAAAACATTGTTGTGTATTGGCTCTCCTCCAACACGGACATGATGAGAAAGAAATTATATCACAGGTGACCCAATTGCTCTGTAAGTGGCAATATTTACTAGCATTTGAATGGGATTTTTTTAGAACTAATATTGAATAAAAAGCGACAATACTTACAGCATGTGTTTATTTGTCCATGCCGCTGCGTGTGGTTGTAATTTCAGCGAGTTTTGACCCCAGCAGTTCTGTACACTGGTGTTATACTAGGGTCGTAACGAGATTTTTTCTCTAGTGGGCCCTTATTTTTACCCAGAACTTTGATCTCTGATCCCAATTTTCCAGTAATTTGTGATCCGTGATCCAGCCAAGAATAAATGAGGCCGTTCATATTCTGATATATTGATTCCCGATGCCATAACGGATATACGTTGATCCCGATCCCATGCCCTGTGATCCCGATCTCGGGTCTGTGATCCCACAGTGAATCGCTCTTTAACTCCCGGGTGGGGGACCTCCCATATTGCTCGGCGGAAAATTGTCATTGAACCCCTAAAAGAGACCAATCCGGGCATGGCCTAAGCTTTGTTTGACCCCTATAAAAAGATACCTTTCTAAAACATACAGACAAATTCCAGCCCTCGCTCGAGTGGCGTCACATGATAGTCGACGTTTTTTATTTCTCGGGCGCATGCATCCCTAAACGATACCTTGATGGCTAAAAATATTGGCATTCCATCCTTAACACCCAAAGTGATACCAAATCCCGTAATTTTAACCCCTAAAAGATACGACGAGCATCCCCGCCCATTTTATATGGGAGGTCCCCCACCCGGGAGTTAGAGAGCGATTCACTGTGGGATCACAGACCCGAGATCGGGATCACAGGGCATGAACGGCCTCATTTATTCTTGGCTGGATCACGGATCACAAATTACTGGAAAATTGGGATCAGAGATCAAAGTTCTGGGTAAAAATAAGGGCCCACTAGAGAAAAAATCTCGTTACGACCCTAGTATAACACCAGTGTACAGAACTGCTGGGGTCAAAACTCGCTGAAATTACAACCACACGCAGCGGCATGGACAAATAAACACATGCTGTAAGTATTGTCGCTTTTTATTCAATATTAGTTCTAAAAAAATCCCATTCAAATGCTAGTAAATATTGCCACTTACAGAGCAATTGGGTCACCTGTGATATAATTTCTTTCTCATCATGTCCGTGTTGGAGGAGAGCCAATACACAACAATGTTTTTTAGTGTAGAAGGCGAAGACAGGAAAAGATTAAATAAAACTGAGAAAGGAGAAAAAGAAGTTTAAAAAAATTGCGGCTGGTGTGGGAATCAAACTCCTATCATTGGAATCAAAAGCGCGCGCTCTAAACCGCTTTACCATAGAGCCGATTCGCTTGAGCAGACGTTTCAAAATAAGGTATATATGTAAAAGTTCTGAGACCGTGAACTTTGGGAACTAGCGTCATCAAGCGTAAATTGCTCGATTTAGGCTCCAGAAATGGGGGATATTTCAATTAAATGGCATGAGGTTCTTGGAATAGATACTGTATGCTGTGCTATTATTTGAGGTTTAGTTGCGGTCGGCATTGATTTTGGATGAAAATTCGAGCGTGTTCAGTTCTAGACCGGCTTAGGTGGAGATCGAGGTCGAGGGATAACAACAGAGCTCGCTGAAATTGCATACAGAGCTCAATGAAGAACAGATAAAATCTTCAGGTAAGTTTTTTTAATATTTTTTCCCAGTCTGCATTTTATACCGAGTCTGCAGTCTGCAGTCTGCATTTTATACCCAGTCTGCATTTTATACCTAGTCTGCAGTCTGCAGTCCGGCAGGTACAAAATGCAGACTGAAAAATGCAGACTGCAGACTGAAAAATGCAGACTGCAGACTGGAAAATGCAGACTGCAGACTGGAAAATGCAGACTGGAAAATGCAGAGCCACGCCGAATACGAGCTTTTCATGACAATATTTCCTTAACAAACAAAAAGGAAAAGCTATGTATTCCGAGGTATTTTGAATTATTTACTTACTTTTTAATTACGTTCGTATTTAGCCGGGTCCCGTCTTCGTTAAATTGATTCAGTCCCATCTTCTGTCCACCATTTTAAAATTATTGCTATGCACAGGAAGCCCAAATCAGCCTCTCCAATTATATATAAATTGTTCTTGGAGGGGCTATTAAATTAAGTCAATTAAGAACTTTCTTGTCTATTAAAACGATCGTCCTTTACCTGTGAACTTAAGCCACAAACTAGTCCTCAACACTAAACGTCGTTTTCCTGGGCGCTCAAGCTTGAAACGTTTTTCAGTTAAGGGTTAACGTTGACGGGGTATAAAGTCGTAGGGGCCTAGGGTTAGTTCATGTGATGTTTTAATAAACCTCCTTTTGAGAACGAGTGCTAACTCTCTTATCCACGTTTCAAAGACGGATCTAAGACCTAAAAAAAAATCGGCCATAGGTATTTCTCCGTGACATCTGTTGCCGTGCGGCCAGTCACCCATGATCCAACAACAAACCTCGCCCAATCCGTATAAAGTGGACACCCCAGCAGAATAATCCCATTACTAGAACGATTATGAGTATTATGTTGCAATCAATTAACTTCACACCGGTGTTAGCTTAGAACTTTTCCGCAATTCGCTTTATCGGTTTATTTGATTCAGTTCTAGAGCAATTACAGTATTGTAAACAGCGCTGTAAAGTAAACTGTCATCCAAATAATCTTGTGTATTGTATAAAGATACGATCAAGGACTTTGACCAGCCACAAGGTGCGATGGAACTTGCTAAGAAGTTGCAGACTTCTCTGACTGGCAAGGAAAAGAGCGACTGTCTCAAGCCGTTGCATGCGTCAATGATATATTGGTGGACATGCAACTCAAGTCTTTAAGCGCAATGAAGCAGTCTTCCATTTGCAAATATATCTTCTAATTCTTGTGTGTACAGCATGAGCTCACAATGATGACGACATCATATCCCTGCAGCTGTATTCCCGGGGGGGGGGGGGGTACTCCCTTATATGGGCTATACGGGTACATGTGCCGCGGGATAGGGTATGGTCAGTTGAGCTGCCGAGGTCTGCGATAGGGTATCCTTTTTACGGTTTTGGTCTGGAAAGGGTAAGGATTTTGATATACTTGTCGTTGACGCCATGCTAAGCGCTCTATCGACTACACTACAGCTTAAAATACCATATTAATACAAAACAACGGCTTTCATAGTGTAATTGTAATTAAAAACTGTTCGGTATCTGGACTCATTGATACATGTATCTAATGTCATGCTGTGTAAACATCACAAGATCACGTCTGGGATAGGGTATTGATTTTTTGCTTCAAGTCTGGGATAGGGTATGGTAAACGGCATTTTTAGGTCTGGGATAGGGTCAGGGTTTTGAGGTCTCCGCGGCACACCCCTACCCAAAACTCTTCTGAGTACCCCCCATGGTCTTTATTGTAGCTCCCGTAAGCGGACACATCCCATATTCCACAAGTGTCCGCTTACGAGAACTATTTCCGTAAGCGGACAGTTCCAGTTACGGACCCAATGGTGTCCGCTTTACCAAACAGAAAACCCAAATTTATATGTAATCGGAGAGGCTGCTTTGGGCTTCCTGTGCATAACAATAAATTTAAAATGGTGGACAGAAGAAGATGGAACTGAATCAATTTAACAAAGACAGGACCCGGCTAAATACGAACGTAATTAAAAAGTAAGTAAATAATTCAAAATACCTCGGAATACATAGCTTTTCCTTTCTGTTTGTTAAGGAAATATTGTCATGAAAAGCTCGTATTCGGCGTGGCTCGCATACACGGCGTGGCTGGCGCCGGCATGCAGTCAAGAAAAAAGCAAGACCCCGCATAAGACGTGTATAACCCAAAAAAATAAGGATCTAAGTCATCTAAAGCCTTGCAGAGTTGCCCTGTTACAGACCGATAGATATTTCTTAATGATTTTGTCCGGTCTGCATTTTCCGGTCTGCATTTTCCGGTCTGCATTTTCCAGTCTGCATATTCCAGTCTGCATTTTCCAGTCTGCATTTTCCAGTCTGCAGTCTGCATTTTTCAGTCTGCATTTTGTACCTGCCGGTCTGCAGTCTGCAATCTGCAGTCTGCAGATTATACTGACCGTTTAATTCACCACACAACTACATGGACTCAACCTTTATGGAAAATGAAAAAGATGTACAATAAAATATTCTGGAGTTCTTTTATTAATGTGGATGCGTTTCTCAAAGGTCTCAAGAATTCTACGACACGGCCGTGAAGCGTGACATTTTCCACGAACTGATTTGAATAATCATCGTATTTATAGGCCGTCAGTGTTTGGCTTTAAAATCGCCTGGATCGCACCGGACATTTTCTACCTTCAGAATAAAATGTTTTGTAAGTTTTTATTTCATTTTCGTTTCATGTCTGAACAGTTTCACCTGATGCGGGAAATGCTTTGAGTCGATCTCTGCATGCCTAACAGTGAGAAGTTTTGGCTGTTTTCCAATTTGTTGTCAAATGAATGTTAATTGCCGTGAGATCACACTCTATCAAATCTTCTGGAGTTTTTAACTTCATCACTTTGTGATGAGTTAATAAAATACCCCACCTGCAAAAAAATTTTTTTTCGGCAACCTGTAATGGGACGGTAAAGTTAGTTGAAGTTCAGTGGACTTCTACATTCAGTGGGCTGTGACTCGTGAGAGTCGATGAATCAAACTTATACGGCTGACTTAGTAGACGTTAACCGTTTCAAAATTAACTACTCAAAACTCGGCTGCTAACACTAGATGGTAAATTTATTTTAGTTGAATACTTATTCCTTCAGTACTGCCACGGAAACCGATGAACTGACTAATAAAACAAACGTTTCAAAAGAAATTTCTCAAAACTCGGCCTTGACTAACATTTCAAAATCATTAAACTTCTAAAAATGAAAAATACTTCAAGTCAGCGCAAGTCAAAATAAACTTCTTGAAACGTCGGCGGCTCAACGATTTAGTGACTAGCCGTTGGTGGCTCAGCGGTTTTGGTGGCTAGCCGTTGGTGGCTCAGAACTTTTGGTGGCTATAGCCGTCGACGGCGCTAGACGTTTGGTGGCTAGCCGTGGACGGCGCTAGACGTTTGGTGGCTAGCCGTCGACGGCGCTAGACGTTTAGTGGTTTGGTGGCACTAACGGTAAAAGTTAGTGGCACTAGCGCCGCTAAAAACCGTTAGCGCCGTTTGGCGTTTAGTGGTGGTTGCAAACTTTTTGAGCGGGACTGTACTGTATATCGGCAGAGAAGTTTAAGTAAATGTCAGGACCGTATCTATATCAGATTTAGAAACACTCATTAAACTTTTTCCTTGTGAGTGAGTTATTAATGAGTTTTTGAAACTATTTTACAGTTTAAAGGGATTGTGTCATGGTAGGAGACCTTTACATTAGATGTGCAGGCCGGACACCATCATTTAATCAGCGATTCTCATTATATGAACTGACAAACCTCACACACATGTGGGATGGTAAAAATCAAAGCAAATATTCAAAAATGACTAATAAACTGTGTAAATATTGAAAATACTTTCAATCAAGCATTGATGGAGGGGAGTTTACTGTTTGTAATCAATTAACAGCCACCAATTGAACACTGACTCCATACATGTACATGCGCAGTACCATGGCATAGCCCCTTTAAGTGTCCTGGACTTGAAGAGTTAAAAAGACTTTGATGCAGATAATATATTTCCAATGTTCAAAAGTTATTTCATACATGATTGTACAAATGTATACTGTAGGGTTCTGGCTAGGGTTGGGTCTTCGTTGCACCATTGCAGGGCTTGAAATTAAAAGAAATGCAACTAGTTACGAAAATGTGTTGCTAATAGTTGCTAAAGACATAATTAATCAGTGGCCTTATGGCAAAATGCTGTGCCCATCATGTAGGTGTACATACTTTTAAAAGAGACTGCTTCAAAATGGCATCTGAGTGAAGGTTACAAGTGTCACTTGGTTGAAGGGAGATGAAAATGAACTTGAGGTAAATGGTGCCTAACTTTGCTGAATGAAGCATAACACACAAAACTGTTGAACATTGTATTCCTTTATTTAATATTTAATTTAATATATCACTCAATAGTTACTGCCTCACTGGTTAGCTCAGTTGGTAGAGCACGGTCTAGAGTGCGGGAGGTCGGGGGTTCAAACCCGGCTGTGTCCTTGGACAGGGATGTTTATAAGCTGTTGGCCTTCAATGTCTCCTTATACTTCTAATCAGTATTTGAAGGGGACATGAAAGAACCTGTTGTACTACTCGAAAAAGAGAAGGGGATTGTCACCCAGTATACATGTAGCAGCCTGGCCATTGCAGAATTTCGTAGACTATAGGCTCTATAAACTCTATAAACTCAACGTTTTATTTCTCTAAACTCTTGCAACGAAGTGATCTTGACTCTACTCTCTCTCGTAGACTCGAAAGTTTTAGCCTTTCTACTCAAACCACATGCTACAATGTGTGTCAATAATCCTACGATTGTCCAATCACAGAGCGAGAAATAATCTAACAATTACAACTGTCCAATCATAAAGCAAGCTAAGTAAACAATTGAAAGCTAAGTAAACAATGTCTGACACTCCCCCTGACCAACAGTCACACTGCTTGGTCATCAATCAGTCCCTTTATAAGGTTCCTAGCTTGGGTTGCTGCTCCTAGCTTGGGTTGGGTCTTCTTTGTATGGATGTGTCAGATTCTTCTGGTCTGCTGCTGTTCACGTGCATTGATTTCAAGTGGATAAATCCTTTGAACTGGTCTCCTGAGTGAGGTTACTGATCCTCTGTTTGTCAGTGTTCTCACAGTCACTCCTCTTACATTGTACTTCTCCGTCGTTACTCCTGATCAACTCCTTTACTACTCCAGTCTTCCACTTGCTACGACTTAGACAGTCATCATGAATAAGTACATCGCCAACATCTGCAGTCTTATTATGTGAACTCTTCCTTTTCCAATCATGGAATTCTCTCAGGTTCAGCAAATACTCTTTCAACCATCTATTCCAAAAGTGATTCAATAATCGGTTCAAGTAACATGCTCTTCTCTTTAAGGCTGACTTATCTTCCTCATCATCAGACACTTCTGTACGGGGTGGCAGAGTCGCTATGCGTCTTCCAGTAATTAGATGAGATGGTGTTAAAAGGTTGTTCACTGATATCTGGTTCAATGTAAGTGAGTGGTCTTGAGTTCAGTGTGCCTTCCACCTCTACTAATACCGTCATGAGTTCTTCGTAGTCCAGTCTTGCATTTCCAAGAATCTTTCTTAGGCTCCTCTTCACCAGTTGTACCATTCGTTCATAAAAGCCGCCCCACCAGGGTGCTTTCTCTAGACTCCAAGTTCCACTTAATCCCTTTCTCTGCTGAGTAATCTTGAACACTTCAATCACTGAACAACCTCTCTAGCTCCTTATCAGCAAGTTTAAATGTCTTCGCATTGTCAGAGGTAATAGAAGAAGGAATTCCTCTTCTTGCCGTGAATCTGCGTAGGCATCTAATAAATGCATCTGTAGAAAGATTGGTAGCTAGTTCCAAGTGTAGGGCTCTTGATGATGCACATGTGAAGAGGCAAATATAGGCCTTCCTTGTCTCGCTAGGTGATGATTCCGGTGGTTTCAAGTACAGGGGTCCTGCATAATCAACACCCACATGTGTGGATGCTGCCATCTCCTTCGTTCTCACTTCTGACAAAGTCTGACTGTTTTGGTGCATTGTAGAGACTCTTCAAGTAGTTGAATTTATCGATCTCAGTCAGCTCTTTGTTTTCGTGTACAGCACTCTTGAAACTGTACCAAAAGGACTGCCATTGGGTCGCTTCTCCATTGAATCTTTTGAGTATCAACTTTGGCAATTTCGCTGATTTTCCAGGGTTTGAATAACTCGATGACCCGTGATTTTGCTGCGATTGCACTTTTCCCGCCGATGCAGAATCTATTTTGACTATGACTTCATATATCTGCTCTGTACATTTTCCAGCATCTTCAATCTCTTTCAGTATCTCGTCGTCGTCATCTTCTAAAATTTCCTCTTCAAGTGATTTCAGGGTTTCCAATCTATCTTCTAGGCTCATTTTCATTTGTTTTAGTTTCAACTCCTGCTCCTTGTTCGACTCGTAGTTTTCCAGAATCTCGTTCACGGTTCCTATGAGGTTTGTGGCATACAATCTGTGTGTCCTTGTCTCTGTTTTCTTTTTACTCGACATATCGCTTGACTTATCCGGCTCGGCTGACCATGTAAGAATTTCGTAGACTATAGGCTCTATAAACTCAACGTTTTATTTCTCTAAACTCTTGCAACAAAGTGATCTTGACTCTACTCTCTCTCGTAGACTCAACGCTTTTAGCCTTTCTCTCTATTCAAACCACATGCTACAATGTGTGTCAATAATCCTACGATTGTCCAATCACAGAGCGAGAAATAATCTAACAATTACAACTGTCCAATCATAAAGCGAGCTAAGTAAACAAAGCTAAGTAAACAATGTCTGACAATTGTAAACTGCGTGGCAGCCATTGGCACCATAATAGCAGTCCGAAGAATTCACTGACGGGATATGTCAGTAAAATGTAAATCGCCATGAGACTGGTATATGGCGCTATATAAATAATAATATAATATATTATTATTATTATTATTTATTTTGGGGAAAATTGCAATTGCTGGAAAAGTTTTAGTCGCAAGAGATAGTAATTTGGTTGCATTTGCAACTGTATTAATTATTGGTCACAATTTTGAGCCCTGCATTGGTGTAACAGTTCCAAAAATGAGCCATTAATACTAAAATTAATATTTGGGACCAATTAGGGCACAAACAGGACCCTTATGAACAAAGGGTTACTAAAAAATATAACAAATTGACCCATGAAAAAAAAGAGATATATATTGAGTGACTTGGCACATTGAGCAAAATTCGTAGCCAGAGCACTCGTGACTATCAATATTTTTGTTGCCAAATGTCATTTACACTTAAATTATGCTTATTGGTAGTCTTGTACAGCAAACAGACAATGTCTTGTCTTAGAAATTTTGATGATGCCACTTGGATTAATTTTATTTTAGGGACAGAAAGAGACAGGATGATGAAGAAAGCTCTGAGAGAGACAAAGATGGCAAAAAGTCAAAAGAGGTAAATTTTAATTAATTTATCAATGATACAGGTACATGTAGATGAGTTTTGTGCATGACTGTAGATTGTGAGGTTTAAGGATTTCTCTTTTGCTGTACAGCTATTTGATGTGACATGTAACCAGTATCACTGACACTCAAAAAAGGCTTTCATAGTTTTGACTTACATGAATTTTGGAGATACAAATTGATGGTTTGAAATCTCCGATGTGCTGGGAAATTCTAATACATTTATTTGTGTCAAAATAAACTGCAACAGCATATCAAATCTTACACAATATTATTAAATGACATATTGATCAAGATGACATTCCTTTTTCCTCTCAATTTGTTAATTTAGTGCTGAAAATGGCAAGGTGTTCAAGCCTGTCATGGGTCGAAGTTTAAAATCTAAAAACAAAACTCTGAGGCTGCTGTCTGGCTTTCATATAGTACATGTACATGTACATGTACATCATGTAGAATGACGATTCAGTGGTGTTCTGACTTTCTTTATAGACAGACAAGGAGGATTCTTCACAATCAGCAGTTGACAAGGTAAAGGGTATTATAAATTTATGACTTAATTCTCTGAGCAGGATAAAAATATGTACTACAAATTAATATAGTTCAAACTTAACCTGGTACCGGTAACTTAAGATTCACAAGATTCATTTTGTTTTGATGAAAATTTCAGTTACATGTTTCTCCAATTCTCATAGCAGATACATGTACATGTACATGACTTGTGTACATGACTGTATATCAACTTTTAGTAGAAACATACAATGTACTATCACCATGCACTTTTGGGGGTGGTTGTCAAATTCTTTAATATTTTTTGGTACCAGATGCAGAATGAAAGCTATTTATTTTATTATTGTAAAAGCGATGCTTGAAGAATGCTATGCCAGCCTTTGGAAGTAAAAAGACTTATTTTCTTTAGAGAAAATTGAGTAAAAACCCATGTCAACAGTGAAATTTAGCTTATAATGCGTAACACCTGGCCAGACCGTAAAAATGTAAAAACCTAGTTTTTCCCTCTAAATGAAGCATGTTCGAGAAAAACAATTCCACACACTGATAACTGATATTAAACACTTTATTTCTGCAAAGTTTAAACATTTTCCCTTTATTGAACAGTTCAGAGCATTGGAAAAAGTTTCTACAGTCAATCATATTTCTTCTTGTAACGCTGACTCTGAAACACTGGTAGTTCATGCAGTTATTCGACTCGGCAGAGTTTAGTTTGAAACCTACAAATAATAAAAACACATCTGCTAAATGCTCATTGTATGAGCTTTAATCTAGAGTACAAATCGTTGAAATTAGTGGAAAAAAGCAGAAGATAATAAAGTTTAACTTAGTCGCTACGCTGAAATGTGATTAAATTACAAAGTAGAAATTTTGCGTTAGCTTACTTGTTAGTCATCTGGAAGTGAACAACTTTTAGTTCGATTTTGGCAACTAGCCCATTGGAATGCTCACATGTTTTTGTGTGTTTCCCTTCAATTTCGTCCCCAAATCTTCGTGCAAACCAGAAATATTTAAAGAAGAATGCGTCGCTACGATTTCCGCCATGTTTGTCTTTGTTTACAATGTAATTTTGGGCCAAGTAGATCGCTAAAACGATGTAAAAACTAGCATGTTTCTTCACAAATAGCGGAGCGTGGTAATACTAAAAATAGATTGTCTGACACAAGACCCCCGCAAGACTCAGACAATCACACACGGCTGTTTACAGTATTTCAGTGAGTTCGAGTGTCGTGTTAGGACCAAATTCGTAGGTTTTTCGATCAAAAAAAGAATCAATGCCTTCAATAAAATTCCCAGTCATATCAGTAATGGTGACTACCAAGCATGTTGCTGGGGGAGATGTAAGAGTGACTCTAGATGTGAAAAACCTTCATCTGGTGCTCAAGGAGATACATGTATGTCACTGAGAATGAAGCATCGATCGGTACACCGCTAGTAGAGGTTTCTCATCTTTTCTCGGCCTTTGTGATCACTCACAGGAGCTTTTCTGTTCCGAAACCTTTACAGCAAATTCAGTGAGAAATGTCAGCATTGGATAAATGTTTGTACAAGAGCACAGAACAACGAGACTAGGTCTGGCAATGAAACGTAAGTGGCTATACAAATGTACATGTATATAAATTACTGAAACCCTGACTACCCACCAGTAAACAGTGAGAAGGAACTACTGTACTGTTCAACGATTAAGTTTACTTGAACTTATCAGTGGATTCTAAATAAATGTTGGAAGCATAAAGCCTGATGTCTACAGTACAGGAACATCTACAATGCTTTGATTTATTTTCTGGACACAAATGAAGTTAATTTCTTTCGGAGATGTCGCATGGAATCTTGCAGGTATTAAATTTGAAAACTCGATAAATGCAAACAATAATATAATGGTTTGAAGAGCACACCAACATAAGCAAGATTGCTGAATTTTAGGATGCTATCAATTCATAGTTTTAATGTACATGTATATGCTCTTCCAGCCATAACAGCTTTGCCTTTGGTCTCCGATGAGTTTTATTGAAGATTTCCCATCTCCATTCGCTGATGAATGCACTCGGCGAGCAGGCTACATTATTTTGTTTTTGCCTTACAGGAAAACCTGACCTTTGTAACTTTTCAATGTTTAGGTAAAGTCTTACAACGATATTGCATGGGAAAAGATGAGTTTGGGATACAGTTTATATTAATTAAGCATGTCTCGTTGGTTGGCCAGCGAAGATGCAAAACTCGCTTGACAAGATCGTTTGTCGCTTTGTTTCAATCCTCTGTATTTCAGCCAAAGCTTAAGCTGTTCGACAGTATAATCATCAGGTTCTCTTTCAAAATATCGTCCAGGAAAGCAGTCATTTCTGGTAGAATAGACAGAGGACGAACTGAAGTGCTAGTCAGTTCTTGTAAGTTGATACAAGAAAAGTGGTTTGTTTGTCTGAGTCTTGGCGGGGGGTCTAGACTTGTGACGTAATTACTACGCTCCGCTATTCGCCATGCTTTCTTATTCACGTGAAATAAGCTTAGTAACCTCTCCTTAAGCTAGTAATAGGGGAGTTCTGCTTGGTTTACAAGGGCTTGCAAGAGAATCACAGAAATTTGCGGGAAATTCGTGAGAAAATTAATATTTTGCTTTCTGGTTAAATTTTTTGAACATTAAGTGATGAATGAACAAAATCAAGAGAAGTTATCAAGGATTGAGGCGTGGAGATGGAAAAAGAAAGAAAAAACAGGCTAAAAAAACAAAAATATGCAAAGGAAAAGCCTGCAAAGGACTATGGGTAATAGTTTAAGCCCTGAAAAATAGCCCCATATTGATTGCGTGATAGCGCGCTAGAGTCACCGTTTTCTCCAGAAATTTTTCTTGTCATCTCACTAATAGAGTTTGCATTGATTTCTTATCGTGGTAAAATGAAATAACATTTTGCAATAAATGTACCTCGAGTGTCCTTTTCTTATGTCCTTGGGTATTCTCTGCTATTTGGGGCTAGTTTGGATCGGTTTTAGAGAGTTTTTTTTTTTTTTTTTTGAGATCTCTCTCTATAATGAAATGACAAGGCTGCACAGTCCGTTGGGCACATCAAATCACTCGAAGGGCAAAAACACACTCTAAAAGCACTTCAATCGTTGCCAAACTCCACAAAAGGACGTACCGAATATCTGTCTACGTTTATTTCGGGGTGGAATTCCAAAATTTTAGATTTTAGTCCTCGTAAACCACATATTTGTGGTATAAAAAATCGCTATTTGAAAACCCGCAGATGCTGGTAACTTAGTCCCGAGACAGCGGGACGTCCTGCGGATGGAAAATACACTCTGATTGGTTGGTCGTCGTCACGTGGGTTTCATCAGACTCCACCACGTGACGACGACAGATCCCACGTGACTGTAACCAACCAATCAGAGCGCATTTTCCATCCGCGGGACGTCCCGCTGTCTCGGGATTAAGTTACATTTGTACCAGCATCTGCGGGTTTTCAAATAGAGGTTTTTGATACCACAAATATGTGGTTTACGAGAGCTAAAATGTAAAATTTTGGAATTCCACCCGGAAATAAACGTAGACAGATATTCGGTACGTCCTTTTGTGGAGTCTGGCGACAATTGAAGTGATGTTAGAGTGTGTTTTTGCCCTTTGAGTGATTTGATGTGCTCAACGGACTGTGCAGCCTTGTCATTTCATTATAGAGAGAGATCTCAAAAATCAAAAATCAAAAACTCTCTAAAACCGATCCAAAATAGCAGAGAATATCCAAGGACATAAGAAAAAGACACTTGAGGTACATTTATTGCAAAATGTTATTTCATTACCTTTATTTTACCACAATAAGAAATCAATGCAAACTCTATTAGTGAGATGACAAGAAAAATTTCTGGAGAAAACGGTGACTCTAGCGCGCGCTATCATGCAATCAATCTTGCGCGAGTGATCACGTAATCTACCGTAGGATTTGTAAGAGCCACAAATCGTGAGCTTGGGCTGCCTGTGGTTACATGAAAGTACATGGTGATTGTGCTACTTAGTATTCTATTGTAAAACCAACAATCTGATTGGTCCTCTTCTCACTATCTACTATGTGATATACATGTACATGTAGATAGTGAGTAGTGATATAACCTGCGAGCAGAGGTTTCTCATCTCTTTGCCTTTCCTGTCGCCGAAAGACGGGAAAGGCAAAGAGATGAGAAACCTCTGCTCGCAGGGTATCAAATTTATCTCCGCCAAACGGCCTCCTCAAGACCCAAAAAGCGTGACCTTCCAATGATCTGTAAGAACAAGACCGACCAAAGCGGTCCAAAATTTTCTCGCCCCTACCCAAAACGATGCAAATAATGTCCAACAATCCCTGTTATAATTATCTGCAATTCCCTGATTTCAACGAATCAGAAGCCACAATAGATTCATCCTGGATGGAAGACCCTGGGGAACATCAGGTTACTAAAACCCAACATGGCAGATCTAAGAATTTTATCAGCTACAGTGTAGTGAGAGAGCATTGGTCTGAAAGTACAGGTTAACTAACATTTTCAATACAGAAAGTGTATTTGCCTGTGCCTATTTAGTCCTGACCTCTCTTTCAACCATCTGTAGACTGGAAGGTCGTGGGAAAGAGAGTCCAGTAGATATTGCATGCGCATGTCAGAAATGTAACCAGGCCACACCATAAATTGTGGTGTGGCCTGGCTATATAGCTGATAATCACGGTGGCAAACCTGGAGTGTGAGCAGAGTGTGGTGTTTACTGAATTGTATCAACATTTGTTATGCCTTGAAAGTGTGCAATTACATGTACATGACTGTATAAATTTGTACCAAAGTTTGAACAACTACAGTCAAACCCAAAACGTTTTCACGCATGGAAACGATAATATTGCTGAAGCGACTCAGCAATTGCTGATAGTCAACAGCAATTGCTGTTTTGAAAAACACCAAACAGCAATATAGTTTTGCCGGCAATCAAAATATTGTTTTCTCAAAAACGATATATCGCTTTTGTAAGTAAAACGGCAATTGCTGTTCTTTCCAATTAGTTTGTACATTTGCTGATTCGAGTTATTTCTGCTGTGATGTGTAACAAAAATCATGCCACTGTGTGCCAAAAATCATGTCTTGAAAACAGAGAAGTCCTGCAAGAATTTCTTGCACCGCAAGAAGTTGTAACCCACTTTTTGTGGCTCAGCTGCAAGAACACGCAAAAAGACAGTAAAGAATTGGATAATCCACTCTTTGCAGCTCAACCGCAAGAACACTCACCAAGTTAAATAATGCAAAAAGTTTCAAGGTAATGCAAGAACTTCGAGATGCGAGTACAATGCATATGCCCTCTGCACTGGTTCGTGGTTTGTTTACAATTGTGTATGGCAAATTTATTTAGAAAGACTTTCGGGAATATTTTTGATTAACTTATTTTCAAAGACATTTAAATGTTTTTAACACTTTGCTTTCGTTTATGGTAGTGATATTGTTTCTTTCGTTTTGCCAGGTTTTGCAGTTCGATCCGACTTTTTTGATTTGCACGTTTACCGATTATTGTTGAGTTGATCGCAATATGCAAATTACCACTTCTTGTTGACCTTCAAAGTTTTGGGAAGACTATTCAATGATTAAAGCGCATTTATCGAAATATCGTGATCCACCTACGTGTTCATTGCACAATTTCGTATTTTAACCTTTCTTTCATGACAAACAGTTTTACAAACGTACAGTAAGATGGTTTTGGTAAATACCCTGCATGCCAGAGGTGTCAAAAAGTCAAGATTCTTATATAATAAAAGTTGTGAACTGTCAGCCAGATGCGTGTCTCATTTCTGACACAAATACTGCGGGGGCGCAATTAATTTCCATTTACGCGAACTGACTGATCTCATCCGATACATTAAAGCTCTTTTAATTCAAAAGGAATTGCACTTTCCCAGTAGAAGTTTTCTGGTAAGAGTATAGAAGTTTTTGCACGTCAAAACTCTGTTGATGTTTTGTAAAAAATCAGACTGACACGTTACGCCTGACTGATTGCACGTGGAAATTCAGACGCCAAGAATAATATGCAACCATTAACAATGATTTCTTCCGAAACCTTTTAATACTAGTAACAAGACAAGGATCTGCCGTAAATGTGAAACAAAAGTTTATTTGGTGTTATGCTTTGCGCTCAGTGAGTGAGTCAAGCTTTAAAGCGGGCCACGCACCGCCGGTCTGGGAACTAAGCGAGCAGCCGTTGTTTTGTTTATTTTACGGCTCATGATATTTCGATAACTGCATGGTCCGAATTTACTTGAAAACTTTATGCAATGACTTTTACAAAGATCTGGAAGACTGACGGATCTGAATATTATTGTGGATATACAGATAATGTCTACAAAATTCCTTTCGTTTATTACCCTTCCGGCCTTCGATGTCTGTACATTCTAAACAGCAAATTGCTGTGCAGCAATTGCTGTTTCAATAACCGCAAAACGACATATCGTTTTTGGGAAACAACAATATCGTTTTTGAGAAACAGCAATATCGTTTCTGCCAACAGCAATATCGCTAAATGTTTGGGGCTTGACTGTAGAAGCATTATTTAATCTATTCAAAGGGAAGTTGTCTTCATCAATCTAGTATTGCGTTTCGCAAGTCACTGGTTTGTACTTTATTTCCTTTCGTGTGTGATTCTTTAAGAGCTTCACCACAACAGACTTGTAATTCGTTGATAATTTTTCTCTACTTGTTGATTGATTTCTCCACTCGTATCTCTGATGGATGATCAAATGTCTAAACTAAAGGAGCACAGGGTTACAGCAGTGAAGCTGATTGATCTCAGTGACAATGAAATGCATGGACTTGAACCTTCAATCTAATGTGTACATGTAAATACAAATTGTTAATGCTCTCAACTGAAGGATTTAGTCTTAGTGGTCCATACGAGAAGCAAGAAAGACTAAGCAAGAAATTGTTTGTGTTTCTGTTGCGGGAGGACATAGTTGTGAGAAATTCTGCAGTGATATCATCGGCCATGTTAAACCTTCAAATAAAAATGTATTTGGGAAACCCCACGAATATTCCCACGAATTTGACCTTATTCCTGATTGGATAGTTTTGAGCATGCGCATGCAATATCTACTGGACTCTCTTTCCCGTGATCTTCCAGTCTACGGAGCGGTCAAAAGAGAGGCCAAGTCAGGATTAATATGCCTATGGAGCACACACAATTTGAGAAAAATGTCTAGGCCCCAAGTGCTCGAGACACAAATGCACAATATTTAATTTTACCCCACAAGGGACTACATGCACATAGATAATCATCAGTTACATAATTTATATGTATAATTATGTTAATAAATATGTTAATATAATCTATTAAATATCCAACTGCTTTACATGAAAGCCATGTTGCACGGCACTAAAAGTTAGGTTAAGATAATTTATATAATATTTCCATTTTAATATTAAAATGTTAGCAATCCTGAATATTATTAAAACTTTATGCCCCATGAGTGCCATATGGCACATTACATGTACATGTATGCCATTACTTGAGGAATATTTGGTTAATTTATTTGAAATTTTGTCACCAAAATGATCTTCAGTTGGTAAGATCTGCTCAAAGAAAGCATAGAAATCTTTTACTCTACATAATATGATTATTTTAATCGCTCTGTAAATTTGAGGTACATGTAGTACGAAGATGCTGCACCCACACCACAGCAAAACGTTATGTGCATGTTCTTCTAGCATGTGTCCCACCAGTTTCCCAGCCAAACTGAAAGAAAATAAAGACAATTACCCATGTTTCTCTGAACTCTGAATTTTTAACGAGACCTGAAACAACCATAGGGGCTGATCAAAGTCTGGACCAATCTGCAGATCGAATAGGAATTTACCGCATTGGCTTTTGTGGAGGGAGGAAAACTGGAGAACCCAGAGAAAAACCCTTGGAGCAAGGGTACAGGTACATGTACCTGTACCTAATTATGTGAAATATTTCACCAAAAACGATAAGTACTTTAAAGCTAAGCCTAAAACTTTTAACATGTGAGTTTACTAAGTTAGTAAATTGTTTACTAAGAAAGTTTAAGCCCTCTGAAATTTGTATTTGAAACCAGAACCTTCATTCTTTTGGCCAGCAGACCATAACATTTTGCTGCAATACGTGCTCCACCTGAGATTTCTTTGAAACTTGATTTTCATGGAGATCATATTTTTTATTAAGATTTCAGAACAAAGTCAACTTGAAATTGAGATGCAAAAAAGAAAAGAAAGGTAGGCATTATTTGCTAATTTTAAACATTATTCACTTTTTCATTTGAGTGTATAATTTATTAGTATTTTAGACTAGCTAGTATGCACATTAGACTATGAAGTATTCGTATTTTAGTATACATGTGTACATGGAAATTTGCTAAAATTATTATTTGACAATTTAAAATTAATACAATATGGATGTATAAAATTGCTGAAGTTCATATACGTTATAGAAACGTAACATGTATACGAGTTTATTATGATAAACCTGCAAATTAAAGAATACAATCATGTAATACATGATTGTATGTACAAGAATGCAAGAAATATGAGACCATATTGTGGTAGTTGCCCATTTTTGCATGGTTTGTATAGTCTTAAAATCCTTGAATCCAAATTTGTCCTTGAAAAGTACTTGAATTCAAGGAAAATATCTTGAAAAGTTTGTGAATTCTTACTGAGCAGCTTTTTCATAAATAAAAATAAGGAAAAAATACTTGTTAAAGGTTACAGTTTGGTGGTTTCATGGTAGTTGACAAACGTAATGACTTCTAGCTAACAGCCTAACCGCTACTGTAAGTATTAGTACTTGAAATTCAAATTAATTTTGTCCCTGAAATTAAGTCATTGAAAAGTCATTGAATTGTGGTTGGCAGAAGCTGTATCAGCCATGTTTAATAATCAACTTATTACTTGGCAACCAGCTAATATGGCTCGCAGATTTTAAATCTGTATAATTTTTATATGCATTTTTTCCCAAAAAATACAACTGTTACAGTGAGAATTCATCAATAGACATGCATCAATGATGAAAACATGAAATTCTTCCCATCAGTGGTTTTTGCTTTAATTTGTAAACTGTCAATTTTCACTGGGTATTTTCCTGTGTGGTTAGCCAACTAATAACCTCTACATGTATCTATAGGCAGTCATTTTTTCATGAATAATGACATACGGTTTAACTAGCTGACTACATGCAGCCCAGTTATTTTGAACATCCACATTTTTAGAGTTGAAAATTGGAGGGCTAAAAAGAAACAAGAACAACAAGAGAAAGAGGCTGCCAAAAAGGAGGATGAGACAAACCAAAAGAAGGTGTGGAGCTTAGAAGATGATGAAGAAGATGATGAGGTTGACGTAGATATGGATAATGATGAGGTAATTGTGCTTGATCTGGTTTATATCTTTTATTTTGTATTTTTTGCCCAGTCAAAAAGAGAGAACAGTTGATCATCATGCAGAGAGCTACATGTTTAAGGATAATACCATTGCAACTTCAGGTGAACTTTTTAAAAATGCATTTCCACCAAAAGCCTTTAATGATTATTGAGGTTTGGTGGACATACATTGTACATGTACATGTATGGAAACGAGGAGAAGAAATATGATGCCAGTTAGGAACCTCAATTTTGCTTAAAGTACGGTTGTATAAAGTACATGTATGTTGTCCATTGTCACATTGTCAGAGGTAAGCTAGGGAACTCATATATTGTAATTTAATTCAATGTCAGGAACAGGAGGAAGAATCAAGTGAAAAGGAGGATACAGGTTTGTCTTTTCATTTTGTGTTGCACTGAGGTACATATATTATACAGTCATGCACATCTTGATCATAATACATACATGTACATTGTTTACAATATATTTTATTAAATCATCAAACTGTCTTACATGTACAACTTTGATTAGTTTTATTTCATTTTCAGCAGCCATGCACTAACTGTCATTATATTGGCCAGTTCTTACATGTACATGCATATTTGAAGAATAATTATGAAAAGTATTAATTAATTGAGGCTCCTACTACCAGTACATGCTACCTTGAATTCCCAAAAGAAAAAAACTTTAACTAAAGATAAAATGGTGAGAGTTTAAAATGTGCTTGCATGAGCATAAAGTTATGTGTAGACTGAGGAAAATTACAGTAAATCTGAGTAGAAAACGGAAGGGTTTAACAGATAAGATTTCAGTGAAAAGAATGATGTACGTACATGTACACCTGAGTATAGTCTATACTACATGATTGTATAGTGAAGATAACAAGCACATAATTTTCATTTGTCAAGTCATAGTTAATAGAAGGGAATGGTTAGGGAACCCGGCAAACTTCAAACGGGCTAACAAAGGTGCTGCGATTTAAGTTGGGGGGGGGGGGGAGGGAGTGGCTAAATTTCAAGCCTATGAACTTCTTTTTGTGAGGTGCAAGCCTTTCTGCGAGCCTCCAATTTCCTGCCAGAAATTCCAAGTATAGATATTTACAATTACATGTTCTTTTATGGTCTCCATCATGATTGCATTGTGCTGCTTGAGCAAGCTGCATTTGTAGAAGACTGACAGAGGTTTATAAACAATGGTGTGTTGAAACTTTATTGCACTTTATTGCACTATAACAACTGTAAACATGACTGTTTAAGGTTACCGGATACCTTCAGGGTGCGTTTCCAGTCTAAATTATGTAGCGCCTCCAGGAAACATCGTAGATAAATTATTCATGTATCATTTTAAAGCTTATAAAATTGGCTACACGAATACATAAAAAGTTTTGAGTTCTTTGAAAATCTCAAATTTTCCGCCATCCCGTTTCTCCGATCTAGTGAGATGGCTTTCAGAAGCTCCGACTCCGTAAATATTTTAAAGTTGAAAAATCTGTTTGCTTTGTCGTATTTCAGAGGAATCGTATTACAAAACCGTGTCGGGGAATTTCAAAATTCGATTTAGTTCAAAAGTTATCATGCTTTTCGTGAAAAGGCGAAAAATAATCCGAGTAGATATGCGGGAAACGTCGTCAAGAGCTCTATTTTTAGAATTTCCCAATTCCCCGACACGGTTTTCCAGCTGCGATATCAATTGACATTTTGTGAAAATTTTGCACAAATCGAATAAATTCCTCTTGAGTGGGAACTTTTTTAAAACTCTATTTTGATTGAAAATTGAAAGCGAGAAAATAGCACTTCAAAAAATAAACCCGTCTGTCATGCGTTAATCTGAAGCCCCGCCTCTCCAACAATTAGCGAGCTCTTGGCCAATCATTTCTCATCACAGTTCAACTATCTGTCAATATTTCCCGCCAATGTTGATTTCCGATCAAAGCTACGCGCCGCATCGAGAAAATGTTTGTTCTTTTTTGTGTGACTTGAAAAATGGTAGCGATAAGAGTCGGCTGGTTTCCCAGGCTAGAAAAATGGGAAAGACAAAAAGACCTCGAGGGGCAAAGCCAAGGTGAACACCTATAGAGACGCCTCGAATGCCAGCATAGTTAGTACAGGAGACAGCGATTTGCAGGCGTCTGAAACACCACGGCGAGATCGTGGTTCAACCGATTCAGGGTCACCGTCAGACTACGTTTCCATCTAAGCTTTCTTGGAAACAAATATTGTCTCGGCTGGCTCTTATCAATTCTTCTTTTATATGTTCAGATGTGGACCACTCAGCACTCCGTCTGAAAGTGAAAATACGAACGCTTGTCGGGTTTTGCGAGGACTCCTATTTGGCTTTGTAGTCGTATGCATTGTTTGGCCTCGTTTTGCTTTTCATTTTTCTTTGTTTTTCAAGCTAAGGGCATCCTGCTTGCTTTTTGTAAGATATAAGGCCAACAACCGATGGAATAGTGGAATCGTGTGTGGGAAAACGTTTCTCAATAAACGTAAACATTGGTATATTAAATGAATTTAATATGTGCTATTCCCGTCACGGTCGTTACGGGCGAGTGAACACTTGTCATGGTCTTTATTGATCTGCTGTCAATCAAAAATAACCTTTCACTTCCGGTTGAAAACTACCTTTTGGTATTTCTCCGTCAATATTAATTATTTTTGAACGGAGTTTTTGGTATATGAGACACTACTACTAAAACTACATTTCTGTGCGTAAAAAAATATTTTCCCATCTTTTTCGTTTTGAAGGTATCCGGTAACCTTAAGCTGCCAATATTCTACTTCTAGGCATTAACACTAGTCCTTTCTCATCTGTTGAAGAATCCACCATTGATATTCTCAAAAGAAAGATAACTCTGCATACAGCTAATTTTCACACTGGTTATGGACAAAATTAATGAAAGCGAAACATGGACATTGCAAAAAGTCTATTGCAGACTTTCATATGAAAAGAGGCCATCTTCAATTTGACAATTTTCAAGACCTATACTAAGCTAAGTTTTTTTTTCATCAACAAAGGGGAGCACTGCTGATAAAGCGACTGGTTGAGACAGCAAAATCACATATGATGCCTGGTATAGGACAGCGTTTGCATTAATTTTCGCTTAGTCACTCGTACTAGCGTACTAAGGCCTCCTCTCTCTTTAATTTACCACTCTGATACACAAGAACTGTTTGAGTCTATCACACCCACTCTGATACACAAGAACTGTTTGAGTCTATCACACAAAAACTGACGAGATATGGGGCCGAGATATGGGGCCTGAAGCATATATAACTACTAATTTAGTCACTTTAATTAACCACTCTGATACACAATAAATGTTAATGACGATATACGCGGTGACTAGCGTACTAAGGTACTAAGACTCTATGACACAAGAACTGATGAGATAGGGGTGACTAGCGTACTAAGCTACTAAACTCTATCACACAAGAACTGACGAGATACGCGGTGACTAGCGTACTAAGGTACTAAGAGTCTTTCACACAAAAACTGAGGAGATACGGGGTGACTAGCGTACTAAGGTACTAAGACTCTTTCACACAAGAACTGACGAGATACGGGGTGACTAGCGTACTAAGGTACTAAGACTCTTTCACACAAGAACTGACGAGATACGGGGTGACTAGCGTACTAAGGTACTAAGACTCTTTCACACAAGAACTGAGGAGATACGGGGTGACTAGCGTACTAAGGTACTAAGACTCTTTCACACAAGAACTGACGAGATACGGGGTGACTAGCGTACTAAGGTACTAAGACTCTTTCACACAAGAACTGACGAGATACGGGGTGACTAGCGTACTAAGGTACTAAGACTCTTTCACACAAGAACTGACGAGATACGGGGTGACTAGCGTACTAAGGTACTTAGACTCTATGACACAAGAACTGACGACATACGGGGTGACTAGCGTACTAAGGTACTAAGACTCTATCGGACACAAAAACTGACGATATACGCGGTGACTAGCGTACTAAGGTACTAAACTCAATCACACAAGAACTGACGATATACGCGGTGACTAGCGTACTAAGGTACTAAACTCAATCACACAAGAACTGACGATATACGCGGTGACTAGCGTACTAAGGTACTAAACTCAATCACACAAGAACTGACGATATACGCGGTGACTAGCGTACTAAGGTACTAAACTCAATCACACAAGAACTGACGAGATACGCGGTGACTAGCGTACTAAGGTACTAAGACTCTATCACACAAGAACTGACGAGATACGGGGTGACTAGCGTACTAAGGTACTAAGACTCTTTCACACAAGAACTGAGGAGATACGGGGTGACTAGCGTACTAAGGTACTAAGACTCTTTCACACAAGAACTGACGAGATACGGGGTGACTAGCGTACTAAGGTACTAAGACTCTTTCACACAAGAACTGACGAGATACGGGGTGACTAGCGTACTAAGGTACTAAGACTCTTCCACACAAGAACTGAGGAGATACGGGGTGACTAGCGTACTAAGGTACTTAGACTCTTTCACACAAGAACTGAGGAGATACGGGGTGACTAGCGTACTAAGGTACTAAGACTCTTTCACACAAGAACTGACGAGATACAGGGTGACTAGCGTACTAAGGTACTAAGACTCTTTCACACAAGAACTGACGAGATACGGGGTGACTAGCGTACTAAGGTACTAAGACTCTTTCACACAAGAACTGACGAGATACGGGGTGACTAGCGTACTAAGGTACTAAGACTCTTTCACACAAGAACTGATTTGATACGGGGTGACTAGCGTACTAAGGTACTAAGACTCTATCGGACACAAAAACTGACGATATACGCGGTGACTAGCGTACTAAGGTACTAAACTCAATCACACAAGAACTGACGATATACGCGGTGACTAGCGTACTAAGGTACTAAACTCAATCACACAAGAACTGACGATATACGCGGTGACTAGCGTACTAAGGTACTAAGCCTCTTTCACACAAGAACTGAGGAGATACGGGGTGACTAGCGTACTAAGGTACTAAGCCTCTTTCACACAAGAACTGACGAAATACGCGGTGACTAGCGTACTAAGGTACTAAGACTCTTTCACACAAGAACTGAGGAGATACGGGGTGACTAGCGTACAAAGGTACTAAGACTCTTTCACACAAAAACTGACGAGATACGGGGTGACTAGCGTACTAAGGTACTAAGACTCTGACACAATATATAGACTCTTAACAGATGTGGGCGAGAACGCGAAAACAGGTTACACCCACACATGCACCGCTGACTTTTTCAGATCTTTTTTTTATGTCCAGATAGGACGATTTTAATCATATCCCGGCATATATAGACTCTTAACAGATGTGGGCGAGACCGCCGCGAAAACAGGTTACAACCACACATGCACCGCTGACTTTTTCAAATCATTTTTTTTATGTCCAGATAGGACAATTTTAATGATAGCCGGGCATATATAGACTCCAACAGATGTGGGCGAGACCGCCGCGAAACATGTTACACCCACACATGCACCGCTGACTTTTTCATTTTTTTTTTTTTATGTCCAGATAGGACGATTTTAATCATATCCCGGCATATATAGACTCTTAACAGATGTGGGCGAGACCGCCGCGAAAACAGGTTACAACCACACATGCACCGCTGACTTTTTCAAATCTTTTTTTTATGTCCAGATAGGACAATTTTAATGATAGCCGGGCATATATAGACTCCAACAGATGTGGGCGAGACCGCCGCGAAACATGTTACACCCACCGCTGACTTTTTCAAATCTTTTTTTTTTATGTCCAGATAGGACGATTTTAATGATATCCCGGAATATATAGACTCCAACAGATGTGGGCGAGAACGCGAAAACAGGTTACACCCACACATGCACCGATGACTTTTTCAGATCTTTTTTTTTATGTCCAGATAGGACGATTTTAATGATATCCCGGCATATATAGACTCCAACAGATGTGGGCGAGAACGCGAAAACAGGTTACACCCACACATGCACCGATGACTTTTTCAGATCTTTTTTTTATGTCCAGATAGGACAATTTTAATGATAGCCGGGCATATATCGACTCTAACAGATGTGGGCGAGAACGCGAAAACAGGAAACAAACCACACATGCACCGCTGACTTTTTCAGATCTTTTTTTTATGTCCAGATAGGACGATTTTAATGATATCCCGGCATATATAGACTCCAACAGATGTGGGCGAGAACGCGAAAACAGGTTACACCCACACATGCACCGCTGACTTTTTCAGATCTTTTTTTATGTCCAGATAGGACAATTTTAATGATATCCCGGCATATATAGACTCCAACAGATGTGGGCGATACCGCCGCGAAAACAGGTTATACCCACACATGCACCGCTGACTTTTTCAGATCTTTTTTTCAGGTCGTAAAACTACATATTAATTGTAGTTTTGGCTGTGCCGATAAAATTCCTATGGCAACTTCGTACACTTATTTGCCTAAATGTATTTACTGTATTTACTCCGGCGTCTGGATCTTTTAAGCGTGATAAGGAGAATATTTATAAAAGGTTAAGATCATTATTTAGCATCATGCATGGAAGATTTTCACCCCCAAAATGGTACTCCTATCAAAACTTTTTTTAAACTACACTATACTCGATACACTTATTCGACCGATCTTGTTATACAATTGTGAAGTATGGGGAGCTTATTCTAAGAGAAGTTCATCTAATTTTTCTAACTTCAAGAATAATTTATTTCACAACGTTTTAATATGTGAGAAATTAGAGACAAAAATGTACAAAATGATTCTTGGTGTTAACCCTAAACCCAGCTGTTAGATGAGAATTAGGTCGTTATCCCTAACATATATCAATCTACGTTTCAATAATAAAATTACCAGAAACACCACCTTCAACGTAAAAAGCCTAACTAACGCTCTTAATTCTGCTCTAGAAAAACAATATATACACAAATGGAAAGAAGAGAGATGAAATATATAATGGGAAGTTATATTCAGTAATTAAACCTACCCATTCAGTAATTAAACCTACCCATGGTTTTGAACAATATTTAGGATAATCACCGACTTCAAAACTAGGAAAACTGTTACTAAACTAAAAATATCGGTGCACTCTTTTCCAATTGAAAGAGGTCGTTACCTAGTCACCCCGTATCTCGTCAGTTCTTGTGTCATAGAGTCTTAGTACCTTAGTACGCTAGTCACCCCGTATCTCGTCAGTTCTTGTGTGAAAGAGTCTTAGTACCTTAGTACGCTAGTCACCCCGTATCTCGTCAGTTCTTGTGTCATAGAGTCTTAGTACCTTAGTACGCTAGTCACCCCGTATGTCGTCAGTTCTTGTGTGAAAGAGTCTTAGTACCTTAGTACGCTAGTCACCGCGTATCTCGTCAGTTCTTGTGTGGAAGAGTCTTAGTACCTTAGTACGCTAGTCACCGCGTATCTCGTCAGTTCTTGTGTGAAAGAGTCTTAGTACGCTAGTCACCCCGTATCTCGTCAGTTCTTGTGTGAAAGAGGCTTAGTACCTTAGTACGCTAGTCACCCCGTATCTCGTCAGTTCTTGTGTGAAAGAGTCTTAGTACCTTAGTACGCTAGTCACCCCGTATCTCGTCAGTTCTTGTGTGAAAGAGTCTTAGTACCTTAGTACGCTAGTCACCCCGTATCTCCTCAGTTCTTGTGTGAAAGAGGCTTAGTACCTTAGTACGCTAGTCACCCCGTATCTCGTCAGTTCTTGTGTGAAAGAGGCTTAGTACCTTAGTACGCTAGTCACCCCGTATCTCGTCAGTTCTTGTGTGAAAGAGTCTTAGTACCTTAGTACGCTAGTCACCCCGTATCTCCTCAGTTCTTGTGTGAAAGAGTCTTAGTACCTTAGTACGCTAGTCACCCCGTATCTCCTCAGTTCTTGTGTGAAAGAGGCTTAGTACCTTAGTACGCTAGTCACCCCGTATCTCCTCAGTTCTTGTGTGAAAGAGGCTTAGTACCTTAGTACGCTAGTCACCCCGTATCTCGTCAGTTCTTGTTTGAAGTCTTGAGTCTTAGTACCTTAGTACGCTAGTCACCCCGTATCTCCTCAGTTCTTGTGTGAAAGAGGCTTAGTACCTTAGTACGCTAGTCACCCCGTATCTCCTCAGTTCTTGTGTCATGGAGTCTTAGTACCTTAGTACGCTAGTCACCCCGTATCTCGTCAGTTCTTGTGTGATAAGAGTCTTAGTACCTTAGTACGCTAGTCACCCCGTATCTCGTCAGTTCTTGTGTGATAAGAGTCCTAGTACCTTAGTACGCTAGTCACCCCGTATCTCCTCAGTTCTTGTGTGATAAGAGTCTTAGTACCTTAGTACGCTAGTCACCCCGTATCTCCTCAGTTCTTGTGTGATAAGAGTCTTAACTAGTACCTTAGTACGATGTTTTTTTAAAGAAATGCTGATGTTGTTAGTACGTTGTTCAGCGGTACTAAGAGAAAATTACGAAATTACTGTCCTATTCTGGGCATGGTATACAAAATCATGTCACAGACGTGTTTGATCTGATTGAATGTTTGCTTAACTTTAGTATAATCCTGCCTTTAGTATAATCCTGCCTCACACGTTTTTCTATCATTTGTTTTCTCTTTGGAAGAGCTTGGGGCCTTTTAATTTGGTATTCTAAAATTTATTTTAGGCCGTGTTTCGTATTAAAAAATGAAATGAACAATAATTGTATTATTTTATTATAATTATTTTAAGTGTGTGGGTCCCAGTAGATTGATTTTTGAATGTTTCGTTTGAATTTTAGCATTTTACTAAATCTGCGAACAAAGAAACTGTAATTTTTAACCACATTTCCTTCCAAAACAACTTTTTGCCACAAAAAAAAAGTGGCTTGCAAAAAATGGCTCGCGGCGCGCAGACTTCTTTAGGTTGGAAGGGGGTAAGACAAAAGGTTATACATGGTCATAGCTCATTAGCATCCCATGAACGACTGAACCCACATGTTTCTATTGGCTGATGGATTAACATCTTCCACTATCTATTGTGTTTTGTGCACGGTCGCAGTCGGAAAAATGCAAACAAAGACCTATAACAAAGAAGGTTGCTGTCGTGTATCGTGGAGACTAGGTCGAGTAGAGACACGATGTAGAGAGAGACTGGTACGAGCACGAGGAAAAAAATAAGAATGAAGAGACGCCATGTTTGTTAGTTAGTAAAGGACAGTCTGAATGAAAGCAAATTAAATCTGTTGTTATCCTGGTTAAATCTGAAGTCTCCTAGTATTGTAGAGAGACACAACATTGGCGACGAGAAGTGGAAGACTCTGGTGAGTCAACAAGTGGAATACAAGTGAATGATGGTGAATTTTTCGAGCAAAATACCGAAGTTCAATTGTCACTCCGAGCCCGCCACTTTGGGACCACGTTGGACCCGCTGGCTAACTTCATTCGAGCTCTACGCTGATGGAAAAGGCCTTATAATCGATCCTGAAGGTATAGCGACCAAACAAAGGTGCACAGCCCTTTTACTACACTTTGCAGGCCCTGATGTCAAGAAGTCTTCAGCACTTTACCGGAAACTGGAACGGCCACGGAATACACAAAGGCGGTCGCAGCACTGAACAAATATTTTACACCAAAGGTCAACTCAGCCTTTGCCCGACAAGGATTCCAGCAGCTTTCCTTTAAACCAGGTGAGACAATTCAGCAATTTTCTACTTGTTTAAGAAAAGTGGCTAAAGATTGTGCATTTGGCATAGACACTGATAATCAAATCAGAGATGCAATTTTGACCAAATGTACATCCACATATATAAAACACAAATTACTTGAAGAGGGTCAAGCCCTTGACCTCAATAAAACATTGAAAATCGCTGCTCAATGTGAAAAAATTGAGTCTCAAATAGCTACGCTGACTGTGAAAAGTGATAATCATCCAGAATCAGTCAACCAGGTTTCTAACGGGGGTGGGAAAACTGGAAAATCTGGACATAAGTCAGCCAAACATTTGAGTGGGACAGCCCAGAGCAAAGACGTCACATGTTACCGGTGTGGTCGGACAGGACACACTAGCCATGACCCACAGTGTACAGCCAAAGGCCAAACATGTAGAAAATGTAAAGGAAAAAACCACTTTGAGAAAGTCTGTAAAACTAAACCCAAGGCAAATCATATAGCAGAGGACCCAGAAACCTCACAGGATGGTATGCATTCACTATCATGGGAGGAAATAACCCAAGCACCATAAATGTGTGTGTAGGAGGGATTGAGACAAATATGCTAATTGACTCTGGGGCCAACAGCAACATCATTGATGAACAAACCTGGGGGGAATTAAAATCTAAACAAATAAAGTTTAAGTCTCAGGCAGCCCCAGTTGGCAAAAAGCTTTATGCGTATATGTATCAAAACAACCTCTAACTGTGAAAGGGACATTCCACAGCGAACATTGGAGAGAGTTCTGTTGAGGCCAATTTCCTTGTGATCAAAGGAAAGGGTATACCATTGCTTGGGAAGAACACTGCAATAGAATTAGGAGTCCTCAAAATTGGACCTGATGTTTCTATGGTGACAAATGATATGACCCAAGAGCTAAAACAGCAATACCCAGAAGTCTTTGAGGGTGTGGGAAAGTTAAAAACAAAACAGATAACCCTAGATGTTGACCCCACGGTAAAACCTGTTGCCCAGCCATACAGAAGGGTACCATTCAACCTCAGAAAGAAAGTCAAAGATAGACATGAGGATAATTGAACCAGTGGAGGGTCCCGCGTCCTGTGTCAACCCAGTGGTTATCATCCCAAAAAGCAATGTGGAAATTCGATTATGCATTGACATGAGACAAACGAATGAAGCAAAAATGCGTAGACGATACCCCATTCCCACAGTAGATGAGTTATTGCACACCATGAATGGTTCAACTATTTTTAGCAAACTTGACCTAAAATTGGGGTACCACCAGTTAGAGCTAAACCCCAAATCCAGAGAAATAACTACTTTCATCACTCCAGGAGGTCTCTACAGGTACAGACGGCTACTGTTTGGAGTGAACTCCACGAGTGAGCAGTATCAACACAAGATTGCTACTGTGCTGGCAGGCATAGAAGGGCACTGACAATATATCTGACGACATTGTGGTGCATGGTCCAGATGTGAAAACTCACAACCAAAGGCTAGACCAGACCCTATCATGCCTGCAACAGTGTGGTACGTCTCACACTAAATCCAGATAAATGTTAGTTCAACATGGACCGACTAATCTTCATGGGGATGCTGTTGTCTGAGAAGGGAATCGGTCCCACCAAAGACAGAGTCAGAGCAGTACTAGAAGCCGAAGAACCAAAAAATGCCATGGAGGTGCACAGCTTACTTGGATTAGCAAACTACAGCAGCAGATTCATACCCCACTTCGCTACACTATCAGAACCGGCTAAAGTGAACAATCTGCACCGAAAAAAAGTGGTCGGTAAGTGGTCGGCCGACCACTTACCGACCACTTACCAACCACTTACCGACCACTTACCGACCACTTACCGACCACACTTGAGAACTACAGTTTCGATGGTTTCCCGTCATTTATGCCGATGGTTTCCCGTCATTTATGTTGTAGAGAGTTGGATATTGTTGAAAATAGTGTACTCATTATATTTGTCTGTTCTTCTTTGCAGAATTTTCTCAGTATAAATGTCAAAAATGGTCACACTCAACTCCGTGAATTAGCGAACCCGACAATACTTGAGAACTGCAGTTTATATGGTTTCCTCTGCCATTTATGCATTGGAACATACGCTTACAATGTTGTAGACAGTTGGATATTGATGAAAATAGTGTACTTGTCTCTTCTTCTTTGATCTTCTTCTTTGCAGCATTCACTCCGTGAATTAGCGAACCCGCGCCATCTTGGATTCCCATCTTGCCATTTAACAACACAGGCAGCCCGCAGCAAATAAACATATATACTGGATTAGAGATATCCTGGTGCTAACAGTGATCGACTTTATTCATTATATATAGACTATAATTATTGCAAACTACAAGTTTGGCTTGTCGAGAAGAGGCCATTTATTATTAGTGTAAGCATGCCGCGAAGAAAAGCGTGCCAACAAGATGCCATTTATTTTGTTTGTCGGCCCGTCCCTCAGTAGCGCCAGCTAATTAGTAGCGCCAGCGTGCTGACAAGAGTGCCGCGAAGTATTTTTTTTTTATTAAAGCCAATTAAGGTCAGCTAGGTTATGGGTTTCTGCATGATCATGAGGTCATTGCCTTTCAGAGATGGTGTGGCTCCTAAAGGAGCCGTTGTTTGTGGTTGATCAGACTAATCTGATCGGTAGAATGCCTCATCAAAGGCCATTGGCAGCAGCCTCCCATCAGCTCTCATCGCAGCCATCTCTTCTCGGAAATTCCAAAGTTTTCTCCGGCATGTCTGACGCTTCTCGAAGAACAACGGAGAAGCACTGCTAGTCTACTAGCGCAGCTTTAGTTCCGTTAGGACTGGTAACAAGTGATGCCATGCGGTCAAAACAAAATGGCGTCGGGTTTACGCTCGTGAAGAACTATCGATGTTATTGTTGGCCCTCATTGTTGCAAGAACACTAAAGTGTTGTGAAACTATCTTTAGAAGCTTTGAAGTGTTCTTATATGGTATTTTATTTCAACTGGACCTAGTGAAGAGATGACAAACACGTAATTTTCGAGTTCGCAAGTTACCGACCACTTACCAACCACTTACCAACCACTTACCGACCACTTACCGACCACTTACCGACCACTTACCGACCACTTACCGACCACTTACCGACCACTTACCGACACAGTTTTACCGACCACTTACCGACCACTTACCGACCACTTACCAACCACTTACCGACCACTTACCGACCACTTACCAACCACTTACCGACCACTTACCGACCACTTACCGACCACTTACCGACCACTTTTTTTCGGTGCAGATTGTTCACTTTAGCCATCAGAACCACTACGCAGACTGACCAAGAAAGAAACGCTGTTCATCTTTGGTTCAGAGCAGAAGAAGTCATTCAAGGCGCTAAAGCAGAAGATGACAGATGCTAATACGCTAGCATACTTCGACAAGAATGCTGAGACCAAGATCATAGCAGATGCCAGTCCTGTTGGTCTTGGCACTGTCCTTGTCCAACGACAACGCGAATCATGGATACCAGTGTGCTACGCAAGCCGCAGCCTGACAGAGTGTGAGAAGAGATACTCCCAGACCGAAAAAGAAGCCCTAGGTGTTGTCTGGGCATGCAAGAAATTCCATGCATATGTTTATGGCATGATGTTCACCCTAGAAACTGACCACAAACCCTTGGAGGTCATATATGGTCCACGATCGAAGCCGTGTGCAAGAATAGAGAGATGGGTGTTACGACTACAGCCATACAACTTTAGAGTGGTTTACTCCCCAGGGAAAGGAAATATCGCAGATCCATTGTCAAGACTGCTACCGAAAGAGATCCAGCACACCAGACATGAGCATGGTGCAGACAAGTATGTTCGATTTGTAGCAGTAAATGCGACACCAAAGGCACTCACAACCCATGAAATAGAGGAAGCCTCAGCAGAGGATGAGGAATTGATTGAAGTAAGAATGTCTATAGCAACCGGACGGTTTGAGAATTGTAAGCAGTACATGCCAGTTGCAGGAGAACTGTGTGTGATTGGTAAGCTTGTCCTCAGGGGCACACATATTGTGATACCCAAGAAGTTAAGACCCAGAACCTGCATTAGCATATGAAGGTCATCTTGGAGTTGTTGGCACGAAACAGAATCTCTGGACAAAAGTTTGGTGGCCAGGAGCAGACAAAGCAGCTGAAAGGCATTGTCGTGCATGTCATGGATGCCAACTAGTGGCAAGACCAGATCCACCAGAACCGATCAGATCCACTACACTACCAGATGGTCCGTGGCAGGACTTAGCAGTTGATCTGATGGGACCGCTCCCATCCGGACACTCGTTACTAGTAATAGTTGATTATTACAGTTGATTTTATGATTCAAGTGGAGATTATGCAATCTACGACTACCTAGAAAGTGATTGATCGTTTGGTGGAAACCTTCAGTAGACACGGTCTACCAGTAACCATCAAATCTGATAATGGTCCACAGTTTAAATCGAGTGAGTTCAAGGAATACTGTGGACAGAAGGGTATTACCCACTGAAGAGACTTCTGATTGCCCAAGCAGAGAATAAAGCTTGGAAGGGAGAACTCAGGAAATACCTGGCAGCGTACAGGAGTATACCACACGCCACCACTGGAAGAAGCCCAGCTGAACTGCTATTCAACTGGAAGGTGAGAGGAAAGATTCCAAACTTGAACATTGATCACATTTATGATCAAGAAATATGTGACAGAGATGCTGAATGCAAAACGAAAGCGAAAGAATATGCCGATGTATACCGAGGAGCAAGTTACTCAAAATTAATGTTGAAGTTGGTGACCAAGTATTAGTTAAACAAGACAAGATCAACAAGCTTAGTACTACCTTCAATCCTGATCCACACACAGTTATTAGCAAGAGTGGAAACAGTGTCATAGTACAGAGTGAAGGTGGATGTTAGTACTGTAGGAACACAAGTCATGTGAAACAATACATCACTGAAGCAAACTTGCCTGAACCAAGTACAGAAGAGAAAACTCAGGCAACGCCTACACCAGCAAACAAGGTAACATCTTTGCCGACCAACTCTACAACCGAGACAGAGGTGATTTCGGAACCGACTGTCGCTGCACTGGCAAGACCTCAAAGGACAACAAGATTACCACAGAGATTTGAAGATTATTACATGTCGTAAGATGGCATGAACATTCTAAACAGTGGACAGTTATAGTTGACATTATCTGAAAGTGATTTATACTAATCATTTATATGCATCATTGTTATTGATTACCATTCCTAGTTAAGCATGGAAGCGTTTATTCCAAAAAAAGGAGGGATGTCGTGTATCGTGGAGACTAGGTTGAGTAGAGACATGATGTAGAGAGAGACTGGTACAAGCACGAGGAAAAGGATAGGAATGAAGAGACACCATGTTTGTTAGTCAGTAAAGGACTTAATGAAAGCAAATTAAATCTGCTGTTATCCTGGTTAAATCCGAAGTCTCCTAGTATCGTAGAGAGACATAACAGTTGCTGGGTTTCATAACCATTCCAATCTATTATCTATGGTCAAGTGTATAAAACAATAGCAACAAAAACATACATAATTTATGTACATTCACATGAAAAGTTTAAAAAATATCAGTGTACAATACAAAAATAATAATGTACCTATAGTGGGAATTGGCATCCTTACATCCTCAGGGGAAAACCGTTGATGGGAAGAATTATGTTTATCCATCACTGATGCATGGATTGAGTATTTTGATTAATACCATTGATGTATTTTTGGAAATGTTCCTACTGTGATTGTGCACACAACTATTATTTTGTTGTAGTGGGCAAGTTACGGCAATAACTTCTGGCATGGTTTCTGTATGACATTGAAATGGTTTCCCATTGTTTTTGTCTTTCTGATCCAATCAAATTACAGAGTTACAGCATAGTAACTTACAGTACGGTTACGGTAAGGCCATGGACTGCCATATTTTTGTCCCACTCATACAAAATCTACTCTAGATTTCACTTTAAGTTAATAAGGGATTTAGGATGTAATCATCAACATGAAATGAAAACTTACATCAAATGCCACTATAAAGTTCTACATTCACTTATTGGATTGAATTTCATACACATGTACTTTATTGTGAATCTTATTCACCAATGGTATTCTGTGCATCCCTCAGATACAAATGACACCAATGAGAAAGAGATGAATGAGGTGAGCTACATAGATTACCCACTGTCTATCAGATCTAACCTTTAGTTTCTCTAAACCAGAATTCAGAAATAATACCCTGAGATAAAAGAAAAATACCCTGTGAATATGTACATTATGTATTATATTGTTATCCTGAAATGCTTTTCAAACTGTTCTGTTAAAGGGGAACTGTCTGTCAAATTGAACCTTAAAGTTTCTTTAAAACAAAACTACAAAATTATTTTAATGCCCTGAGATACCATGCAAATGTACTGATATGCTTTTCAAACTTTTTCGATAAAGGATGGCAAAGATTAAAGTGGATTACAAATTAAAGCTTATTCTATAAATTTGATTTTGGTTACAGTGAACCGATTTCAAGTTCCTCTAAATTTATCTTATTATAAGAGCAGTATTTTTCATCCACTTGAATCTTTAGTATCCTTCATCAAATGTTCTCCATGAGTAGTTATTTTTGTCTTTCGTTATGAAAAAGATTATTATTTGAGGGTTGACAGTGCAGTAGAAAATGTTTTCTATTTCCTTTATAAAATAACCCACAGAAAATAAGTACAACAATGGAAAATCATGCATTTATTAGTATCACGAAAATGTAAATTCTCCTAACCACGCAATCAAAACTGAGCGTGCACTCAGCTTTCTATGTTTCTATAGAGTTATAGAAACATGGCTTTCATCCAATCAGAGCGCACGTACTATCAAATCTATTTTATAAAGTTGAATAGTTGATTAGTAGAACATTTCTTGATTTGAGTGTTGTGCCCATGAGTTACACAATCATCTAAAAGTTTCTATATCTCAAATCCTAATGACTGTGATGTTAACCCAGGAATTTACAGTCATTTCATTCTCCTTTTGAATGAAACTTAATTATTTGATTTTTATAAAGTATTTGGTAAAATTACTGATAATGATACAAACTACAATATTATACAATGTAACATGTATCTTTATAAAAGGTCATACATGCTTTTGTATAATAAATGATTCCTGGGTAGACATCACATCATTAGCATTTTGGAGATATAAACCTGTATACATGTACATGTAACTCGTAGATGCAACACTAAATAAAATAATATTCTACTATAGTTATTATTTTATGTGATATTTATATTAAACAAACTGTTTAATCCATATCACTTCTCTGAAGGATGCAAATGTGGACTCTTTGGATGCCTTTATGGTTACTGTAAACAAAGAGGTAAGAAGACAGTCCTTCTAATGGCTATCATGCATTTGTTCTGTTTTTATTATTTAATGAATTATATGAATATCATTATTTTATAATACAGCCAAACTCCACCTTACTTACACCTGCTTAACCCTTCACACCTGAAAGTGCCATATAGCACTATCTACTGGTTACTTGCTTTGAGGGTTTCAGTCTTATTAAGGCTAAAGAGCAAGGCTCTGAGATTCCCAATCAGCATAATAATTATATAAAGATACATGTATGATGCTATTGAACTACACTAGGCATGTTAACAATGAATAATGTCATCTAAATTGTCCTTTCTTTGCAAAAGTTAATTACAGTTAACATTATTTCATTTCAGAAAAAAGGGCTGAAATGACACAGGAAAGGTTTTTTTCTCAGATTCTAACGTTTCTTACAGAAATGCATGTTTTACATCAAATATAGCCTTTCAAGTTTGCATTAACCTCACTTTCTATCTCTGGACACTTAAAGTGCAAGTATCATGTAAAAATATATATATATATTGTACAATAATTGTGTTTGTTTCTCACAAAAAGGTACATGTATTTAAGTTTTGAAGATTTTGTAAGATTTCTGACATTTAATCCCTAATTTTGGTTACTATAGTCGTGGGTCCTGTGACATAAGACGAATCAACTCCTGTCCAAGAGAAAACTACTACTATGAAATCCTGTAGCTTGCAATTGTGACATCACAAGATGAATCAATTGAAGAAAACTAATTTAGACAACTGGAGTATTATATTATTAGAAATAGAATTTGGGACGAAAAGTGTTAAATAAATGTTGTTTTATAGCGCTTCTTACACTTTAAACTTGCCCAGCACCAGGCCATTTATTCCATAACAACTTCACCGCAAGCTAAATTCAACCACTCTGACCACAAAGCATGCCAGGACACCCAACCAATTGGTGGCGTGGCCCTCCCCTCCTCTTCATTCTTCAAAATATATATAAGACAAAGTATAAAGCCATTTCGGCCTTTTGGCTAATAGCTTAATATTGGAATCACTGGCAAGCAAATATTGTCCAATATTATTCCCAAAAAGCTATGATAGGTAGCTCCAGACCTCCATTTATGAAGCCCACAGCCTAGTCACTCGAAAAATGTTTGCCCATCCTCCAAGCAAGAAATGGAGCGTATTTCCAAGCGAAATCACCTTGCACAGACTCAGTTCTTTGAGAAAGTGCTGATTCAACCCTTCATCAGACTTTAATGATGAACTCCAGCACTCTGTAAATGGAGAAAAAGTCTTTAAAAAGCCTTAAATTCTGAGTGTTCTCTCAAACAAACTTCCTGCCATCTCCGTAAGGAAAACCAACAGTCACAGTGTTCAAAATGTCTGACTGAAAACTTTGAGCCCCCAGTATTATAGGTCTATTGAAAATTCCATGGTAACAATGACAATTTTTTTTAGGGTGGGTTGGTGGGTGGGTTCCTTTCTGTCCAGAAATAGCTAAAATCAGTTAAAACCCCTTGGGAGTGAAAGGATTAATATGACCACCTCATTGTAAGGCCCATATTTTTTTATTGGACACTTTTACGTAGTCCTTCAGTGTCTATATTAATGAATTCAACTGTACACATCCAATCTGTTGCCTGTGTCATAAAGTACAGTCATGTACATTGTATGTGCAAAAACATTTACACTGCTAGACAACCATTTCTCTTTATTTCCACGGAGTCGTACTCAAAAATGTTAGAAAACAAAGATTTAATATGCAGTAAAGCCCCAAGTAGATTTTTTGGTAAAGTACCCCCTGGGTATACATGATGCACTAATGATTTCTGTTTTCCTATTTGTATCATTGTTAAGGTGAAAAAAGTAAATACTATGGACAAGAAGAAAATTGGAAAAGGAAAAGCAACTTTTATCACACATGTTGTGGCTAAGAAACCTGCAGTAAGTTAATACTAAATATAATATTTACAGGTGACAGTGTAAATTGCACATACTAATATATTCACTTATCTGTTATGCACTATACAATGTACATACAAATCAATATTGTAAGCAGTGGTCATTTGTAGTTTGTGCATTATCTTTGCTTTTAAAACAATCTGATCATTATGTCATTTTCTTTCCATTTAACATTTTTTCATGTACATGTACATTGTAAGTATTGTTTCATTCAACTTTTCAATTTTTTCCATCAGAGACATGAGTACACACGTGTGTGTTTAGTATAATTATTTAGAAGGGCTGTTACCAGAAATACTTATTGAGAGAACTGCATTGATCTCTTCCCTTGAAATGTACTTATAAAATACACAACTAAAGTGATGTTTGCATCTACTTGTATGTACCAAAGGGAAATCAATTGACTACTGGTTCTAAGGTATATTTTGTAAAGGATTTTGGCAACAATTATTGTACAACCAAGACAAATGTTTGGTGTCTCAAGTTATAGCGGAGCCCCAGCCCATGCAAGCTGATTACCATAGATTTAGGATGAGAGATGTGCAGCATGCATAAAATGTCTGCACCTTCTCTACACAAACCGGAGCTTATTTGTTGAACTACAGTGTATGTTTCTAGCGACTGGTTCTTAGACAGGCCTAGCGGTTAGAGGCTTTACATACAGAGGACTTCAAAGTCTGGGGTTCAATTCCCAGCATAGCAAAATGTTTTATTATCTTCTCTTTCAGTTTTCTTAATCTCTTTCTCTATTCTAAAGATATTTTAAAGCCACATTTCACTATACTTTTCCTTAAATCTGCCATATTTTCTTGGCTTTTCTCTTGGTTTCTGGAATTGCGATTCTATCAGTTACTGGGAGTATCTATGGCTCTGTAGAGCAAGTTTCTGACTATCTTGTCCAATTGGGAGGTCTGCATTTAGGCTTGCCTAGTAGCCATTTCGTAAACTGATAAAGGACTGGGACCAAGTGTGTCAATTTAATCGAATTCATTTTTTTCAATGAGACCCATCATGAAACATCAAGATATTTGAGTAAATAAGAACTGAATAGCAAGCTTTTGGAAATCACAAGAATAAGAGAGTTAAGACAGTACGAATTGTGGGATGCTCCTCCCCCTCCTTTCCCACTACAGGAACCCCATACCCCATAGCAAAAACATCACTGAAGCAAGCTCTCTTATTTTTGTGATTTTTTTAAGCTCACCACCTTAATATTGATCCAAACATCCCCAAAATCAGTCAACACAGTAATAATTTTGATGTGATATTTCTTGTGGTTTGGTGTATTTTTACATACTTGTTCCCAGTCCTTTTTTCGTTTACAAAATGGGTAAGACAATGTAAACTATGTATATAGTACCAAAATATACAATGTACTGGTACACAAATCACTTTCATTTTCATGTTTGTTCAGGGTCCTAAACCTGTATTGAAGAAAGGAGAGTTGATGGAAGCTAACATTGATGCCATGGAAGTAAGTTTTCCCTCCTCTTGCATTGGTGGCACTACAATGTGGCCAACTTAGGAGAAAAAGTAACAATATAATTATAGTTCCCTCAAACTGCCAGAATGGGAAATCTTTCCCAACAAGATCTATGTCACCACTATAGCACTGCATCTGTTGTTTTGTTTCATATGCAATGGATGTTTAGATATTAAGTAGATACTTTAGATATTAAGTATTGATGTGCCTATGAACTACATGATTGTATAGCAAATACAATAGGCTGTGGCAATGAGCATATCCTCACAAGACATACATGATTTTGCTACAATATGTCCACAGTGAAAGTTACAAGAAGAAAATATAGGAAACTGTATCTCGTTGGCCATTTTTACTGTGAAAATGAAAATGAAATTATATTCAGCCAATTGGCAAAGGAGAAACAAAAGATCTTTGAATCACAAATTTGTGAACTTTCCTCACATACGATTTTCTTCGAAATCAAACCATAGTTACATTGATCAAAAATATATTAACTTCAAAAGTTATCTAATGAAAATATACATGACTTTGTACAACTTTGGTGGTTTTCTATTGAAGTTTGGAGTATCAACCAATGAACTTACGAGAAAGAAGAATAGAAAATTAACACCCTTTCCATTCCTTTGCTGTTTGTGTTATCATTCTTAGATACCTTTCTATTTTGCATTGAGACTTAAACAGGAAGTTCCAGTATAAAAGGGCCATATTGGCCAAGCCATTGCCACCTTCAGTTGTCACTCAGCCTTTGTGTAGTAGACATCTCTGTGTTGCTTTCCTTGGCTGCACCATACTGATTCTTGTCACCCAAAATTCAAATAAAATACTTTTAAAAACGTTAAACGTTAGAGTAAGGCTACAGAATTTGTAAACAGTCATAAAATACCATTGGAAGTCGTTAAATAAATTAACAACTATCTTCCCTCTGTTCACTTGTTTATGGCTTGTTTAATTTGAAACCTTAAAACTCTACCATTCTAACAAGAGAGCTAAACTGCGGAATTAAGTGGACAATGCTACAATTATAGCAGTTTCCTGTTAATATTACATTGCTTCCATTGGACAGTACGAATGCTATGTATGTTTGATCTCTTCTTTTTACACAGTATTCTTCTGAAGAGGAGAAAGAAGAAGAAGACTTGGAGGCAACATATGCTGGCTACAAGACAAAAAAGAAGAAGGTATGGATGATCTCATGTCATGTTACATCATTCTTTTCTTTCCTTTCTTTTATAGCATCGCCAAAGGGGGTAGAGTGTCGGTCATGAATATGGGAGGTCATGGGTTCGAATCCTGGCTGCATCCTTGGGCAGCCCTTGAAGTAAAAGCCATTGGTGTTGCCTCCCAACACTTCCTTTTTATAATGGGGAATGGTAAAGAACCTGAGAAGGGGATTGTTACCCAGTACAACAGCCTCGTCCTTGGCCAAGATGCTAAATCATATGCCTCAGAATTGTTAATCTTGGTCAATTAGCTATATAGCTACAGGAATAATAATCCTCATCCGTGAATAAATAACTACATGACAGTGTGTACCTTTTTCCCCTTGAAGTGTTATAATTATATAATCAAAGCTTTGTTGTCATCAAATTCAGTAGTGCTGTCACTGGTTTAGTACTTTCTTAGACTTATTTGAGGTTATTTTCTTTGCCTTCAGGATCTGCAGGCTGTAGACCATGACAAGATTTACTACTCAACATTCAGGAAAGATTTCTATGTGGAAGTCCCAGAGCTGGCCAAAATGACATTAGAAGGTATTTACTAGGGAATGTAATGGGTGAGGATGGGACGGGATAAGTGAGGATGGGATGATATGGGTGAGGATAGGTAAGGATGGGATGGGTGAGGATAGGCGAGAATGGGATGGGGAGGATGTGATGGGATGGGTTAGGATGGGATGGAATGGGTGAGGATGGAATGGCATAGGTGAGGATGGGATGGGCGAGGATGGGGTGGATGAGGATGGGATGGATGAGGATGGGATGGATGAGGATGGGATGGATGATGATGGGATGGATGGGATGGGTGAGGATAGGTAAAGATGGGATGGGTGAGGATAGGTGAGAATGGGATGGTGAACATGTGATGGGATGGGTGAGGATGGGATGGAATGGGTGAGGATGGGATGGGACAGGTGAGGATGGGATGGGACGGGTGAGGATGGGACAGGATAAGTGAGGATGGGACGGGATAAGTGAGGATGGGATGATATGGGTGAGGATAGGTAAGGATGGGATGGGTGAGGATAGGTGAGAATGGGATGGGTGAGGATAGGTGAGAATGGGATGGGGAGGATGTGATGGGATGGGATGGAATGGGTGAGGATTGAATGGCATAGGTGAGGATGGGATGGGGAGGATGGGGTGGATGAGGATGGGATGGATGGGATGGGTGAGGATAGGTAAAGATGGGATGGGTGAGGATAGGTGAGAATGGGATGGCGAGCATGTGATGGAATGGGTAAGGATGGAATGGGATAAGGGAGGATGGGGTGGGTGAAGATGGGATAGGATGGACGGGATGGATGAGGATAGGTAAGGATGGGATGGGTGAAGATAGGAGAGAATGGGATGGGGGAGGATGGAGTGGGATGAGTGAGGATGGGATGGGTGGGGATGGGCGAGGATGTGATGGGTGGGAATGAGCGAGGATGGGATGAGTGAGGTTGGGATGGGATGGGATGGGTGAGGATAGGTAAAGATGGGATGGGTGAGGATAGGTGAGAATGGGATGGCGAGCATGTGATGGGATGGGTGAGGATGGGATGGAATGGGTGAGGATGGAATGGGATGAGGGAGGATGGGGTGGGTGAGGATGGGATAGGATGGACGGGATGGATGAGGATAGGTAAGGATGGGATGGGATGGGTGAAGATAGGAGAGAATGGGATGGGGTGGGATGAGTGAGGATGGGATGGGTGGGAGTGAGCGAGGATGGGATGAGTGAGGTTGGGATGGGATGAGTGAGGTTGGGATGAGTGAGGATAGATGAGGACGGGATGGGATGGGTGAGGATAAGATGGATGATGATGGACTGGGATGAGTAACAGGGTTCACACAGTCATGGAAAGTCATGGAAAGTCATGGAAGGGTGAGGATGGGATGGGTGAGGATGGAATGGGATGAGTAAGGACGGAATGGGCGATGATGGACTGGGATGAGTAAGGATGGGATGGAATGAGTGAGGATGGGATGGAATTGACCGTGATTGTGCATGAGCCGTCTATTTTCTTCTTTGAGCTTTGTACTTTAAGTATTTTTGAATTCCCTGAATTCCCTGTGGTAGTATCACTTAGTCCTTTGTGGGGCTTGCTCTTCCAGTCTAGCTTCCTCTACAGGTGTGTCTCTGTTTCAAATTAAGAGATGTCTGATGAGTTATATCAGATAGATTTAGGATATTTTCAGGAACAATGCATACAATGTCACAACTGAAGACTTTTTTGAGGTCTTTAATGAACATGCAGTTAATTGATTCCCAAGCATTCACCATATTTAAGAAATTCATTATCAGAATAAATCAAGTTTTTTAATGTGAAATATGAAAAGCAGCTTCTCTTTGTTAATAATTCAAGTGTTCAGTAAAGCATCAGCACTATTTTGTATTTCTTGTTTTAATAGAAATTGATGAATTCAGGCTCAGTCTTGAGAATATCCAGGTGCGAGGGAAGAATGTACCAAAGCCAGTGAAGACCTGGGCACAGACAGGAGTAAATCTGAAGATACTAGAAATACTGAAAAAGTAAGTGCTACAAACTACTGGTAGTTAATAAATGCATGTAGATTGTGGCTGAAGTATTGTCATTCTAAGGTTATGATTATAATTACTGGTATGACAATGTGCATGTGCGAAAAAGCTGGTAGAATCCCTGTGTAGTATGAGTGATGCTGTTATGATATGATACATGTATTTAGAGATCATCTTTTATTTAATTATCCTAATCTAGAAATGGCTACGAGAAGCCAACACCTATTCAGGCCCAGGCCATCCCAGTGATCATGGCTGGAAGGGATATGATAGGTAAGATGGGACTTTAGGGGTAGGGGTTGGGGGAGAGGATCACAGACCATACCAGCAGTAATATCTGGAAGGAACATGATAGGTAATATGGGACTTTGGAGTGGGGAGTGGGGGAGACTTACAAGCCATACCAGTACCGTATTCACTCACGGATAAGCCGCACTCGCGGATAAGCCGCACCCCGAGTTTAGAAGCTTGATTCAGGGAAAAAAGTTTTTTGGAAGAATATCAAACATACATGTACATTTTATAAACATTCATCAGACTTTCAAACTGGAGAAAACTCCCAAAGTTGTACCTGTAATTTCAGCTCTGAAATAGTATAAACTTCATGTCTACATATGATTTATCTTTCCATAGTGTTTGTTTACCGGGATCTGGTCATTCAGGTCACCTTTTAGATTGAATTTTACATGTCAACGAAGCCAACAACGTGCTCACGTTCGTCCGTAGCTTAGTAACCAGGCACCTGTTCGAGGAGAGAGAACTGGACACTAGAAGTTTTGTTTTCGCTGAACGAAGTCAAAACAACATGGAGTAGTTTGCTTTTTATCAGCTGTCTGTTGCTATCATGCCTAAAAGGATACCCGGAAGCCATCTATTGGATAAAAACTTGTTACTCAAAGAGAGGTGGAAGATCTGTTCGACAAATTTGCTGTTAAAGTGCAAAGCTGCAAAGAAACATTGTGCCATTTGCCGTGATATTTATCGCTTGCGGAGGAACAAATATTCACAACATAAACGGATCTGTTTGGAGCCACAAAACATGCAAAAGCAATGGCCAATGCTTACATTCTTTTTGTTTGGTGTAGTATTTATTATTGAAGCTTAGTATTTCTTTTAAATGTTAATTTATGAAAATTTCCGGACCTTTTGTTTGGAAGATGTTCTCGCAGATAAGCCGCACCCCCGATTTTAAATGAAGATTTCGGGTAAAAAGGTGCGGCTTATCCGTGAGTGAATACGGTAATCATATCTGCAAGGGATATGATAGGTAATATGGGACTTTGAGGGTGGGGTTGGGGAGACTCATAGGCCATACCATAGGCGAAACCTTATTGAACCCCCCTCATAGAATCCTGCATCCACCCCATACAGCATCCATTTTAATGAACTTTCTTTAAATAAAGGGAAAGAGGAAAATAGAGTCCACGTTGAATCATGAGAAACATCTCTCTCCATCATATTCACTTGAATATAATCAACTTATTTATTGTTATTCGAGGGATAGAGCAGATTTCAATTGAGTGTCGGAAGTGTTTTGGTTTTGCGTTAACTAAGCTCTCCTATTGGCTTAGAAAGTAAACCAACCAATCAGAATCCAAAGCAAAACCAAACGCAAATTGGTTTTGGTTTTGCTTTGGTTTGTCATTGGCTCACAGGGAAGCCATTTATGAGTTACTTATGATTACCCGCTCCTATGATTGGCTGGCTGTGGGTAATTTGCGTTTGGTTTTACTACACTCACCTGAAAACCAACCACTCCAGCATAGTTTTGTTTTAGTCTGTCAACTATTATTCAAATTACTGGTAGTCACAGCTTTTATCTTTTCTTATTTTCTTCTAACAACATTATTTGACGAAAATGTGTGTAATAATGCTTCAGTCTAACCTCATTGGTTACATGCATTATTGAGGTAGATACATTTGTATGGAATAATAGAAAATACTTCCATGATTCTTTCTTCTACTTTTAACACAACAATTTTTCTTTTGCATTGTCTTTCTTTCATTTGCAGGCATTGCTAAGACTGGTAGCGGTAAAACCCTGGCTTTCCTTCTGCCCATGTTCAGACACATCAAGGATCAACCGCCACTCGAAAGAGATGAGGGTCCAATTGGTGAGTAGCCTGTAGTGATACACTGGGGGGTGGGAGAGAGGAAGAAAGCTCCCTTTCCTCCCTCCCCTCCCCCTGGCTCCCATCCCTCCATTTTTCTGCTACACTGGCTTATTGGTGAGCAACCTTGTGCAACATCATTTTGCTATATTTCCTTATAGACACTTAAAGAAAGTTTATTATTATTATTGCTTGTTGTTTATTTAATTCTCATTTATCAATTCGTATAATTTTCGTATTTTCACGAGTAAAATCTACTGTTAATGTGTAATTTCAACTGTCCCCTTACCTGTAGGTATAATAATGACCCCAACTAGAGAGTTGGCTATACAAATCCACCGTGAGTGTAAGAAGTTTTGTAAACCGACCAATCTACGTAGTGTTTGTGTATATGGAGGCACGGGTATCAGCGAACAGGTATGTTACAACTAGGTGGAAGATTATGCTGTCACGAAAGAAAAGAAAAGTCTAAGCAGGGTTAACTGAGTGGCCTAGAATGTCTGTAAATCTAAACTTGGCTTGCATTTGGACGTCAAATAATATATGGATTGGATCGGATAACATGTACATGACTATGTATACAGTACTTCTAAAAAGAATTAAAACACTAGAATAAAATTTATATCTAAGTATCTAAGCACTAAATAACCAAATATGCCAAAATAGAAACCTGCTTTCCGGGAATAACTAGTCTTCAAAGAAGCGGTTGCAGTATAACTTATTGTGAAAATAGCTTGGAGATTCAGCTTGCGATAAGTCAGAGGGTAAGCTATTCCAAAGAATTTGGAATAAGTAAGACAACATGGTTGTTACGATTCAACACAAAGGATAAGATACTTGTATTAAACCGGATATAGATGTTGCATTACAATACATGGTTTTTATTGGGATCATGTACAAACGTAGTACATCGATTGCTTGTCCCAAATAAAGTTAGTGCTACCATAATATAAGAAAGATAATTTTACAAATAATTTACAGTTGGTAACATGTTGTATCAAACATTGCAAACAAGAAGGATTCTGGGACCGATGTTTACCCAAAATCTTGTGTAATTATTTACACAATGGTTAGGCTCAGCCTAGTTCGCGTGCGTGAATAAAACAATGTTTTACATGGCTGTCAAAACGAATCAAACATTGTTAATTAAACTCGAGAACAAAAGAAATGTACGATGTTGGACAGAATGTTGGACATAATTCAAATTTCGTAAAACACCGTTCAACATCGTAACATACGGTGGCCAAACGAGGTCAACATGTTTAGCCAACAATGTTGGATGTAATGTTTAATAAATGAGCAGATTTACAAACACGAGGGCGTAGCCTGAGTGTTTTTAGATCTCACAAAACACGTGCTGCGAGTTTATTGAACGGCTTCTAAAACGTTACTTCTAAAAGATAATAATTTTCAGAAATTTGAATTTAAAAGCAAAGAATTACTTGTTTTATATAGGCCACACTCGTACAGTGAAAAGTCGCATAACGACCCTTTCATTTTATCGGGTATTAAAGAGCATGCACGTGGGTGGACAAAATGCGCATTAATTATTCATGAGTTTTTAAAGTACTAGATAAAGAATGAGCGGACGATATTTATGGGATTTACAAACTCGAGCTGAAAACTAGAGTTTGTAAATCCCATATAGATCGGACGCGAATTCTTAATCGCACTTATGAAACATCTAGATGTAGAATCATGCTTTAAGTTATTTTGGCGATACGACTTATTTTGGCCGAGAAAATCGAAGCAAAAGTTTACATAAATCAGGACGAAATCTCTAGTAGAATTAAAGACACTGACGTTTTATTAATTTCCTTTGTTTTTGCTTCATGAATTATTAATGATCTGATAAGGATTTTACGTCGATGTTGGATTCGTTTGGAAGACAAAAACTCTGATTAGTAGAGTACACCTATGCTTGAAAATTTGAGATATTTTTTGATGAAGGATGGTAAAGAGTCGAGTGGATGAAAAATTCTGCTAGAGCAACTTCAAACCGGTTTACTGTAACCGAAATAAAGTTTCTATAACAAACTTTTGTAATCCACTTTAATCTTTGCCATCCTCTATCAAAAAAGGTTGAAAAGCACATCAGGACATGCACATGGTAGTGCCCTTCTATCTCAGGAAGTTTTATAGTTGTGTTTTAAAGAATCTTGAAGGTCAATTGACACTGCCCCTTTAACAGTTACTCTAAGTATTCGCTATGTCATTTCATAGCCGGCCCTGAAATATCGAATTTTTAAAATTTATTTTCCTTAAACTTGTATTTTGCTAATCAATAAATGTTTTACAGTGCCATCTGGCACACAAAATATGCCATCAAATTCAGATAAACCGAAAGCCTTGTAACTAGAACTGGACTACCTCTGTTTAAATTTCCAGATAGCAGAACTAAAGAGAGGTGCAGAAATAATTGTGTGTACACCAGGCCGAATGATCGACATGCTCACGGCAAACAGTGGTGAGTGTTTTGAAATCACCATTAACTTAATGAATAGAAGTCAAAGTTTGTGTGACTTCTGACCGAGAGAGATCTGGATACGAGGTTATGAAGCAGTCACAATGACATCAGTCGACTACAACTTCCAGAATTCTTTGCACTGTATCTTTTGTTACTCTAATCATGGATCATAAAAAGACTGGATTGGGCACGCGCTGACGTGATGGCCGCAACCAAGTGGAAAATCGTGACGTCACATGTAAACAAACATTTTCATAATTTCTCGGCGCGCGCGATTTCGCGAGTAGCTTGGAAAATAAACATCGAAGAGAAAAAGATTAAGCCCTGAAGGATGGAGATCGGAGAAAACTTCGAGGGGTGCTCAAACGGCTTGTTTTCGGAGGAGAAAACGCAGCTAAAGGAGAATGAATTTAATACGAAGTTGCCGATAGCTGTCGTTCTAGCAATTCCGAAAGTGAGAGTGAAATATCAGTGTTTAGAGTGCAGAAAGGTCTATCATACTAAATGTTGGTTCATGATAAGACACGTAGGAAGCTATATGGAGCTATTAATATCAAACCGCGAAAAAAGCAAAAATTGTCAGAACATCAAACGAAATGCCATAAGTGAAAACACGAGTATTCTCTCTATTCATTCTATCGCGTGACTGTGTACGAACTCGTTTGAAAGGTCCTTGTTGATGAAGTTGATAAAAGCCGAAGGGGAATAACGACGACATTCGTTATAACCATAACTCCCACAAACAACCGTAGGGTCTAATCATGCAAAGTCGGGACCTGGCTAAATCACCGAGAATTGGAATTTAGCGTGTCGTTTTTGTGGATGGAGGAAAACCGGAGAACGCAAAGTAAAATCCTCGGAGCAAGGACAATCGATACCAACAAATTAATAATAATAATAATAATAAAGACTTTATTTATGGAGGGTAACACATAATAGTGCAGGGCCCGGTTCCTGAAAGCCCGATTAGCGCTAATCCAGAGTTAATTACCATGACAACTAATATGTTTTGTTGAGAGTTAATCCAGGATTAGCGCTAATCGGGCTTTCAGGAACCGGGCCCTGAACACTAATAAACTTGTGGCCCTAAAAAACTAACCCAGTACAACCACATGATTGCATTCCTCCAAAAGGCCTATAATTGGATTAGAAAAGTGGGAGGTATTCTATGTTTCCCACCCACAGTCACACCCCTTCCCCATACTATTTTCCCAGCACATTCAGTGATTTTTAGATTGTGTCCAAAATCTAAGATTTTTCGGAAAAAAATATCTTGTTGAGCCATGTTGAAGTAGAGTATCAGCCAATCAGCAAACCGGAAACACCCCACGTGACCTGTAGTTTCCAATCCAGTCTTTTTATGATCCATGCTCTAATTTAGACCACTGTCTTGGTATTCTTAGAGGAGTTTCAAAATCTGAATGAGAAAAAGAAATCGAAAAGCTAAATGGTACAATGTAGTTGCATGGGGACTGGACATGTGTTGGGGTAGACGGCAGATTTCTAGGACTCAGTCTCTAACCGACCGTTTGGGGACTGGACATGTGTTAGGGCAGACAGTAGATTTCTAGGCCCCAGTCTCCTCATGTTACTGTAACCAGGGCCACTTAGACAGTGCGAACCAATCACATTGCAGAATGAAAACAAAGCTTTCCAACTTGCGGTTGTTTGATCCAATCAGTGTCGAGTACGAAACAATAGCATTTCAACATGCTCAAGCTCCAATCCGGTAAAAGGCAAATTGCCCGATTTAGCTTGTACATTTGTTGTCCTAATTCAGGTTACCTGACTTCACTCTTGAATAACGTTTTCTTGTTTTTCTGTATCCCAAGAGGAAATGCAGAAATTTCTAGAACTCGAAACCTCTGGAGAGCTGTCACATGATCTGAATTGGGACAACAAATGTACAAGTTCAATCGGTTAATTTGGGGGACTAGTTTTGAAGTCGAAATATTTTGGATGTTATTGGTTCTCGTTGTCTAAGTGGCCCTGTGATTGGTTCTCGTTGTCGAAGTGGCCCTGTGATTGGTTCTCGTTGTCTAAGTGGCCCTGTGATTGGTTCTTGTTGTCGAAGTGGCCCTGTGATTGGTTCTGGTTGTCGAAGTGGCCCTGTGATTGGTTCTCGTCGTCGAAGTGGCTCCGGTTACAGTAGTCACACTGTAAAACGTTTTCATACGAACGACACGTCTGCAAATGCTCTCGCATGTTGGTCAACGGTGGTGTTCACGGGAGCATCTCTAAATGGTGTCTGTACAAAAGTTGGTAATATTCTCGCAGCATCGCAGAAAAAGACCTTGGGTTAGAAAATAGAGCATGTGCTACGTAAAGAGGAAATTCGCAATCCAACAACAAGAATTATGCATTGCTAGAGAGAAGTTTGAACTATCGTTTCACTATATTAAGTAGAATACATTTCTGTAAATAAGTAATTACTTTTCACATAATTATATGTATATGCTATTGTAATAGACATCGCTCATAGTAGTTTTATTGGTTTTTGCAATGTTGTAATTTCTTTTGTAGGTGTTTTTTCTTATTGTAAAGTGTGAGTGTGTTGATTAAAATTAAGACAGATTATTTAAAAAAACGATTAGTCGAACCATCAAGTAAACTAAACTTTGGATTGTGTTTTGATGTCAATAAACAATCGAATGTTTCTTTGTTAAAATTCTTTGAAATTCAAACTTCGAGGGAAGTATCACCAAAATTGGAAAAAGGCGCTCGTGGGTCGTGATTTACCGGGTCAGACTAACGCATGCGCAGTCATTACTCATACCTGTCTGTAAAAAAAAGGATAAAAAAAGAATAAACCAAAGTCAATTCCAACAAAACCTTACTGGACTTCTTTTCCTTATTCAATACAGGTCGCGTGACAAACTGTAGAAGGTGCACCTACCTCGTGCTCGACGAAGCTGATAGGATGTTCGACATGGGATTTGAACCGCAGGTAAACACCTGGCTTAGTCATTTTTTCAGTGCATTCTCGGGGCGCACAGCTCCGCGAAGGCGTGGCAAAACTATTCTAGCCTGCTTGCTGCTTTTCTTGGTTTTTCCGGGCGTTTGATTGGCGTGTAGTTAATAGATCGTTTCAGTCCCTATCATCTAGACCGCACAACACAGGTAACTCAAAATCAAACTTGGTTCCCGAAAAAGAAGAGCTGTTAGCAGGCTACGACGATACACACCGCGGAAAACGTCACGCGCATGCGCTTTTGATGAGCCGGTGGCGCGTGCGTCTCCCCAGTTTCCCGCCGAAACTAAAAGAAAACGCAGGCTGCGTATTTACGTGAAATGTTTCTCGTAAAACAAAAAACTACATAAACGCTAAGCCTAAGACTTTCACAGGTTGAAGATTTCTTAATTTGTAATTCACTGTGAGTTTACTAAGTTATAAAATTATTTAACAAAAAAAGTTTGAGGCCTCGGAACTTGTATTTGAACTCCAGAGCCTTCGTTCTTTCGGCCAGCGGAGCACAACGTTTTGCCGTGGTGTGACGACGATACGATACCCGATGTTAGGGTTTCACACTCAACTGTTTGCGCTTTGTCAGCAGGCACGTGCTCGTGTCAACCTACAGTAGGTACATTTAAAAAGCTAAATGGATGTTACACGATCTTTACGGTAGAAAATCAGTGCAAGTTGCTGTCGGGTGTCGGAAGTTTGCAGCTTGTTTTGCAACTTGGAATGCGATCGAACTTTAGCCGGCGTTGCATTGCGAAAAGTAAAATATTATATTTCCCTGCAACTCGTCTCGCAATTTTTCGTTTCGAGATGAGTCGCGAAGACGGCGTGTTAAGTCTGGTTTCCATATAATCGCAACGATCGCTGGATTCTTTTGTTCTGCGTATAAATTTATGCTTCGATTCACACCGAACAAAAGAATCCTGTGATCGCAGCGATCGTTGCGATATACATGTATATGGAAACCGGGCTTTACATGCAACGTGTCTTGCAGGTGCAAGAAAGAGATTGCCTCGTGTAACATACACCCCGGCCACACAGCGGTCAAACGTCTGCGCGTGCGTATTAGTCTGGTATTTCCCGCGCAAATTTACCTTAAAACATATTACAGTGAACTTCTACCCCCAAAAGTTAAGAAAAATACGTGAAAGTTAAGCTTTTTATTTTCACAGTCGACGGGAAATTGAACAAACTTCAAACCAAAGAAGTTCTCAAGGTTTGAAAGCGGATTTGTGAACAGTGACGGCCGCCGGCTCGCTTTGAATTTGTTTTGGAATAGGTTGTTGTTGCAAGACTTTTGACGCATGCGCAGACGTTTGACCGCTGTGTGCACCCCGGCAGAACGTTATGCTCCGCTGGCCGAGAGAACGAAGGCTCTGTTTCAAATACAAGTTTCCGAGGTCTTAAACGTTTTAGTAAATAATGTTCTAACTTGGTGAATTCACAGCAAGTTACAAATTAAGTAAACTTCAACCTTTTAAAGTCTTAGGCTTAGCTTTAAAGTTGTTTTGTTGTTTTTGGCGAAAGAGTTCACATACGTACCTTAAATTAGAAACATGGGGGAAACTGGTGGGACGTGCGCACTGGGCTCATCAAGAGTGCCGCGCGTGACGTTTTGACGCGGCCTGCGTGCAACATGCAGGACCAAGGAAGGAAGGAGAAAGAACGCTCAGTTATACTCCAACCCTAATCTCCGGATTGGGGCTGTGTTTTGATGGCTTCTCTTGGGAAGGGACATAGATTCTCCGCAATCCCAGCTTTTTTCCCTTTGTTCTAAAAAGAGCTTACATGTAGCCTTGTTCTTTGTAATTAAATAAACAAATTTTAAACCGCTGTGTTTTTGTTCTCAGGTAATGCGTATCATAGATTGCATTAGACCGGACAGACAGACCGTCATGTTTTCGGCGACATTTCCACGCCAGATGGAAGCTCTCGCCAGAAGAATACTCGACAAACCCATTGAAATACAAGTTGGAGGTCGCAGTGTGGTTTGTTCTGACGTTGAACAACATGTGGTACGTTTGAAAAACCTCTTTATATACTTACTGAAACCGGGGGCCACTTAGACAACGAGAACCAATCACAGAGCCGCTTAGACAACGAGAGCCAATCCCAGGGCCACTTAGACAACGAGAACCAGTCCCATTGCCGAACGAAAACAAAGCATTCCAACTTACGGTTACTTGAGCCAATCAGTGTTGAGGTATAAGGCAATAGCATTTCCACTTGGTGATTTTAGTCGACTAGTTCGTAAGGCAAAGTCTTCCGAATGAAGTAAGTCATCTGGATATGCTAGGATTTGTATTTCGGGAGGCTTTATTTTCATTTTTCAATACGTTAGATCTCGTCGTCTAAGTGGTTTCAGTAGTGGCACTGTAATGATAATAAGATTTAAAGAGGTTATCACTTAGCTCTACAAACTACCATAATATTAGCGGTTGCCGTGGAATAAACAGACAAGATAGTGGCTTCAAGCTTTGTGAAACGAAAAAAACTTTTGCCGTACGCATTAGCGCTTGCCATTTACAAGACGATGACTTGAAGTGTGATGAAAATAAACTTTTTCCGTCACTATTAGCGTTTGCCGTTGAATAAACAGACAAGATGGTGGCTTGAAGCTATTATGAAACGAAAAAACGTTTGCCGTCCGTATTAGCGCTTGTCATTTACAAGACAGTGGCTTGATGAAAATAAACTTTTGCATTCACTAATGTACAATGTACATGACATGTATGAACATTATCCTACTTATCCATCAAATATTTTCTCGCGCATGATTGGTTGAATGCGTCACATGACCCGATATTTTCTCTCTGCGAGCGGGGGAGGGAATACACCTCCTGTGAGCCGGCATAAGCGTGCGTCAAAGAAAATATTTGAAGGCTTATAACAACTATAACCTAAATCGTGGCGTCGAAATATGCCCTGATATTTGTCCTTGGACATTATCTCATCCGAGAAGAGAACAGTTTCCTTTGAGCCTCTATCTCGGGAACTGTTCTCTTCTCGGATGAGATAATGTCCGCGGACGAAGTATCAGGGCATATTTCGACGTCACAATTGTGGCTTGTGCAATTTTGGCACAACATCACATGTAATGTAAATCATAATCGCACTCGTCACTCGTGGACTGTTTATAATATATTTTTAATGTACATATTTAACATAATATTTGTATTTATATTATTAGTCCATACTTTTAAATATTATTAACTTATTGTAACGATTCTCCTGGAAACCAAGTATAACTTGAAGAGATTCCGTGTTTAAATAAAGGTTCATTTATTCACTCGTACTCACATGATTAGTTATGCAGATGCATAGATCAAAAGTTCCCCCACCCCTCCCCCAGATATTAAGTTTCATTCTCATTTCTTGTCTGTTTGTGTATCAGATTGTTCTTGATGACGACAATAAGTTTTTAAAGCTGTTGGAGCTATTGGGCATCTACCAGGAGCAAGGTGAGGTTGTCAAACGAACCAAGATGGCGGACTGGTTTGGTTACCAGTTTAAGAGTGCACCAAGATTAGTGGTACTGCGAAGTTTGAATGCTGATAGCGTAAAACGGCACTAGGTTATTGAGATATATGGGGCAAGATCCAGGTAGAACTGACTAGTCTCGTTTTCATTTTTTTTTTTTAGTATTTAAAGGTCAATAGCTTTGCAGCAATTAAAGGGACACTGTCAACCCCCAACTTTCTCACAACAAAAGACAACAATAACTACTCAGATTAGCAGAGTATGCTTTACAGGGAGACTGGAGAGAATAACTACTCAGATTAGCAGAGTATGCTTTACAGGGAGACTGGAGAGAATAACTACTCAGATTAGCAGAGTATGCTTTACAGGGAGACTGGAGAGAATAACTACTCAGATTAGCAGAGTATGCTTTACAGGGAGACTGGAGAGAATAACTACTCAGATTAGCAGAGTATGCTTTACAGGGAGACTGGAGAGAATAACTACTCAGATTAGCAGAGTATGCTTTACAGGGAGACTGGAGAGAATAACTACTCAGATTAGCAGAGTATGCTTTACAGGGAGACTGGAGAGAATAACTACTCAGATTAGCAGAGTATGCTTTACAGGGAGACTGGAGAACATGTGAGACGATTGTGATGACGGATGGCAAAGATTCCTGTGGATTAAAAAGTGCTGCTTTTATAGGAAATTCATTGTAACCGAAGTAGTATTTCTCAAACGAGTTCTTGTGTTTCATCAGGGGTTCCAAACACCGAGAAAGCAATGGATCCCGATGGGCGAAGCCCCGAGGGATCCATTGCTTTCTCGGTGTTTGGAACCGCTGATGAAACAAAGAACGAGTTTGAGAAATGGCTTGTCAAACAATACATGTATTCATAGATCATTAGGAAGTATTGTTTGCCTGGTATTTTATTGCATGCAATTTTTGACTACAATGGTTGTGAGTGTTATTTTCTCATGGTCGTTTCAACAAACAGACTGATAGTGTAGTGGACAAGACAGAGGACTAGCAGCCGGTTGCAAGCGAGGTTCGAGTCACACTCCAGACGTATTTTTATATCCTTCTTTTCCTTTACTTCTCGCCATTTCTATGATGTAACGCTTATTATAATGCAAGTGTCTTGATCAGTTTTTTAACTAATCGGAGCAACCTTGATCTGGTGTTTCATTGGAGATCAAGATTCATCTGTCATTTGATTGGAGATCAAGATGCATTCTCAGATCTTCGTGTGGAGTTTCATCGTGTATCAAGGTACATGTACCTGACCAAAATGGGATGACCTGATTGGCTGTTGTAGGATTAATTATTCATGAGTTTGAAAAATCAAGTTTCTCGATTGAGCTTCTGTGATCCACTTTAATCTTTGCCATCCTCTATCGAAAAAGTTAAAAACATATCAGGAAATTCACATGGTATTTCTCTTCTATCTCAGATATTTAAGTTATGTGTAATTTTGTTTTAAAGAAACTAAGCTCTCAAACTGTTCAATATCACTTACTATGGCAAGCTCTTATACAATTTACATTTTACTTCATCCAGTAAAGTAAGGGCGCTTTCCATCATGAACTGACTGGACTGATCCTCCCAGTTCTCAAGTGGAACGCTTCAGTTCTAAGAACTTGTTCAGTATAGTCTTGTCCTACTCAGAGAGGAGAACTAGCCAGTTCTATCCCACACTGCACGCGTTCCACTCGCGCTGGCTTACTAGCGGACCTTAGTTTCCTTTTGTACCAACTAGAACCAGTCCACCTCCGTCTGAATCATCCGGTTAAATAGAAATCACCCTGAGGAACTGGTCATTCTGAAAATTAGAGCCGCCATTATTGAATAGGATCAATAAAGATGTTAAAATAACTGTGCATTGACGAACTTGTATTTTACCGTAACTTTACCGTAAGACAGAGATTGGATTTTGATTATGATATTGAAATCTCATTGAATAATATTTCTGTAAGAAGAGTGAAGGAAACTAAACACCTCGGTGTATATTTAGATGAAAACCTTCGGTGGCACGCACACATTGATAATGTTATTAAAAAGGTATCGTCTGGTCTTGGGATATCGAGGAGAGTAAGGCCCTTTGTACCAAGAGATGCTTTAAGTAATGGTCCAGATAAGAACTGTAGTAGAATCCATTGTTCTGCGGCAATGAGCCTCCCCCATATAGGATTTTGCTTGAATATGTCTTAAGTGCTTTAGGAGGTATCTATAGTCCAAACTACATCTCGAAAATAAAGTATTTGTTATGCCATTGGCTCTTTTTTCTGTGAAAACGCAGAGAAGCCACCATCCAGCCAATCGGATATAGAGAAAACAAAGGATTTTTCAATCGCAAATTTGAGAACTTTCCCCATACACGATTTTTTTCGAAATTAAACCATAGTTAGTTTGATCAAACATAAATTCAAACCACAAAAAAAATATCGAATGAAAATGTATTATTTCTATGGGTTTCTATTGAATTTATAAGTATCAACCAATGACATTACGAGAAAGAATAATAGAAAATTAACACCTTTTAACATTCCTTGCCGAAGACACTTCAGTTCTTATCTGGGCCATTACTTAATAAAGTCTACAAGGCACTGATTCTTCCACCCTTAGATTATTGCTCTATTGTTTGGGATAACCTTGGATCGGGCCTTGCCAATAAGTTAGACTCCAAAATCGTGCTGCAAGAATAATAACTAAATCTGATTACACATTTAGGTCAACAGACATTCGTAATGAATTGGGTTGGGAATCATTAAAAGAAAGAAGGCTAAAAGCAAGGGCTATTATGATGTACAAGACAGTAAATAACCTAGCGCCCAGCTATCTTTCTGATATTTTTATAAAAAAATCCCAACACTGTAGCTATAACTTACGTCATTCAAATACAAACCTTCATATCCCAAGACCTCGAACAGAAGCACTAAAAAGAAGTTTTTCTTACAGTGGGGCCAAAATTTGGAACTCTTTGCCCAGTTAAAAAAAAGAGGCAAGCAGTTTAACCATATTTCGAACGGAGCTCCAAAATATTGATATTTGTGGACTCATGGACTGTTTATAATATATTTTTAATGTATATATTTAACATAAGTTTTGTAATTATATTATTAGTCTAAACGTTTAAACACTATTAACTTATTATACCGGTTCTCTTGGAAACCAAGTATAACTTGAAGAGATTCCGTGTTTTAAATAAAGATTAATTCATACCGTAAAGTTGTTACTGAGTGCACTGTTGTAATTCTGCGGTATTCAGGTAGTGTGCTTGCGTTCGTGGAGAAACAGGAGTCTGCTGATACGTTATTCAAGGACTTACTGAAGAGGTCCTACCCTTGTCTATCACTGCACGGAGGTGAGTAGAGCTACTGGACTTATAACACTCGTCATTATCCTTAAATGAATACCGAGACAATCCAGATCCTGCTACTTGGGTGCAGATCCGAGAAGCACATGGACTCTCATTGCTGCCGGAGTGAGCGAGCCTGAAGCGAGCGAGCAAGGCAGCAGTTCTAATCTGTAAGCGGGTCCAAATCTCGGTTTCTTTTTTTTTACCACAATGCGTCACTTCTATTGTCTTTTTTTACCACACTGCTTTGCACGTATCTGATCGTCACGTGACATTACACGAGGTGGAATCTGCATTGTTTGAGCTAACTACGTTCAACCATTCTTTAATGCATTTCTGTATATGCAATCCTTGTGTAATCATGAATTTGTAGGCGAACTCTTTCTAACTCTGTGTGAACTATCAGTTTCCAAAGAGCAAGAACTCCTGTTATCAAGATGGTGAGCAGCAAATAATGTTCTTTTATTGGCTTCGATAAAGTCAAGCAGCCGGTTAAAAATGCAATTAGCATTTACAATTACATTCTCAATTACAGTTGATTTCCGGTGTTTAAACTTCACCGGGGAGAACAGCAGTTTGTTGTGCCGGGAATCTTAACAAAATGTTGGGAATTGGTAGGCTCAGGGAATTTACCGGGAGATCGTTGATATGTCGGGAGAAAACGAAAATAAATCGCGACAACTTTCGAGTTACACACCACAGCTCAAACAGGATTCAGTCTCACGATAGCCCCAAAACTACAAAATATATTCATCTAACGCCTTGGCATTTTTATTACCCAGTAATCTATTTTTCCTGCCAAAGTGCTACTGTAGGTTCTATTCTAATACAATTCCTTAACTGAGCAGAGCAGCATTCACTACCTGTTAGGTATACTAGTTTATATTGGCTAACCCATGTAAGAGTGTGACATTATCCTGGTACGTAAACTGTTTTGTCAACGGTAGCAGCTCGTCTGTGAACTTTTATTTGGACGGGGGAGGGAGGGAGGGAGGGAGGGGTGGGGGGAGTTTGATTTTGGGCTACTTGTTGTGCGCGGTCAAGGTCCCAATCAAACTCGCACGAACAAATAAGGGCCCGAGAGAGCTGTGACGTTTTTGTCCAGTGATTGAACTCGTAACTCTGTTTTTGCCACAGGTATGGATCAGTTTGATCGTGACAGTACGATAGCTGATTTCAAGAATGGCGTAACAAGCCTGATGGTAAGTAATATTACTACTGATTCGTATGACAGACTCTGGTACTTTTGTTATTATAGTTGTTGGGTGGATTTCGTGTGATATGTCAGACATGTTGTGGTACAGTGTCGCTATGGCATGCTGTAACATTGCAGTTGCTTCCCTGTTTCTGCTCATGTGATCCAGTCACATTGCAGTTACGATACAGCAATATAACAACACGGTTACGATACGACAACACTACCGTCGCATTTCATTGACACTCGAACAATCTGTAACAGTATGTTACTGTGTTTAGACCAAGAAACTCTACCCAGTTCTTGCCCCTTCTGGCTGGAGGGGTATAAAATGGCATAGTTATTATTATGATAGTTTTATTAGCATGATGGGTGTATTAGAATGATAGTTTTATTAGCATGACACAAAGTATTAACTGCATATCGAGCAAGTGATTGTGAAAGTTCAAGTGCATATAAGCCCTGGCCAATTATGCTTTTTTGAAAGCTTAGACCTTAAAAGGTAGAGAAAAAACTCCGAAATTTCTAAAAAAAAAAAAATCTTCAAAATGTAGAATAATTTCCGCGCACCTTCGGGGACTAGGACGAGAATAGAACGTGACGTCATCAACAGAACTCGTCTCTTCGCGGCTTTAAAACTTTGGCTTATTTGCAAAATAATTGAATAGATAACCGAGAAAGATGATAATATTGCGCTAAACGTTTCGGAGAGCTTTATTCGGCAAGGCCTTTCATGCAATAGCGCATCGAGCGTGTTCCTGTTGATGACTTCAAACTAGACCCAGTGCCAATTTTGTAAAGCGCTCTACCGCGCTTGATTTTCGTCCACAGGCAACCCAATACACGTTTTTGGGCAACTTTGAACGGCCAATACACCATGACAAATAAATCAAATCAACTTTTTATTCCGGAATCCTTTGTCTATGGCCTCTAGTCTCTTCGTAAGAAATATAATTAGCCAGGGCTTATATGCACTTTAAGGTGGTTTTGTATGATTCAAATACAATGTTGATTTTCGTGGGATATTGTATTGTGTAATAGTTCTGATCACTTTAATGTCAGTCCTTTAAATAGCCAAAATATTTCCAACTTGTTGTCCAAAACGATATCTGACCTCAATGCTTCGCCGATCATGATTCAACATACTTTTTCAGCTGGCAGCTAACCTTGATCATTTCTCTCTAGAGACTCTTTGGCGATGCTCACCCAATTCACCTGTGTCCCACTGTGCCAAGAGGGACAACAACCCTCAAGGCGCTAAAATAGATTCTGCAATAGTAATTAATGTCACCTAACGCGATTAGCGCTGCCACTTTTAGGTAGCATGTTGGTGTTTTTTTCGTTGTTTTTTCCAGACGATTATTTCGTTTTGGGATTCCTGTGGCGTGCGGTCAAACTGGGGCGACGACAAAAGGGCGAGAGTAGGGGAAGGGGGTGAAACAAAGGGAGCTGGGCGACTACTGTAACCGGGGTCACTCAGACAACGAGAACTAAACACACTGCATTTTAACGAACATAAAGTGTCTAGGGTCAACACAATACAACTTTTACGTGAAAAAAAGGTCTAGCCATTGTTTTCCGGCGAAGAAACAATAACCAGACTTGTAAAGTACATGTGTAAAAACCAGTGTTATTGAATTGTCCCCAGCTTACAAATCCTAGCATATCCACGCGATTTCTTCATTCAAAATACTTCTAGTTTAGAACTTTGACTTTTATCGGTCGAAAGTCGAGCAAGTTGAAATGCTATTGTCTTGTACTCGACACTGATTGGCTCAAATAACCGTACGTTGGAATGCTATTGTCTTGTACTCGACACTGATTGGCTCAAATAACCGTACGTTGGAATGCTATTGTCTTGTACTCGACACTGATTGGCTCAAATAACCGTACGTTGGAATGCTATTGTCTTGTACTCGACACTGATTGGCTCAAATAACCGTACGTTGGAATGCTATTGTCTTGTACTCGACACTGATTGGCTCAAATAACCGTACGTTGGAATGCTATTGTCTTGTACTCGACACTGATTGGCTCAAATAACCGTACGTTGGAATGTTATTGTCTTGTACTTGACACTGATTGGCTCAAATAACCGTACGTTGGAATGCTTTGTCTCTCTCTGATTGGTTCTCATTGTCTAAGTGGGTTACAGTAGTAGTTACACAGTAACTCAAATTGCTGTCAATAACTTGTCTTTTGTATTATTGACTGTTGTTTTTACAAATACATATTTTGTTGTTACTGTCTCATTTATCTTGTAAGATCGCTACATCAGTAGCCGCACGAGGTCTTGATATCAAGAAGCTGAACTTGGTTGTAAACTACGACTGCCCTAACCACTACGAAGATTACGTACACCGCGTTGGGTGAGTACACCCGTCTACTTAATCAATTCAGTGTTCGATTCTGACGAGTGAACAGAAACAGTACACGTTGGTAATTACAAGAGTGTTGTTCTAATAGCCCTATTTCTATTTCAACTGTTTATTCACATGTACAGAAAACGTTACATTACCACATAAAAGAGTATGTCGACATTAATGATTTTATTAAATTTGAGTGCCGTAGCTTAAAAAAAAAAAAAAGAGTTAAATTACAGCCATTATTAGCATCGCTTTAATTTAGGTAATTTAATATTTGAAATGACTATAACTCGACAACAATTCTCCACATTGCTCTAACTGAACATCGTGAGTTATGTCTATTTATTTATTAGCAAGTTGCTGTCCTAACAGGACGTTCCCCTTATTTTTCCTCAGGCGAACGGGCAGAGCAGGTAACAAAGGCACGGCCTACACGTTTATTACACCAGAACAGGGACGGTAAGTTGGACGGCCGTTTTTTGGACGGCCGTTTTCATGATGCGGGAGCCTGGCGTCCACACCGTGGGAAAACGTCACGCGCATGCGCTTTTGATGAGCCGCGCGCACGGCCCGCCAGTTTCCCGCCCAAACTGAAAGAAAACAAAGGCGATCACCCCTCTTTCTAATGTTATGTACTTGTGTGAAATGTTTCGCAAAAAAACTACTTTAAAGCAAAACCTAAAACGTTAACAGGTTTAAGTTTTCTTAATTTCTATTCACTTTGAGTTTAAGTTAAAAAAACATTTACTACAAAAGTTCCAGAGCCTTCGTTCTTATCGGCCAGCGGAGTATACCGTTTTGCCGCGGTGTAGATTGCGGGTAGTATCGTCGTGTACCGTTTAACCAACTGCGTCATAAAATTCCCTTTGTTACCCACGTTCGCTATGAATAATTTTAGACTCAGAAATTTTATACGAACATCCGAAACGACACTTAGAAATTTTAGAAGGATTTACGTTATCCTCAGTATAAAAAAAAAAAACGCCTGAACCGAGATTCGAACTCGGGCCGGTTAAGAATCAATGCAATGGCCTACCCACCACCAACACAAACCCTAACCATTAGACCACGAGAGAATTTGCTGATTGCAATTTTTTTTTTTACCAGATTTCTATCAACTTCATTAGCATGTTCATAAAATATTCGTTCTATTATAGTATAATATATACTATAATAGCGGTACGACAACCCTCCGAGCGCGCGAGGTGTGATTCCCCACGGATCTCAACGGTACACGACGATACTACCAGATTGCGTCTCTTCCGTGTTTTTTTCTTCTGGCAAGTTTGATTTTGGGTTACCTGTGGTTTCCTTCTTTCCTCTCGTTCCATTCAATCCATATCACCCTGACTGCGCGCCACAGGTAACTCAAGTCAAACCGAAAACAAAAACACTGAAGAGCCACGGAAACTGTCATATTCCCGGGATAAAAAAATGGAGGATCAATCTATTAACTTGAATCATTTGTCTCACTAGGTATGCCTTGGATGTTAACAAGGTACGTCACGTAGTGAATCATACTGTGGTATGATCGTTAAAAAAATATCGTTAAAGTGCCTATGAACCTTATTTTTTTATTTTAGATATCAATTCTACATCAAGTGAATAGTAGAATGGTACAATATATCTTGCTTTGAATGCTGTGCCGCTGAGTTAAGGACGTTTTAATATCCAAAATACTAATTACATGACGTCAGGGGAGGCATCAATTATTATACAAAATGTTTTCTTACAATTAAACAATTAAACAATTTTTTTCAAATTATCAGTGTTATACTCATGGTTGAAATAAAATGATGTTAGAATTCACAACCATTCACAACCACTTTAATGCAGAAGCTGTGGTATGATCGTTAAAAAAATATCGTTAAAGTGCCTATGAACCTTATTTTTTTATTTTAGATATCAATTCTACATCAAGTGAATAGTAGAATGGTACAATATATCTTGCTTTGAATGCTGTGCCGCTGAGTTAAGGACGTTTTAATATCCAAAATACTAATTACATGACGTCAGGGGAGGCATCAATTATTATACAAAATGTTTTCTTACAATTAAACAATTAAACAATTTTTTTCAAATTATCAGTGTTATACTCATGGTTGAAATAAAATGATGTTAGAATTCACAACCATTCACAACCACTTTAATGCAGAAGCTTGGTTCAGAATTTGAACCTCGTCTCCGATTGGCTTATCTACTCATTACCAAGCGCGACCGTGAGTGCTTGATGCAACAGTCATTGTCATTGGTCTACCACTTCAAACCGGTTTTACGACAACTGTATGTGGTTTTACTTCCAACCGCGACTGGCGAAGGAGATGCAGAAAGTGAAAATCAAGAGTTTTTGAGTATTTTTGCGGAGTTTACGTTGGCTCAACATTTCTGGAGATTACTAAATTGAAGACAATATAAGAGGAGGCACTGTACTAGTTTATAAAACGTAAAGACGTCTTCGCTGTGCTTCCGACAGGATGCGACAAGTCGCCGATATTTCAAGTCGTCCCCGTGAAGTTTGTTGTTACCGTTAACGACCAGAAACGGTCTACAGCACGACAGCAAATTCTAGCACGAGGCACTTTTTCACTGTCCAGAGTAGCCAAATAAAGAACCACATACAGTTGTCATTTCATGCTTCACAGCGCCACGTGCAATTGTTCGTGTGTGAAATCAAAACATTGGTCGTCACAGGTTGACGGGTTATAGACTAGGCCGCAAAACTGGTTTGACTCGTCTCGATTTCAAACTAAACGCATGGAATTGAGATTACCAACGGATTTGACCAGAGGTTCTCTCTCCCTCTCGTCGCTTCGCTCCTCGCTGGCGGCGCTTCGCGCCTTAACCTCTTAGAACCTCTTGCATCCAGGGTATCGATCTCTCCGACGGACCTAATTTCAACCTGCAACAAAAACCTCTCCCAAACCTTCCCAACCCCCTTCCTCCCAAAAAAAGTCCGTATTTCGAGAGCAGTGACGTGGTATTCAGATAGACTGGCAAGTCAAGATTTCACTCTGATTTCATACGGCTAATTTCACGTTGATTTCACGCTGATTTCACACTAACCTACCCTGGATGCCAGAGGCTCGAAGTGAGACGTCTTAGCCGTCGAGCGAAGCGAGACCTCTTTTAAGCTGACGTCGAGCGCTCGCGTAGTAAATATATGTGAGCTACGTTGTCGATATTGTGAGCTAGGAGAAGCGGATTTCCTATGAACCTCTGATCCAGGGTAACGGTAACCCATCTTGGCTTATTTCCTTGGGTTCCTGTCGGCCTCTATTTTTTACCCAACGGACTCGCGCAACGGGCGCCTATAGAGCCTAGTATTTATCATGTTTATTATTAATTTATTCACCTATATTGACTTCAATCGGTTCCTCGTTTGTTGCCAGGCGCTTGAGTCATCGGGAAGCCTGGTACCTGAGGAACTCAGGAATTTAGTCAACGAATACGTCGAGGGTCAGAAGGCTGTGAGTATGTGTGCTAGATAAATCTGCCATGCAATCATCAAACGTGGCGCTAAATAAATGAAAAAGTAGAGGTAATCAACCCTCCTATTCCATCCGTGGAAATATATATGCCAACTGTTTGCAAAGTCCATTGACTGCAGGATTGGCTATAGGCGACGTTACATTTGCAATATTCGTAGCACTTTCTCTCGTAATGATAACTATACTAGTATTGCAGTTGCAAGACCAATGGGTGCGTTTCTTTGGGAGAATCCGAATCCAGATTCCTGAATCCAAAAATGGAATTTTTGCGTTTCTTTACTAGAATCTCAAAACGATTTTGAATCCGACCAATCCATACTCAGAATGGATTCGACGGATTAATCCAAAACAGGATACTTAGGAATCATAATCCAAGCGTTTCTATTGGAAAGGATTTAAAAAGTACGTGTGGCAAGCGGTCTTCGTCTTGAGAATAACACTAGTTTGTCTTTCTCGCTGAGTTAATTTGCCATAAAGTATCTACTCGAAAATCAAAACAAAAGCAGGTTGCCGCCGTTTTGATCCGGGATGAAAACTCACAAAGAAATGCACCCTCAGGCGTTACAATGTTACCAACAAGTTAACGCTGAAACAAGTTGCCGCGGTATCATTGCAGCAGCTTGTCTCTTGTGCTTGCATGGCATGTTGCGTGAATGTTACGTGATTTGAAATTGACCAATCAAGAAGAGGGAGCTGACTTTGAAATACATTTTGCATGGTCGTTGCAGTGTGTGCTTGGGCTACAAAGGTTATTAGTATATGCAAGACGGAACATACTTTGTTCAGTTGAACAGAAAACTTGCCTGTGTTAATTAATACACAGCTGTGGTACTGACAATGTTTCTGTTTCAACAGGAGGGGAAACACATCGTGAAAAATAGTGGCTTCTCCGGAAAAGGTTGGTTCAAGAGCTGGTTAAAACTCCCTTTCGATGTTGGTACCTTTGCCAAGAGTGCAATGTAGCTAACGTACTCGTGACATCAATTTCAGGTTTTAAATTCAACGATGAAGAAGCTGCTAAAGTCAGCGAGGCCAAGAAGATACAGAAATGGGTGAGTGGCCAGATGTTTAACAGCTCTCAGCCTGCTGCCAACTCCTCTTCTAGAAGTTTAGATCTTGTACTGAAGGCAGCTATTGCGCTTATGCTCACATTGTACAAACAATTTACAGACGTTTTACATAGTTCTTCAAAGTCTGTAAATGGTTCTATATATACGGGAACCACACTACAGTCGTACCAAACGTCACGCGCATGCGTTTTGGCTAGCCCAGCGCGCGCGTCCGCTCAAGTTTCCCGCCGAAACTAAACGAAAACAGAGGCCATCGTCCGTGTTTTTAGTTTCACGTACGTACGTGTATTTACATGAAATGTTTCGCAAAAAAAAACAAGAAAACTACTTAAAAACTAAGACTTAAACAGGTTTAAGTTTTCTTAATTTGTAATTCACTGCGGTCCTGTGGTCCATAGCTTGTCACGCCCTGTTGTTGCTAATTCTTGACCTTCATTTCGCAGGCCCTCGGATTGCAAGATTCGGATGACGAGGCAGAAGCCGAGGAGAAAGCAGTTGAAGAGGTGACATTTTAAATGAATTATTGAGTGCTGTTTGTTTTACGTAATTGTGGAGTAACAATTGGAAGTTTAGTTTTCAAAAGCGTGGATAACTAGTTTGTCTTGAATTTTGTTTTGGATTTTGTAGATATTAGATGGCTACAGCTATCTCAATCAATGTCATCTGGGAGATAAAGAGTTGGGATGTCAGAGCATAGGTAGACCGAAATGGATCATGGTCTTTGCATTTTTGATCCAAGGGAGATTGAGGAAATTTTCATAAAGCCATAAAAATGGATGAAAAACTGTAATCATGGCCACGTCGTCCTGCAGTCTTACACATAACATAAGCCATTGGTCTGCCCTGACATCCTCCCTACTTCGGACAGCGTTAATATTATATTAAAAATAGCTGTACTTGTGGCAGTTGAAGGATAAAAATACAAGAATTATCTACCGGCTTAGGGTCGGTCCGTATAGAGAAAACTGTGCCCGAGGTCTTGAAATGTGCTGACTGAGGCCGGGGAGTACCGGATATCCCAATTGCTTTTACTCCATATCCCTCTCCTCCCCCTATCCCCCTACCCCTTATCCTCCCTCCCCCAAACTGATTTAATTATTCGTTATTAATACTGATGCTCTGTTCTCATCAGATTGACAAACGGCTGGAAGCCGTGTTCAGCAAGAAACCACACATCAAGAAAGTGCTACCAGTCGCAGAACAACAGATCAAAGGAGAGCAACAAGGTTCATGCGTTATTTATGTGCCTAGTATAGTCACGTCAAAGCCAACAATAAACAATGCGGTTTATTCGACTCATTCCCATCCCTACTTCTGATTGGTTAATGGAAAGGATTTTCTGAGCATGCGCACTATTGAACTCTCCGTTTTGTGAACATGGCAGCTTGATTTGCCGCTGACTGTTATCGGAGGCTCAAATTTTCAGTTTTGAATCTCGAGAGCTAAAGTTATATCTTTGTCGAATGATAAAACAATTATTTAACTTGGCTATCGCAAACTATTATGATTTGTCTCTTGCTGTCGGTTATTTGCTCAGCCTCGTCCAATAACTACCTATTTACTAACTAACTTTTAGCCTATGTTGTTGTTCATTATTTCATCAGCCAAGCTGAACCTGGCCACCAGTATCGCTGCCAAGATTAACCAAAAGATCATCGCCGGCACCAATGTACGTAGTCTCTATTTATTATATGGCTAGTTAATTTCGTGACCTCTGATTGGTCAGTTTGCGGTCGATAACTTCTCGCACGGACTACAACATTGAAGCAAAGCTGGTTTTGAATACTTTTGAGCTATATAATAAAACATGTTATTGAACTGTCTTTCTCGGTTCGTTCCAGAGGTATGGATCCTCATTTCCCCCCATTTTTGTGGTTCGTACGCCACACGCTTGGGCTACAAAGCAGGGAAAAACTTGGTTCATAACTTATAGTACGGACTGGTCCATAACTTACAGTATGGACCGAGCAAGCGAGTTTATTAAGGGGTATATCTTGATAGAAGCTCCTGTTTGCAGTCCTTTCCCTTGTATGCTCAGGTTGTCTGTGATCTCGATATCTCCGGTTATAACCTTCTTGTTTTCACATTTGTTTAGAATCTTGATCCAACGCAGCAAGCAGCAAGCCAGATCATCAAAGGAGGAACAGTTACAGCGCTCACGGTATGTCAGTGCGGTGCTCTCGGTATGTCAGTGCGGCGCTCTCGGTATGTCAGTGCGGCGCTCTCGGTATGTCAGTGCGGCGCTCTCGGTATGTCAGTGCGGTGCTCTCGGTATGTCAGTGCGGCGCTCTCGGTATATCAGTGCGGCGCTCTCGGTATGTCAGTGCGGCGCTCTCGGTATGTCAGTGCGGTGCTCTCGGTATGTCAGTGCGGTGCTCTCGGTATGTCAGTGCGGCGCTCTCGGTATGTCAGTGCGGCGCTCTCGGTATGTCTGTGCGGTGCTCTCGGTATGTCAGTGCGGCGCTCTCGGTATGTCAGTGCGGCGCTCTCGGTATATCAGTGCGGCGTTCACGGTGTGTCAGTGCAGCGCTCTCGGTATATCAGTGCGCTTCTCTTTACTTTCTTTTTGGCAGTATAATTACAGTACGAGTACTGAAACTGGGCCCACTTAGACAACGAGAACCGGAAGTCACATTGCAGAACGAAAACAAAGCATTCCAACTCACGGTTACTTGAGCCAATCAATGTCGAGTACAAGACAATAGCATTTCGACTTCCTTGAGCTTCGATCTGGCAAAAGGCAAATTTGGTTGACTAGTTCTGAAGTCAAAGTCTTTTGAATGATGAACATCGCCTGGCTATGCTAGGATTCGTACTTTGGAATGCTGTATTTTCGTGTTACGATGTGTTTAGTTCTCGTTGTCTATGTGGCCCCAGTTTCAGTAGTCGCACTTTAACAGCAGAAGTATTAATGAACATTTCATCTTTGAGCTGATGTTTGCATGCTTAACGTCAAGGAATATGATAGAAAATGTCGGGTTAAAAAGAGATTCAGAGTGCGGACGTGCGCCTTGGTAATTTTAACCCTGTCTATCCATGTGCTGTCTCCCATCAGATTAGTGCAGATTAAACCCATGCCAAAATAACGGCACGACCAGTTGGATGATTCTCAGAGCGTCCGTCTACGCGGAATTTTGCCCTGGGTTCAAATCCCGACCGTGGTATAGGCCGCATTCGCAGATATGTATTTCTGTTTCAATAGTTTTACTTTATCCTCATGTACAGAAAGCATTATTATTACCATGTAAAAGCCGATGCATATTAACATTAGTGATCTTGTGAAGTTTGAGTATAAAAAGCAATGAAGTTACAGCCATTTACAATTAGAAGTATTTGTATGAGAAAAACGGCGTCCTTCGTAGCCTCCGCTTTCATGTTTTTTCCTGCGTTTAAACTGCCTATAACTCAACAGCATTTCTATACGTCGCTCTAAAACAGAACACAATTACTAGTTTTAATATTATCATTCATGTGGTAGCATTAGTTACCCAAATTATGCAAATGAGGAGACGGCCATTGTGAATGCGGTCTAATGATCAGGAATGTACAAGCTCTTAGCAATGTCTGCAAACTCATTCTCTTGCTTGATATATTCGGGAACGTTAAAGAAGGTGCTGTACTGTTCGAATACGTCACAGTACAGCAGCCTAATTTATCTTTTGAACCACTCTTCAGCGATACGATACAATTAATTAACGAGGGAAAAGACGTATTAACCATGAAAGTTACCTTACATACGGCCCTCAAAAAAAGGAAAAAATAATAACAATATCACTACTAAATTAATACAATAAGTATGCTAACTAAGGTATACTAGAAGTGTTAAGTTAAGTACATTGTAGGTATAAATATAAGATATGTGAGATAACTGTGACGCTAAGATATAATATGTGGGATTATTATGTGCTAGACAAGTATGATTGGCTTGACAAGGACCAATGGGTTTACTCGTGTTTATTGAACCGCATTTTTTTCGTTGCGCAGGGTCTCGATCTCGCCAAGCAGCTAGCGGAGAAGATTCACAGCAAGCTGAACTACGAAGGGCCACAAGAGGAGCCTAAAGAACCGGAGCAGCCACAGGTGGAAACAGAACGCTACGAGGACGAGGTGGAAATCAATGAGTTCCCACAGACAGCCAGGTGGAAAATCACCTCTAAGGTAGGGTGGCTTGTGTCGTGTGAGTCTAGAAGTACGGCAAAACCCCAGCCGTATTGGATCCGTATTGGATCCGTATTGGATCCGTATCGGGTCCGGATAGATAGATAGATAGATAGACAGACAGACAAATAGACAGACAGACAGACAGATAGACAGACAGATAGATAGATAGATAACTTTATTTATCCTCGGGTTGATGAGGCTGGTTGGCCTCTAGCAAGTGCATATGCTAATTAGCCGAGTCAAACTAGTAAGTAACAGTGAGTACGATATACGTGAAAAAGAACAATTGGCGTATTTACAATAAGGATTACTATAAAGATACTATACAATATAAGTAATAATACAATAATAATAACTGTAATACAGTACTTACCCGCTTATAAGAACCTAGGTTTTTCCAAGTTAGCCTAAACAGGTTCTTATATAAATGGTGCTTAGTGGAGTTTTAGGCTATTTAGGTTCTTAAACAGGTTCTTATTTTTATAAGAAAGATATGATACCAGTGGCTGGTAGAAGGGCGGCATGTATATTAATTTAATGCCAAAACCGGCCTGGCCTTTGGACAGTATGTGATCATCCTGTGGACTACAGGCTTACAGGGAATTCTCTGTACTTGAGGAGGTTTATAAGGAGGCTGAAGACAAAAGAATTCGCTGATAACCTAAATATTAGTGACATCAGAAAGTGCAATTCTGCATGAATCGACGTGCAAGGGTACAGAATGCTTTGATTTATATTTGTGCTGCTAGAATTTGGAAATGCAGATCATATGTATGTGACAACTGAGACAAATTGCTAAATTATAACTGAAGAGATGACATTGTGCTGCAAAACTCTGAACTCATCAAAGAGACACATCAATTGTATTTTTAATTATCACTGAAGACAGGGCTCATCCCTAATGTAATGAAAATTTACAAGGTTTTCATACATTATTTATACCAAATTTAGAGATTTTTATAGTGTATACATGTTTAAGTTCACTACTTTTGAGAGTCATGTCTTTTATCTTTGCCTGAAGATCTTTAAGGTTCATTTTCTAAAATAAGAACCTGTTTCAAATTTTAGGCTAAATAGGTTCTTATGTAAAGGGGGTCTAAGTTGATATTTTAGGCTAACAGGTTCTTAAATTCTAGGTTCTTATAAGCGGGTAAGTACTGTAATTCAGTAATGCCCACTCCCCCTCCATTAATAGCCGCAACAATAACTTGTGAGGGCCATTATGTAAAGTACCAGGAAACCGGTAATAATGTTTCCACCCTCCGTAAATAAAGATTCTACTACTGGAATAACCTAGAAAAAAATATTTTACCGAACGTATTTCATTCTTAAAAGACCCCAGAGACAGTGAAATCGGTGAAACCTATGGAATGAAGGCCGTATTTTGTCCGTATCGAGTCCGTATCGAGTCCGTATCGAGTCCGTATTTGGTCCGTATCGAGTCCGTATTTGGTCCGTATCGATCTGTATTTGGTCCGTATCGAGTTCGTATCGAGTCCGTACCGTAATTTAGCGGTCTGGTTGAGTCGGAATCGTTTTGATCGTTTGACACTCGCTTTGTTCTGGAACTCTTGATTTTGGTAAAACAGAATAGATGAACAAACATTACGAGGAAGCCATTCCAAAGTGTATGGGAAAGCAATTTGAATGTTACATGAAACCAATTGAATGTACATCTTACTGTAAACCCGCTAATGAAATATCATGCTGCCACTGTATTATTAGAATTTCTTATATCATTCTGCAAAAATCGCACGCAATATGCACGAAAACGCAAGAAATATGAGGCCGTGTTGGGAATGAAAAAATAAAATTGCCATAGTACAGTATTTTATGCAGATTAATATAATAAAATCCGTATTAGCTGGTTAGTCGACTAATAACCCCGATTTATCCTGCAGTTAAAATGTTACCTTTTGATATGAACAGGGTTCCGTGGTCAGGGAAAAACAAAACAATGTTAAGGTCAGGGAATTGTCAGGGAATCATGTAGGAAAAGTCTGGATTTTCCCCTGCAAATGTGTGGGAAGCATGATGAAACAATTGCATGTATTTCAACCTTGTCTGTTTGCGATGTTTAGGACACTATATTGGCCATCACCGAGTACTCAGAGTGCGCTGTTACTGTCAGAGGGACGTACTTTCCTCCAGGTGAGCGATCTGCAATGCGCATGCCGTTGACAAGAGTTATATACTAACGAGTTAATAGGGACTTTTCATGCGCCGAACGCAATTGAAACAAAATATAATTAGGCCGCTTCTTTTGATCTAATTAGGCTCGGCGCACGAAAAGTTCGACGTTTGAATTAGGCCTTAGAAATCATGGCGGCGACGGGACGTAGAAAAGTGTTTTCTCCCGAAATTTGGTGTTTACTATTCCTTTATTCGCCTTTTATTACTTTTCACATCCAATTCTTCGAAAAATATAATAAGCATATAGAGTTCCCTTCACGCCTAAGGAAATACGGAGTAATTTACTATTTGACATTCGCGTTCTCTATGAAACGTAAAACGTATGGTTTTCACGTTGTTTTTGAAGACGACGATCAAAATGTAGACGACTGCGTGTATTTGCACGTGCAGCTATTGTATTGAGGAACTGAACTGCGTGCTTTATTCTTTTCAGGCAAAGAACCAAAGGAGGGCGAGAGAAAGATATATCTGTACATTGAAGGTGAGTGCGTTTGGATTATTTGCCAACCTTGATTACGAAAATGGAATCATCTGTTTGTCTGGGAATGCAGCAAACTCGAGCCTTCAAGGAGCTAAAATACGAGAGACTCGTAAATAAAAATGCCTTGACTTGCTTCTACGGTGTATTCAGTTACTGTTTGTGGTTTTGATAAAGGTATTGTGTTTGCAAGTGTCAGGGCAAGCCTTAGGGAGTCTCTTTCATCTTCTGCCGTTTTTAATTTTGATTTTATGGCTTTATTTTCATCGTGCGGTGGATTCAGACATCACAGATTCATACACAAGAGGATTCCTATGGTTCTATCAATTCCAAACCTGCCTGTCCTCCCGGGCATTTGTCGGTCATTTGACATTTTGGATTCAGAACGTTACAAATGCCCCACCATGGGGCCAGCTAAGCTATACAAATGCCCCACCGTGGGGTCAGCTAAGCTATACAAATGCCCCACCGTGGGGCCAGCTAAGCTATACAAATGCCTCACCGTGGGGCCAGCTAAGCTATACAAATGCCTCACCGTGGGGCCAGCTAAGCTATGTAAATGCCTCACCGTGGGGCCAGCTAAGCTATGTAAATGCCCCACCGTGGGGCCAGCTAAGCTATGTAAATGCCCCACCGTGGGGCCAGCTAAGCTATGTAAATGCCTCACCGTGGGGCCAGCTAAGCTATGTAAATGCCTCACCGTGGGGCCAGCTAAGCTATGTAAATGCCTCACCGTGGGGCCAGCTAAGCTATGTAAATGCCCCACCGTGGGGCCAGCTAAGCTATGTAAATGCCCCACCGTGGGGCCAGCTAAGCTATGTAAATGCCTCACCGTGGGGCCAGCTAAGCTATACAAATGCCTCACCGTGGGGCCAGCTAAGCTATACAAATGCCTCACCGTGGGGCCAGCTAAGCTATGTAAATGCCTCACCGTGGGGCCAGCTAAGCTATGTAAATGCCCCACCGTGGAGCCAGCTAAGCTATACAAATGCCCCATCTGGGGCCAGCTAAGCTATACAAATGCCCCACCGTGGGGCCAGCTAAGCTATACAAATGCCCCACCGTGGGGCCAGCTAAGCTATACAAATGCCCCACCGTGGGGCCAGCTAAGCTATACAAATGCCCCACCGTGGGGCCAGCTAAGCTATGTAAATGCCTCACCGTGGGGCCAGCTAAGCTATGTAAATGCCCCACCGTGGGGCCAGCTAAGCTATACAAATGCCCCACCGTGGGGCCAGCTAAGCTATACAAATGCCCCACCGTGGGGCCAGCTAAGCTATACAAATGCCCCACCGTGGGGCCAGCTAAGCTATACAAATGCCTCACCGTGGGGCCAGCTAAGCTATACAAATGCCCCACCGTGGGGCCAGCTAAGCTATACAAATGCCCCACCGTGGGGCCAGCTAAGCTATACAAATGCCTCACCGTGGGGCCAGCTAAGCTATACAAATGCCTCACCGTGGGGCCAGCTAAGCTATGTAAATGCCTCACCGTGGGGCCAGCTAAGCTATGTAAATGCCCCACCGTGGGGCCAGCTAAGCTATGTAAATGCCCCACCGTGGAGCCAGCTAAGCTATACAAATGCCCCATCTGGGGCCAGCTAAGCTATACAAATGCCCCACCGTGGGGCCAGCTAAGCTATACAAATGCCCCACCGTGGGGCCAGCTAAGCTATACAAATGCCCCACCGTGGGGCCAGCTAAGCTATACAAATGCCCCACCGTGGGGCCAGCTAAGCTATGTAAATGCCTCACCGTGGGGCCAGCTAAGCTATGTAAATGCCCCACCGTGGGGCCAGCTAAGCTATACAAATGCCCCACCGTGGGGCCAGCTAAGCTATACAAATGCCTCACCGTGGGGCCAGCTAAGCTATACAAATGCCCCACCGTGGGGCCAGCTAAGCTATACAAATGCCCCACCGTGGGGCCAGCTAAGCTATGTAAATGCCTCACCGTGGGGCCAGCTAAGCTATGTAAATGCCCCACCGTGGGGCCAGCTAAGCTATACAAATGCCCCACCGTGGGGCCAGCTAAGCTATACAAATGCCTCACCGTGGGGCCAGCTAAGCTATACAACTTTGCTTTGCTGGCAAACTCAGTCAAATGCCCCACGTATGCCGGGGGGATGGGCAGGTTTGGAATTGATAGATCCATTAGGGATCGAAAACTCGCTGAAATCGACTTATGACCACGTTCAGTTTTCCAACAGATCTAGCCTGCCACCGGGCGAACTTCCAAATCAAACTAAAACCTGATCAGCGAGAATCGAACCCGATCAAACGAAAACAACTTCTTACTTGAACGGTGACGTAATGTTAAGCATGCGCAGAGTCACTGGAAGTTCGTGATTCGCAGACATCCGGGATCGGATTATCCAAAAGCCCTATTTTTTCGTCGAGCATGCGCAGTAAGAAACAAATGGGGTCTGGGTACGAGATTGCTTTTCACCCAACAAGAGCGCGCAGTCTGTACTCGGACCGGTAGTTCGGACAAAACATGTTAAAATTGCGTTTTGAAGCGTGATGTTGATATCAGACCGAGGATGTGACTCTTGGCTGGTGTCGGATTACTTTCGACAGCGACACACGCACAAAAAAGAAGCAGAGCCTATTTTCGCGGCCCGAGTAATTAGAGTGTTGTTATATCGGCGTTATATAGTAAAGGAGATACTGACAGTTATAATAACTTATGATACCGTGTGCCACATTATTTAATAGGTCCATCTGAACGCGCCATTCAACTTGCTAAAGTGGAGGTCAAGAGAATAGTCAAAGAGGAGCTCGTACGACTGGTAGGTACAATCTGTTGCCCCTCCCCTCCCCTCCTCTCCCCTCCTCTCCCCTCCTCTCCCCAGTGCAGTAACAGACGTTTATTGGCTGCTTCAGGCACATTCCCGATTTAACCGTCTCGCATGGCGGCCATGCATGTTGGTTACGAACAATAGATTTTACAAGGTCAGCCTCGATTTGAGCAGTTCCAGAACGAGGTTAGACTAGCAAAAACAAAGGTTTTTATCCTCCTGGGTCCAGTTCAAAGAGTACATAACGCTATCCACCGGAAAAATCCTAGCTTGCGAACAGCATCTGCCTCTTGATAAAAGACCAGCGATTTCATCGTTTCCGTTTCTCCCTCATGTCGCCCATCAAGAAGAGGATGCTGTTTGCAGGCTAGATAAATCCCAATCCAGTGGATAAAATAAGCTAGTTTGGTTAATACTTCGCCACTAGATAGGGATTTATCCGTGGCCATGATTGGGACTCAACTTGGCCGATTTGAGTCAATTGACTAACTGACTTGACGTTTTCTTTATCTCTTCAGGGTGCATTCCGAGGACCACAGGCAACTGGAAGATACAAAGTAGTATAAAGTAACATCTTCAATGCGTTCTACCTCTGTACATAAACACATGCCTTTCGAGCACAGGACTAAAATACACGTGGAAAGAGATTGGTGCACTTTCAGGCGGCGAACGTTTCATGCGCCGAACTTATTAGATGAATTAAGTACGGCAAAAGAGCGGCGTCGGAGTCAATTGGGTTCGATGCTGTCGCAAGAAATCAACGTCGCTTTTCTCGCGTACCGAACTAAATGCATGAATTAGGCCGTAGTGGACTGATCTGATTTAATATCCATTTTCGCGCTGAAGTTAAAATCTAGACCCAGATTACCTTATCGCTACAAGTTTTTAAAAGTCGCCGCTGTTATTTCACGTAAAGCCGTCAAGTGCTGGGCTCTTTGAAAGGGATAATGTCAATCGAACTGAACCTTAAAGTTTCTTTAAAACAAAACTACCATAATAGCACCCTAAGATAGAAGAGAAATACCATGTGAATGGCCTGATATGCTAATCAAAACTACCATAATAGCACCCCAAGATAGAAGAGAAATACCATGTGAATGGCCTGATATGCTAAACAAAACTACCATAATAGCACCCTAAGATAGAAGAGAAATACCATGTGAATGGCCTGATATGCTAAACAAAACTACCATAATAGCACCCTGAGATAGAAGAGAAATACCATGTGAATGGCCTGATATGCTAAACAAAACTACCATAATAGCACCCTACGATAGAAGAGAAATACCATGTGAATGGCCTGATATGCTAATCAAAACTACCATAATAGCACCCTAAGATAGAAGAGAAATACCATGTGAATGGCCTGATATGCTAAACAAAACTACCATAATAGCACCCTAAGATAGAAGAGAAATACCATGTGAATGGCCTGATATGCTAAACAAAACTACCATAATAGCACCCTAAGATAGAAGAGAAATACCATGTGAATGGCCTGATATGCTAAACAAAACTACCATAATAGCACCCTAAGATAGAAGAGAAATACCATGTGAATGGCCTGATATGCTAAACAAAACTACCATAATAGCACCCTAAGATAGAAGGGAAATACCATGTGAATGGCCTGATATGCTAAACAAAACTACCATAATAGCACCATGAGATAGAAGAGAAATACCATGTGAATGGCCTGATATGCTTTCAAACTTTCGAAAGAGGATGGCAAAGATTAAAGTGGATTACAAAAGCTTTATTTTAGAAAGTTGATTTCGGTGAACCGATTTGAAGTTGCTCTACATTTCTCTCAAAAGCAGTATTTTTTATCCACTCGAATCTTTGCATCAACATTTTCTCATTTTCTCCAGTATGCCTGGAAAGCATACTCTGCTTAATCTGAGTAGTTATTTTTTAGTCATTATCATGAGAATGTTTATCATTTGTGTGTTGACAGTGCTCTTTTAAGGATCAAAAGGTACGAAGTTACCAAAGACGCATGCACACGCGTATCTGCTCTAACGCATGCACGCGTATCTGCTCTAACGCATGCCCACGCGTATCTGACGCGCGTGTGAGTCACAAGATGTAGTTTCCTGATCACACTTTTACAAATAAATTATTACCGAAAAAAGATTCGTGTTTTGTTTTGTTATTTATACCTTTTAACCCCGGATTTATCTTACGAAACAATGCGTACTTTTCTAGCAGGACCAATTTTAGTCGACAGATATATCAGGGCTGTTATCGGCAAAATGTATAGTTACGTGCCCAGTATACAATATAAATGAAACACATTGAAGAGATTGATGTATGAATATATACGTCTGTATACTTGAAAAACAAGTCCACCGGCTCTTCTTATCATGTTCAAATATTTGATTTTTCGTGTGATTGATAAGAGGAAGTGCGTTGTAAAAGCATGCATTGTATTCGCTGAGTCGCTTTTGTGCCGACCAAGAATTCCTGATTATTCTTGCGGTCGAAGAAAGCTCTTTTCGTGCCCAGAAGTAGTTTTGATTCCCATTATCTAAAAAAAAATGGCCAACTCGGTGATTCCACTTTGTTGATTGAAATGTTTAGTTTCACGATTTTTTTAAAGCCCAAAGTGGGGAATTTTACTCTCAAACGAGACGTACCAGCATTAGACTGGTTGGCTATATTGCTATATTGTATTGTATTGTATTGTTGGCTACGAACTGAAACAAGAAATGGAGAATCGTACTAACCCTCGGCTTGACTTCAAATGTAAATGTCTATCGAAACAAAATTATCGAGAGTTATTTAGATCCATCGCAACAAAAATAGTTCTCAGTTTCTCAAGACGGCTGATCAAATCATTTCTGCATATATTTTACAACTTTAATTTTTGTTGCGATGGGTCTAAATAACCTTACAGAACTCCCAGAGGAATAACATGCAGGCGGCATATAAATATGTGGCAGGGCATAGTTGGATATAAAAAAATTAAGCTTTTGAGATTGGAATTCAAATTATCAAATATTTACATTATTACACAATTTGGCGGGAAACCATTTGTATGCTAATACAATGGAAGACCAATCAAGTGCAACACTTTGAGAAAATTTGATTGACAGGCGGGTAGCAAGATCTCCAAGTCCTTTGAATGTCCGATCCCAGAGCGTTTCTATATGATCTGGATGTATCTTCTGCTGAAGTTAGCTTAAGTTCTTGGCATTTTTTGGCACTATTTTGGGCAGAATCTGGGGCTGAAATTGTCGTTTAAATCAGCTGAGAAGATAAAAAGGCATTAAGATGGGAATTGGAACCCGTTTAGCGACCAAGAAAGCCAAAGGTAACTTGCAAATTCTCCCGAGCGCGTGTTGCATTCTATACGACGCGTGTAAACTTCGAATTTATATATTTTGGAAATTCGCTAAAAAAATATTCTGTTGATTAGATGCCTTACTGTTCTGTTCTGTAGAAAAGGAGGTATCAAAAGCGAAGATGGTTGAGAGCAGGGACGCAGAAACACAGACCGACCCCGAAATAACTGGAGTTGATGCCGATGACTTCGAGGAAGAAGACTACAGCGGTGATGAAGAGGAAGATGATTCTGAAACGGAAAGCAGCGAAGAGGAGGAAAGTAACGATGCGACAGGGGCCAAGAAAGGAACTACAGAGTTAACAACAAGCATAGGAACTTGTTCACGGCCGATCCCACGCAAGAAAATCGAACTCAAGTATTATTTTGGGGAAGATATGCCCGATGCGGAGCTCAAGAAGCGTGAGTTTATTTAAATTCAATTTTGCGAGCACATGGTCGAAGTTGAATATATTAAAAGTCATACTTTACTCTCTCAATTAACTGACTTTCCTTTGGCTATTTTGCCGTTTTTATAAAACCGTGGCTTGTTTTGCAGTTCTAGGGGCTCACGATGGATGTAATGTTTCACGTGTGCCATTGCGGGGTTAATTTGAGAAGCATACTAAAGCGAAATAGAAAAAAGTCTCAATACGCTTGTGTGTACTATTATGCATAGTGCATGTAATGGCATACACGGTAAGACAGGACTCGAATTGTGACTTGCTAGACTTATTAGAATGGATTCGAATTATTATCACGAGGCCAGGGCAAAGGCAGCATCTGTATAAACTCTTATTAAGAGTTATGTTGTCGAAAAAGCGACGAGAAACGAGAGTTTGTATTTGACCCTTGCAGAACGCTAAAAACATTGAATATTCATGTGTAAGCGTATACCTTGACAAACCGAAACCAGCCAGTGAATATCGGGAAGTTAAGCTCTAGGCAAATTCCCCCATCCTGTTTCAAATGAAAAATGTATTCGTATGGATAAGAAAATTACCATACACGACCTTTATTTTGTGCCTAAAATGTTACAAAAAAATGTTTGTAGGAAGCCATTTGCGTGTTTACCGAAGCGATTCCTGAGCCTTCGAGTATGTAAGTTGTTCAAGATTAAAAATTCCTGTGCCGTAAAATTCCAAGTAACTGTAGAGCATTTCCAGTTACTCTTAACAGTTCTTTTAAGTTATTTTTTTATTGTATCATTCATAATAGTAATACCAGACTAGTTTTATAATTTGATGTGTATCATTCAAGCGTGACAACGTATACTTTTCCGTCTCAATTTGGGCTATACTTACATGAAGTTTAGATCTGCAAGATTGGCAAATATCTCATTGCAATATAAAATAAATGAACTAACACTTGATTATTTTCCTTGTGATAATGCAATAATCTTTTATGATAATTCAAATATTTTTTACAAACCTTTCTTTAGACTGTTTTTGTTCACACCTCGTCTCTGAGTTATGTGCAGTTTAATAAGTTTAACTGTACAATCCAACAATCATAATTTTGTTTTTAACTAGAATATCATCCAAAAATAGTTTTCTTGATTCTTATTTTTTAAATATTTGGATTCGAGTTTAATCCTTTCACATTTCCAGGTAATAATTTTCTTTAAAGCCAAATGATTTTAATAATTCTCTATATTTTCAGAACATGTTGAATGAAGAGGCCAACCCATTTGCACCATAATAGTTTGTTTTATTTTACACTATATCATAACTTTATTGTGCTATAGGTTTAGAAGAACAAAAAAAGAGAAGTGAAGAACATTAATTTGGAGCTGCTTACATAATGCTCTACTACACATATATTATATCACAGTCTACTTGTGTCTGAGGCATACTAATGTCTGACATTATATAATGCCCATGTACTCATATGAAATAAGTTATTATGACTAGCATCAAATTAAAGGGGGGATTTAAAAAGAAAAATATTCCATCCACCTTTCCCCTGCAAAAAAATGTTGGCCACTCTCCCTCCCTCTACTCACCATTCCCCCTCCCTAACCCCTTTTCTCTTCCCTAACCCCTTTTCCATTCCCCAACCCTAACCCCAACCCCTTTTCCCTTCCCTAACCTCTTTTCCCTAACCTCTTTTCCCTTCCCTAGCCCCTTTTCTCTTCCATAGTCCCCCACAACAAACTTTATATTAGACTCATTAATGACACATCATTACTACTTACTTTTGTTTCACTTTTTCATTCACCGATAGTGGGACTCGAATCTGCTACCCTTTTCTTGGAAGACAAGAGGTTTACCAACTGCGCCACAGAGAATTAATTGCATTGGAGATCCAGTCACGTTTTTGGAATAATATAGTTTTTCTTATGGAAATTAGTTACTAGTCCCCTCTCGGTCACACGTGCAGGCACACTACTAACAAAGTCAGACTTCGGAAATTAGAAGTGGGAAACTGTGAACCAAACAGATTTATAGAGTTTTAGCCGAACTAAAAGAAAGCTAGATAATAGGATTTTACCTCTCACTTTTTATTTAGAAAGTGATGAAAAATAATTTCTGACTTGAAAATAAAATTATGGAAGTAAACCAGCTTCTAACCTGGCAGCAAAGAAGTTGTGCACAAAGGAATGCTTTTCAAAATGTTCTCATCATCTCAGATCTAGAGAATTATATAGTGCAGACAGGACGAGATAGAATACCCTACCCAAGCACTGTATATCCTTCTACAATGGTGCTGTGAACTAATCCAAATCCTTGTAATGCCTACATTTAAAAACACCCTAACCATCAATAAAAGGTGGTCACTAATTTAGGGCTCTTGGAGCTATAGTCACTAAATGTTATTAGGCTTTTTTATGGCTAGATCACTGAAAAACACAGAAAAATAATGCTTCTTCAATGGTCCTGTGAACTAACCCAAACCCTTCCCCTACATTTAAAAACATGTACCCTAACCATCAACAGGTGCTCACTAATTTAGGGTGTTTAGAGCTAGTCGAGAATTTAGGGTGTTTCTGAGCTAGTCACTAATTTAGGGTGTTTAGGGCTAAGTCACTAACACTGACTATAATCCTACTTCAATAATCATGTGAACTAATCTAAACCCTAACCACTGCAAACAAAACCCTGACCCTCCCTAGTTCAAACAAAACCCTAACCCTCCCTAGTTCAAACAAAACCCTTTTTCACATAAGTCCCCCCCCCCCTCCCCAAAAAAAGATATGAACAACACAAACAAGGTGTAAAGGTATTTTTTTCCAAAGTACTTCAGTAGAACTTACTTTACCAGGGGCATAGCTGCCTTTAAGCCTGCTTAACTGTCAGCAATTTTGAAAAATGGTCAGAATTTGTCCATTATTTTGTAATTTTTGCTCTTGATTTAGATTGATTGTTGAGGAAATATTGCACCAAATGCTGGAAATAGCATTTTGGAGCTTGTAAATTTCAAAATTTCCAGAGGTGGGCATGCCCCCAGACCCCCCTAGGACCTAGCACCGGCTTGTACATTGTACCTTTGGGGCTTAAAAGAGAACTGAATCCTAAATCAATCCGACGACTATACAAGCTTGTATTCAAGAGAAATATGGTAAGTTCTGCTATTTTATTTCTTTGTGGTGCACATAAAAAAAAAGAGGAAATATGATTTGTAGGTTGAAAAAAATAATAGCCAATTCTCGACTGATAAAGCTAGTTTGTGTGGTGGTTCAATTAAGTGCTTTTTTCCCCATACCGTACGTCATGCATACCAAAGAAAAACAACTACACCTTTAGCACAAAGAAAGCACAAGAGTGCGCAATTATGAGTCGTCAAAGCCAAAAACAACATTACAAAACTAATTTATTCCCTGTATTGTATGTCACAGATTACAGGAATTGAGCAGTCTGTACTTAGCGGCAGATTTGCAGATTTTCTTTGCTGTGATGCAAAACACTGTCAGTAAAACAATTTTTGGTACAAGTCTTTTCATGTTTAGATTTAGTCATTGAGCTAAAGTTGATTTTAGGCTTCAGTTCTCCTTTAAAGGGAAGAAATGGCTGGCTATGCCCCTGTATACTGTTTTCTTACATGGAAAGCCCATCCTAAACCTAACCCCAAACTACAAGTTCACACTTGTGGAAAGAATTTGAACTAAAATTTTGAATCGGTTCAACATTTTTGAACCAAATATCAATTTGAATTAACCACAACATAATATAAAAAAAGATATCAAATGTTATGGGATACCTCTACCTATATTTTTTCCAGAAGGCGTTTTTCGGAAGGCCTGTCTTACTGGCATCAGTACCTGGGGAGCTTTCCATTCAACCCAAAAAAAAAAACGAAAATTCCGGTCAGAAATCAAATGGAACAGTAAACTTTCCGGTTCGAAGTTTCTGAAATTGTGGACCACCTCACGAGGTGGTCCTCTTTTTCCGAAAATTCCGGTTCAACCGAAATTTTCTGTTCCATTCAAAATTCCCGGTTTAGATTTGCTGTGATTTGCCAGTTTTGAGAATTGAAATTGAGGCTACTAATAACCGGGTAGTTTCTGCGAATGGAACGCGTATTTTTCCGACCTGTTTGTCTAATTCGAAAAATGCCATTCGATATTCAAAATTTTCGAAACTTCTAACCGGTCGTTTTGGTTGAATGGAAATCACCCCTGGTGTACCTTTTTAAATCTTTAGTTTCATGTGATAAATATATTTCTGTAAAGTCTTCTACGAGAATAACCATGTACACAGATCCATCCAGAGGCATGCTACTAAATATCCCAAAAGTTAATACTGTAACTGTTCAGAATAGTTTCTATTGTAGATCTCTGAGAATATGGAACAACAGCTGTCACCAAATTTGAGAGACACTAACTGCTCATTAGGGCAGTTTAAGAAGGAGCTCCTCAAACATTATTTTTATCTTACTGAACATGTTTATGATATTGAAATTCCTCAACATTCAAAACATATCTGTGTAAAATGTAACTTGTGTCATCCTCTTTCAAGCTTAAAGTGCCTATGAACAATATATTTTTATTTTAGATATCAATTCTAAATCAAGTGAATAGTAGAATGGAAAAATATATTTTGCTTTGAATGCTGTGCCGCTTAGTTAACGAGTTTTAATATCCAAAATGCTAATCACATGACGTCAGAGGAGGTATTTGCAATCACTTCTTAGTGGTTGTGAATGGGCATTTCTACTGTAGAAAGATATAGGAAAACAATTTTTTAACATTTTATTTCAACCATGGGTATAACACTGATAATTTGAAAAATTTGTTTAATTGTAACAAAAAAAATTGTATAATAATTGATGCCTCCCCCGACTGAGAGCACATGGCCGTGGTGTGCAGGTCATTGCCTAGCTACTAAGATGGGGTTAGCATTTTGTCGAAAGGGACTAACTCCCCTATTGATATCCCTGCCACACGTGATGAGCAGTTAAAATGGTATGTTAAACGAGGGATTATATATATGTATATATATATATAATCACAAATGAAGACAAAGCAATAATGTTGTTTGAACACCTATATTTTGACCTCTATATAGGTGTTTGAACACCTATATTTTGTGGCTCTGGTACAAAACTGGAGCAATTTCGCTTTAACACTAACTGGCTAAAGAATTTGTACTCTTCCATTATTAGCCACTTATGGAACAATCTACCCACTAAAGTACGTGAAGCACCTAATTTAAAGACATTTAAGAAAATGCTCAATAAGGTAGAGCTTAACCCACACACATACAATACATAGAATGATGTAATTTTAGCATTTTATCTTAGCTGTAAATAGAAGTTTTAAAGTAGGGAATTTTTATTGTAGATTTTCAGACAGTCGTTTTAACATATTACATTTAATTTAATACATTTAGAAACACGTGCACGTTTTAACGAGTCTTTTAGATCCTAGGCGTTATGTGTATAAATAAATGATTGATTGATTGAATAGCCTGGGCGTTATTCAGGGTGAATGAAGTTTGATATAAATTAAAAGAACTGTCAAAACATACAACAACGTGATGCATGCACACATTTAAACAGTTTCAGCTGTATTGACCCAAACACCTCACTTCAAATGTACATTGTAATGAAGCACTATTCAAACTGTATCTATATAAGTTGTGTTTGTTTAAGAGGGCGGTTGTGTCATACATGTATAAGAATGACGGTTTGAATGGCACTTCATTACATGTACATGTACATCGAAGTGAGGGGTTTGGCAAGTCAGTACTGCTGAAAATACTATTTGTAGATGCAACTGTAGTATTAGCTGCTATTGAAGTTCTACATTGCTTATGAAGAACCTGAGTTATTTGTACTGAACACCCACACATTCTCCCTTCAGTTGCAGAGGCTGATGTGTTGGTTCCTCCTGGCCTTGAAGTGAGGCAATCTACAATCCCCAGAGCTGGAATGGGAGTGTTTGCCAAGTGTATCATTCCTAAACATGAGTTCTTTGGTCCTTACATTGGCAAGACAGTCTCGGCAGAGGAGGCAAAAAGTTACAGAGACTCTCCTTATGTCTGGGAGGTAGGCTTGGAGCTTTTATTAGGCCAGTGGAGAATTTCTATTACATGCATATGAAATATAATTTATATTTTTAAAGTGCAAGTAGCACCATTAAACAACATGAACTCTTTTTGCCTAAAACTCTATATCTGATATACTTCAGTTGTCTAACTTAGTTTTCTTTGAGAGGCAGGAGCAGAAATTAAACTAGAATAAACGCTACCCGAATTGCTGGATTGATTCATCTTGTGATGTCACAATGAAAACTTACAGGATTTTATTGTAGTAGTTTTCTCTAGGGAGGGATCAAGTTGATTCATCTTATGACATCACAGGATCCATGAAAAGTAACCAAAATTAGGGATTAAATGCCGGAAATGTTACAAAATTTGCAAGAATAAAACCTTTTTGTGAGACACAAACACAATAGTACAATTTCATTTTTTTGACATTATACTTGCACTTTAAAGGGAAATTATTTACAATGGTAAAACAGTTTTTCCTGATCTGCTACAGATTCTAAGAGCCTGACCTTTGCACTTGCTTTTCATTTGTGTTTGAAAACAAAAGAAAGTGCAAAGGTATTCACATTACAGGCCTAATTTACATACTTCTGACTGCATAAATTTGTCGCATGAATTTGACCATGTAACGTGTTTGACTGAGCTTTTAGAGTTCAAAAGTGTAGGATATTCAGTTCTAACAATGATCGGGAGCCTATATTTTAAACCTTGCTTCATAAAATATGTGAAATAAAAATTTGTTTCAATTAGGCACTTTAAGTTAATGAAGTGCTACTACCACCATTGTACTTGCCAACATGAAAAAAGGCTCACAACAAGGCCCACAACAAGGGAAATGTGAGACAAAAAAAGTTTTAATACTAAATATTATCTAAAATAATTAAAACTATGGGATGGAAATGCAGAAACTAAAATCCAGGATTTTTTCATGGTCATGTGGGCACAGGACAAATGACTAAAATCCAGGTAGTTCTGCATAATTGGGGAGGGTTGGCATGTACATGTATGCTATACTAATCATTAAGTTCTGTATTTTTCTGAGATTACTTTACTTATCTGGTTTACCTGACTGTATTAATCATATACATTGTATTTGTATTTTTTATCATAAAAATTATGCATGCTTTCTTCATTACTTACGCTGATCAAACAACAGTAGCCTCAAACCATTGTAATTAAAGATAGAGTATTTATTCATAACTTCATTCCACCTGCTTCTACCTATTCCTGTCAGACTAAATGTAGGAAACAATGGTGTTATTTTGCTCCTCAGGGGCACTCATGTTTATGACATTGCCTAGACATACCTACCCATTTGTTTTTAAGTACTTCCCCCTCCCTTAGATTAAGAAGAAAAACGATGGGGAAAGGGATGGGGAAAAAAGCACAGCATTTCTATACATGTAGCTGTGCTGGCAAGAATTAGTACATCCTGTAAACTATACATGCATATATATTTTTTTAATTACTGGTATGCATCAATTTCCTTTTCAACAAGGTATTTAATGATTATGGCAAGATGACTCATCTCATTGATGGACGGGATGCATTGCAGTCTAACTGGCTCCGTTATGTCAATTGCTCTAGTGGTCCATCGGAGCAGAACATCAGAGCTGTCCAGTATGACAAAAACATATATTACATGGCCACCAAACAGATTGTTATTGGAGACGAGTTGGTCACCTACTATGGTGAAAAGTTTGCTAAGAAGCTTGGCATCAAACTAAAGAAAAATACCACACAAACAGGTCAGTCTACAGACTTTAAAAAGGAAAATAGAGGAAACAGTAAAAAAGTAGAAAAGAATAATAATAAAGGAAGAGTGTTCCACTGTGACTCAAACCTGGGACTATGCGTTGGGGTTCGATCATGACAACATCTTTGTTTCCTTTATAAAAGGGAGGGAGAGAAAGGGGGTTCGATAGAGAAAAAGGGTGGTTTGATTGAATCCCCTGTTATCCCCTGGATCCACCCTAGAGGGAAAACAAAATATACTTTCTTGCTGTACAATATGTATCTATGGTGGGTCCACACAGATAGTCCCACTCAAGAGCTCCAAAATGTAATGCTTACACATGTACTGTGTGACTTTCAAGAGAAATATGTGTACATGTACAACATTTACTAATAGTTACATTTACTAAAGTTTGTTCAATAGAAGTTCTGAACTCAATTTGTATCCTATTAGATCTCTGTGATATTTGGAGGATTCGCAACCCGGATTCGAAAAGATTTACCTGGAGAGGCACAGCTCAGGGTACACAAAGTAGAAAAGGAAAAGTGCTGCACCGTCGATTAGATTATTTCTTTATCTCTGATGACCTCCAACCAGTCTGACATTGATCATGCCGATATCATCCCTGCCCCGGCTACTGATCACTCCGCTTTAACTCTTAAACTCCAGTCATTTAAGGAGGGACGGCGCGGTCCGTCCTTTTGGAAATTTAATAACTCACTTCTTAAGGACAAAAGGTATAAAGAAACAATGGATAAAAAGTTGAATGAAGTTAAAGGTGATCTAGCTGGTAGCAGCATTACGGATCCAAGGGTAATCTGGGAACTAATTAAATACGAAATAAGGAAATGTTCCATCTCCTTTTCTAAACAAAGAGCAACAAAAAATAGAGTTAGGTACGAGGATATTGAAAATCAAATTAAAGATATTGAAAATAGGAAAGACTGGGAGAAAAATGAAGAAATGGTTAACTCCCACGATAAACTAGTTCAAGAACTAGAGGACTTTAGTAATGCAGTTACTCAAGGAATAATTGTACGTTCAAGGGCCAAGTGGTATGAGGAAGGCGAAAAATGTAATAAGTATTTTTTGACACTTGAAAAAAAGAAACAAATCGAAAACACACATTCGGAAAATAGTCACCGACGGAAATAAGGAGATAACAGACTCGCAAAACATTTTAGATAACATTCAGATGTTCTATGCTAATTTGTATAGCCCCAAAAGTGACAAATCAGAGGCTGATTGTTTATCCTTTCTTTCTACATTGAATATTCCAAAACTGAATGCCGAAGAAAAGGAAAGCTGCGAGGGAAAACTGACAATGCTATACTTGCCTTCAAAAGCTTGGTTCCTCTAAAAGTCTGGGAAACGATGGTTTAACCAAAGAATTATATGTGGAATTTTTGACCTAATTTGGGAGAAGACCTAGTAAAGTGCTTGAATGAGTGTTTTGAATCAGGCTCACTCACTACCTCACAAAAGCAAGCAGTAATAAGTTTAATTGAAAAACCAGATAAAGATGTTAGATTCCTAACCTCGTGGAGACCAATTAGCCTTATAAATGTTGATGTTAAAATATGCAGTAAGACCCTTCCAGAATTGTTCACCTGTTACCAAATATAATCCATAACGATCAGTCTGCGTTCGTAAAAGGGAGAAACATAGAAGACTCCATTCGATTTATTGATGACTTGTTACATTATTACTATTCAAACAATAAGTCTGCAATTCTGTTTGCCGCAGATTTTGAAAAGGCCTTTGACAGTATTGAGCATAGTTTCATCTTTGCAGTTCTGAAACAATTTGGATTTGGAAACCAATTTATAAACTGGATAAGAGTTTCGCTAAAGGATAATACAAGTTGTGTTCTTAATAATGGAAGTGCCACCAAACATTTTGTTGTAACCAGAGGTACAAAGCAAGGGGATCCAATCTCGCCCTATCTGTTTATCTTAGTGATTGAGGTTATGGCTATAATGACACGTTCAAGTTAGCCTGCTTGCCGGCTCTCCTGTAATTTTTTTCGGTCGTTTCTTTTCGGATTGGGTCACCTGTGGCACGCGGTCAAAATGGGGCGAGGACAAAAATGAAGGGAGGGGGAGGGGGAAAGGAGGGGAAGAAAGGAGAGCCTGCACGAATGCCATTATTTCCGGAGTATTTACCGTTCGTCCACGAACGGAAAATTCCCATTGGCTAGAATGTGACAGGTGTCAAGTTTGACATTAAGCACACACGAAACCGAATCCCGCGTGACATATGTAGTTACATCGGTCGTAACACAAACGGAGACATTTCCATTCGGCTGAAGTATTACTACTTTCACACTGGTCTCATTCGTTTCTCTAACAACATCAATATTTAAATGTTGAGTGAGCACTTCATCGGCACTTTACTCCTGTTGAACTTGAAACAAATACTTTCTCGACGACAGCGAAGAAGTCGCTTTTATTGGTAAATATTCAGACCGTGGTTGTTTTCTTGCCAACGGGCTTCGATCGGGTGTCAAAACTGTTGTTGGACGCTGGCGTTTGCTTCGAATGGCTTCAGGACTAGGACTACTGCAGCTTTCTCCAGCTCCACTTAAAAGTTTTTCACGTAAAAGTACAAATCATTGAGAATTCTAATCTTCCTCCCACAGGGATTACAAACTCGACTCGATAATCCAGGAGAATACAAAGCCGTACCACGGCTTCCTTGACGTTTGCATTTGGAAGGAATAAAAAGATTATCCGTAGAAATAACTCCAGAACAACCTGGATTTCCGTACCTAACCTTGAATCAACATTTGCAACGGCGGTAAAAATCATCCACGGATGTTTCGACCTCTCTTACTGGTAATTACTTTCTTTGGGGTTTCTTCTTGGTCATATGCACCATTTGTGTTATGATTATTTTAATACCGCAAAAATTTTGAACGTGGAGCGCTGAACCGGAGCGCTGTCATTTTGAATCGTGTTGACATTTGCGATTTTCATTGGTCAATTTTTTTACACTTGGAGCGTGACGGGCTGACAAGCAAGGTCAAGCGTGGAGGGGCGTAATTCTCAAAACAATGGCATTCGTGCAGGCTCTCCTTTCTTCCCCTCCTTTCCCCCTCCCCCTCCCTTCATTTTTGTCCTCGCCCCATTTTGACCGCGTGCCACAGGTGACCCAATCCGAAAAGAAACGACCGAAAAAAATTACAGGAGAGCCGGCAAGCAGGCTACGTTCAAGTACACAAATAGAAGGTGTGAATCTAGTAGTAGAGACAAAGAAAATCCTGCTTTTTGCCTAAAACTCTAGAACTTCTTGAAACATTTTATATTTACTCATCTCTAAGAATCAATCGGGGGGAATCTGAAGTAGGTTGGATAGGAGTTAACAAGCAACATTTGGTAAAAGGAGGGAAGGACTTGCGTTGGGTGGACTTTCACAAGGAAGGGATTAAGATTCTAGGAATATATTTCTCGTATAATGTTGAGCTTCTTAAATAGAATAATTTAGATAGTATTTTTGAACAATTTAAATCCATTTTGAATTTATGGAAGATGAGAGATCTTACACCCATTGGAAAGATCCAAATAATTAGATCCTTAGCACTATCAAAGTTATTATATGTATGTTCCAAAATAGTAGTGCCTGACATTTACATTCAGAAAGTTGAAAAAGAAATTATTAAATTCATTTGGAACGGTAAAAAACCAAAAGTAAAGTATAAAACCATAATCAATGACTACGATGAAGGCGGCTTAACTTTTAGATTTTCAATCTCTGATGAAAGCACAGCTGATTCGCAGCACTTTAAAACTTATTTTTAGGGATCACCAATTCTATAAGGTTATTCCATCACTCGTGCTTCAACCTCTGGGTGGTTTGAGTTGTGTTAGAGAAAATTGATGCGAGTAGGTTACCAGAGGATTTAAACCCTTTTTGTAAGAAAGCACTAGAATTGTGGGGGGAAGTCAGCAAAGTTACTGTTGACAATAACCCCCTGGTTATTCTTTGGAATAACGTTTTTATAAGCCACAAGATAGAAAGCTCTATTATAAGAAGAATGGTTTATAAAAATATTTTAAGTGTAACGGATTTATTGTCACCTCAAACTGGTTTTAATTAGGAGCATGCAAAGTCCAAAGGATTGTATAATAGAGATTACCTCACATGGATGCGTTTAATTAATGCTATTCCAAGGAAATGGAAAAATACCCTTGAAGAACATCAAGGGACTGACCAATCTAGGTCAATCCTAAGAAACCGGTTTATCATGATACAGGGAAGGAGTTTGATACTACAAAGGAAATTAAGGTTAAATCCCTCTATAATGAGTTGATCTCAAAAATACTTTGAAAAGAAATTTGCTCAGCACGTTATTGACTGGAGGGTGGTATATAATGGTGTGTACCACGCTTCAATCAATACAAAACTAAGATGGTTTCAGTATAAAATTCTAAACAACTGTCTGTTCTTAAATAAAGATCTCTATCGATTTAAGATTGTGAGCTCTCCAGCATGTTCTTTCTGTTTAAACAGTATCGAATCTATAGAACACCTATTTTTGAACTGTGTAGAGATAAGGAATGTGTATTTAGTAGTTAAAAACTGGCTGATGGCATATGATATAAGACTGCCTTTATCAAATTCTCGCTACATAATCATAGGAAAAGTTAGCGGTAACAACAATGGAATAGTCAATTTTATTCTGCTCCTTTTTCAATATATGATCTACAACGAAAGACAAAGTGGACATGTCCCTACTGTACCTCAATTCATTAGCAAGTTAAAATACTATGAAAAAATTGAGTATAAAATCGCTCTGAAAAATAGTAAACTGGGGTCCCATTTAAGAAAATTCGCAAATTTTATTCCAGTTCTTCTGTAAATCAAAAATAATGTAACTATATTTACCAATATTTGTACGCCATAGTAGCTAGTTTGTAAGGTACCACTATTTGTAATGGTCTAGTGTATTAATATACTTAAACTTGGTGTAAATTGTCCCTCAATTTTTTTTTTTTTTTTAACATTTACTAAATTTTAACATTACCTCTTAATAGGTGCTGAGGAAAGCTTTGTGTGCAAGAACTGTGGAAAGATGTACACCAACCCCGGTGCACTGATAGGCCATCTCAAGTTCAAGTGTAACACTGGTGAGCAGTTGTTGAATATTCTAGTTTAGTAGAAACCAACTGGTGTTCTATTGCAATTGGCTAAGCTACTTACTATCTATTTAACAATATTAGATTGCAAGCTCAAGGTTTCTATTGGCTGACAGTTGGCAAGAGGCAGCCCTCAGTGAGTCCACTATCAAAGTCTATAGAAACCAAGAGCGAGAAGTATAATTGATTTAGCATAACCAAGCCACTGTTCTATTGACTTTGCGATTGAAGAAACTGTGTAAAAAATCAGAAATTATTTTTGTAAGCGATTTTTGATAGACAGCACCTGGCTAGCCAATCATGATGAGTTTGCCAATAGACAGTGTCTGGGTTATGCTAATGAGGGATAGATAGCATATCACTTCACTTCACAACTGTTATCAGATAAAATCAATATTGAACATACATGTACACCTAACATGAATACTCTGGGTTTGAACTTCTAAATCCACTAGCAAATGTCTGCTGGTAGGATTTTTCCATCCACTAGCAAAACTCTGTAGGGTACTGGCAGAATGGCACATACTCAAATTCTATACGTTGACAGTATCACTACGTTAGAAGTACATTAATACAATAATGTATTTAATATAATTTACGCTGCCACTGCACAGCCTAGATGCATCATACTTTTAATCGTGCATTGTGTAAAACCCTTGTAAATACAATGTATGTCACAATCAAGGTTTTCAGACAACAATTTAAGGGAGATTGACTTGCAGAAATTTGCTAGTGCAATGTTTTTTCACTCGCAAATCAAAATCGGATAGTGTTTTTGCAAGTTTGCAAGCATTAATTTCGAGCCCTGGTACTGAAATAGGGTTGGGAAGGTGTGTGCATATATGTCTGTTGTGTGCTGTGTATTAATTGCATTATTTGCTCATGACAGTTTCTTGTTGTATGCATTAGGTGAACAGAGAAGCATCTTTGTCCCAATGCCAACTGGTCCCAGGGCCTTAATCCCAAAGATTAAAGTCTCAGAAGAGTATGCTAGAGAACAGAATGAGAAGTTGAAGAAGTTTAAGTGTGCCGAATGTGGTAAGGCATTCATCCGTAACTACACCCTACAGTGCCACATGCTGATTCACAAGAATGTCAAGGAACACAAGTGTACAGAGTGTGGCAAGGAGTTTACCCTGCTGAAACACCTGCAGCGACACAAACTTGTCCACACTGGTGAAAAGCCTTACAAGTGTCATCTCTGTGGCAGAGCATTCTCCCAGCAAGGAAGCCTCCAGGCCCATAGCCGCACACACACTGGGATTAAGCCGTACAAGTGTAAGATATGCGGGCGTGCATTTGCTTTGCAGTCACCCCTGCTGTCACATATCAAGACCCATAGCAATGAGAAAGCTTTCAAGTGTGAGACATGTGGAAAGGCTTTCACTCACCGTAACACTTTAGCTAGACACGAGCTTATCCACAGTGGCAAGCGACCATATAAGTGTGACCAGTGTGGCAAGACCTTTACTCAGACTAATGACCTGAAACGTCACAGCCGCATCCATACAGGCATTAGGCCTTATAAGTGTCACGTCTGCGGCAAGTCCTTTACTGTAGAGTTCACACTAGTGTGCCATGTGAGGACACACACTGGTGAGCGTCCATACATTTGTGACCACTGTGATAAGTCCTTCACTCAACCAGGTGCACGTCTCAAGCATGCACGCAAGTGCCACCCAGATCTACCATTGCCAACCAGCCACCCAACCACCAAGGTGTTTACAGCTTTTCGGCCAACATCCACACCAGTGAGTACTACCACAGTTACTGCTACAAGTACAGCCACTGCCTCCTGCATCAGTACAGCTGGTGAAAACACTACACAGCCAATCAACAAGCAGCAGAAAGTGGGTGAGGGAATGATGAATGGAGGGGACCACCAGAAGAATCAAGAAAAAGGTACTGACGTTGCAGCCCAAGAGCAGATGGAGGTTGTTGCAGTACCAGCCAATCTCCAAGTGGTTTCAACAAATGATCTCTGTGACCAGCCCAGACAGGTTGAGCATTCTGTTGGCCATGAAAGGGAAGTGATAGAGATAGAGGAAGGTGATAAGCTGGTGATTGACGAGTCTGTCATGGCTTAGGAATAATTCCTTAGCCTCATTTGACAGTTGGATTTATATTTACTGGTACATGTAGTTTAAAGTTAATTTTGTTGTTGTTGTACTTGTATGCCACAGAGTAAGTTTCTTAATTACTCTTCCAGAGTAAGAGAGTTACAGTTTCTACAGGAATTAATTAGGTAATATTAAACTTTCATATAACTAATGATTAATGCCTAACAGACAGTTCTCCCAAGTTTAGTACACTGTACATACACGAAAGACAAAACTGAACCACTTGTGATGACAGACAGTTCTCCCAAGTTTAGTACACTGTACATACATGAACACCTTGTGGTGACAGACTGTTCTCCCAAGTTTAGTACACTGTACATACATGAAAGACAATACTGAAACACCTTGTGGTGACAGACAGTTCTCCCAAGTTAGTACACTGTACATAGATGAAGAGCAAAACTGAAACACCTTGTGGTGACAGACTGTTCTCCCAAGTTTACTACACTACATACATGAAGGACAATACTGAAACACCTTGTGATGACAGACTGTTCTCCCAAGTTTAGTACACTGTACATACATGAACACCTTGTGGTGACAGACTGTTCTCCCAAGTTTAGTACACTGTACATACATGAACACCTTGTGGTGACAGACTGTTCTCCCAAGTTTAGTACACTGTACATGCATGAAAGACAACACTGAAACACGTTGTGATGACAGACAGTTCTCCCAAGTTTAGTACACTACATACATGAAGAGCAATACTGAAACACCTTGTGATGACAGACAGTTCTCCCAAGTTGCTAGTGGATCAGACCATGTTGGTAGTAAAACTTAGTGACAACTAGCAACAGTTGCTGGTAGAATCTTGCTGAACTGTTTGTTGTTGCTACACATGTATCTGTTGTTGCTAGTGGATCAGACCATGACCAGACCACTTAGTGACAACTAGCAACAGTTGCAAGTAGAATCTTGCTGAACTGTTTGTTGTTGCTACACATGTATCTGTTGTTGCTAGTGGATCAGACCATGACCAGACTACTTAGTGACAACTAGCAACAGTTGCAAGTAGAATATTGCTGAACTGTTTGTTGTTGCTACACATGTATCTGTTGTTGCTAGTGGATCAGACCATGACCAGACTACTTAGTGACAACTAGCAACAGTTGCTGGTAGAATCTTGCTGAACTGTTTGTTGTTGCTACACATGTATCTGTTGTTGCTAGTGGATCAGACCATGACCAGACTACTTAGTGACAACTAGCAACAGTTGCAAGTAGAATCTTGCTGAACTGTTTGTTGTTGCTACACATGTATCTGTTGTTGCTAGTGGATCAGACCATGACCAGACTACTTAGTGACAACTAGCAACAGTTGCAAGTAGAATCTTGCTGAACTGTTTGTTGTTGCTACACATGTATCTGTTGTTGCTAGTGGATCAGACCATGACCAGACTACTTAGTGACAACTAGCAACAGTTGCAAGTAGAATCTTGCTGAACTGTTTGTTGTTGCTACACATGTATCTGTTGTTGCTAGTGGATCAGACCATGACCAGACTACTTAGTGACAACTAGCAACAGTTGCAAGTAGAATATTGCTGAACTGTTTGTTGTTGCTACACATGTATCTGTTGTTGCTAGTGGATCAGACCATGACCAGACTACTTAGTGACAACTAGCAACAGTTGCAAGTAGAATATTGCTGAACTGTTTGTTGTTGCTACACATGTATCTGTTGTTGCTAGTGGATCAGACCATGACCAGACTACTTAGTGACAACTAGCAACAGTTGCAAGTAGAATCTTGCTGAACTGTTTGTTGTTGCTACACATGTATCTGTTGTTGCTAGTGGATCAGACCATGACCAGACTACTTAGTGACAACTAGCAACAGTTGCAAGTAGAATATTGCTGAACTGTTTGTTGCTATCTGTTGTTGCTAGTGGATCAGACCATGTTAATAGTAAAATGTAGTGACAATTAGCAACAGTTGCTAGTGGTATTTTCCTCATTTGAAACCTAGTATCTTCGAAGTAAGGATACATTTAACAATTTGAAAATACTTAAGTGATCATAACAGATCAGCATCCAACAATTTTACTGTGTTAATGATTTCGTAAGAGTACATGCATATTGAAGTCATATTAATGTGGACTTTTGTAAGGTGGTTGTTTTACTGCATTATAGCAGTTAACTTCAAGAATTTGATAGTCTATGCCCATTCTAAAGACCTTGTTGTAACCAAGGAATCCTATATAGTTTGCAGTGTTGATAATCATTACCTGTGAGGTATCCCGAGTAAGTCCTAGAGACCATTGTCATGTGAACTGCTTCACCTTTTGAAGTACGAGGTAAGAAGAATTATAACATTATTACTAAGTAATGAATTTGTGTGGTCGTTTTCCAATTTCTTTATAAAATATTTTGCGATATAGATGCATGTGGCGCAGTGAGTTAGTCTACGACATATTGAGTATGTGGTCCCGAGTTTGATTCCACCGACTCTTCTCAGTTTGATGGAGAAAAAAAAAGATGATCCGTGTAGCTGGTATCGCTTTAGCCTGCTTGTAATTGTAGGCTCTGGTTGATTTGGGGTTCCTCTCTCCCACCACAGGAACCTCGAATCAACCAGAGCCTGCAAGCAGGCTACAGTAGTATCGCTTTGAATTCCTTAATTGGGAGCTTTGTAAAAAAGGGAGTAAAGTTGTGCATCGTAGGCCTCCTGGAAGAGCAGTCTGTTAGACTGAAGGGCTACTGACGTTAAATATAGAACTTTATCTACTGTAGCACTTATAAGAGGCGTTGCACCTACCACTTGAAGGAAGGAATGAGTGCGAAATAAATACAAATGTAAACACTGACGCAGAAGGAGCGTCTACTATACTTCGGCTCAGCGGCGTAGCATCACTATACGCATGTGCGTATTCTAAATCTCTCTTACACGTTGCCACCAGACCACTCCCGCAGGCTGCGTGGTCTCTACATATCTATCATCTTACTATAGACACAGGTAATGGATACACTGGTTCCAAGTCGGGAATTTCGTTGTTTTCTTGTTTCTTTGGCAAAATCATCGGATTTCGTTTCTAAAATCAAGAAGATTAAGTGTTAAGTGCAACAACTCTACTAGGTTGTTCTGATCAGGTGCATCGTCATTATAGCGCGGGTGTTGAAGAATCCTCAGTGAGTGTAGTCGCGTTAATATCGATGCTGATTTGAAGCTTCGTCTTCTGGTAATCATTAAATTGCAAATTAAAGTATTTGCCAAAAACAACAGCCGCAGAAGAATGTCTAAAAATGTATAACGTTTTCACAGAGTGACGCGAGTAAACTCGAGTCGAGCCAACTGGAAATGGCCTTAAGCTTCCTCCCGTAAAGCAGCATTTAGGTTTGCTAATTATATACAAAAACATAATACTTCAAGATTCGGAAGTAGAGGACGCAAGCAAATATAAAGCGCAAGGAACATACGCAGATGTAGTAATGTAAGGATCATTATCTGCGCTTGTTAGAACAATTAAGTACTGCTAATGAAAAATACACTATAGAGCACTGCGTCGCCTGCGTTTATGCTTCGCTAGTATGAACCAAGCTTAAATCCATAAAGTTGAGTACCAATCAACTGATAAATCTGTAACCCTAACTTAGGCTTGTTTCAATAATACAAACGATAATTATATAGGCGGCTTCTTTTGAACTAATTAGGTTCGGCGCATGATTTAGAGACCAAGAGTGAGTCTTTTACACACGTAATGTAACTGTTGTAATAGTTTTGCTGTATAGTTAATTACTTAGCACTCCTAACTTGGGCACGGCACTCCTAATAGGCGGTCGAGACAACAGCCCAGATTACACAAGCAACTTTTAAATTTTTGATACGCGTTCCAAATGTTCTTATTTTTGCCGTGTAAATGGGAATGTTCCGGGTACGCGTGACCGAAAATCTATGGATTTTGAGAACGTGTTTGGAGTGCCGTACTCAAAATCCTTGTCGTGTACATAGGGCTTAAAAGGCACCAGGTTTTCTATATATTCCACGTATCGTGTCGGCTGATGCGCGATCCTTAGAATATAATACATTGTGCAGTGAGACAGTTTACTTGTGTAAAATAGTATGGTTGTATTTGTAGGCTCATTCACATGGAAGTGAAGAGTCAAAGTACATGTAGCAAGTATAACTAACGAGATAACCATCTTCTTGATAGTGTTATTCTACTTTATATTGTATATCTCTTCACGTAGATAGACTGCGTAAAATTGATTAAAGTTTGTGACTTTTGTAACTATATATTAATCAGAAGATTTCTGCAACGCTGCGCGGCAACTTGAAGTCTGCCGAGGTCCCTGGAAAGGAGACTCCCGTTATGTGTATAGATCTTTCAGTAGGGACCTTACGCAACCAGGACGGCGACGGCAGTGACTACGGGAGGTAGAGAAGTGTTTTCTCCCGAAATCTGGTGTTTACTAATTCCTTTATTCAATTTTAATTACGTTTCACAACCAGATCTTCGAAAAATATGATAAGCATAAAGTTTTGTTCACGCCGAACGAAAAACAGTGATTTACTTTCTTACGTTTGCGTTCTCTTGTACACGTAAACTTTGGGGTTTTCACGTTGTGTTTGTCCAGACAACGGTTGAAATGTAGGAGACTGCGTGCATTTTCACGTGCAGTTATAAGGGTATTGTTTTATGCCGTCGTCCTTGGCTTGGTATATAACGTGTTACAAGATACAATGATACGGAGATACCAAGATACAGTGATACGAACATCTCAAATGTCCTTTTTTTTTTAAGCGGACGCGAAATGGTCCCGCTAAATACAGGTTTTTGTATGGGTCACTTGAGCTCTTGCAGCCGTGGCGTGACGCTAATTTTAACGGTATCTTTCAGCAAGACTGCTTTGTCTGACTATTTTGTTATTTAATTTTAACTTTTGAACGTTACGCATTTAACATTGAACCACTTTATTGCCCTTGTTGAAGAAAGGTTTTTGCAACACATACGAAATTAACGCTGAAAGCTTTATTCTCATTGGCAACTAGATTTAGGGACGGACCATTTGAAAATTGATGGAGAGGGGCCCGTTTTTTTTTGCTCGAAATTTTTTTACGACTTCTCAGTTGCTGCAAGAATCTTTTCTGGCATCAGAACCTTAAACTGATTAGCAAATACCGTATACAAAATTCCTGCAAAAACACCGGATCCGAGGTGTGGACCTAACCAGCCAAAATATAAAATTATGACTACAATAGCAAAGCTGATACGGTGTGATACTCTAAAAATGGCACTACGGCTAGCTAGACCTGACACAAAAAGGTGCTCGCACTAGAATGCAGTCATGGACAGCTGTTTCGTCCTCATTAGGACTCGTCAGCATGACATAGCAAGCAAAATGAGCTTCGGCGAGAACCTACTCCTAAAGCCAACAGTACTCTAGCGCGGAGTACTGACACATTAAGGGCCCGTTTACAAGGACTCCCCATAAAAATAGACGGGGGTGCTCGACGTGAGAAATGAAATTCACCCCTAAAAGATAGCAATATGGGCGTGGCTCACAAAAAAATTACCCCTAAAATATAGCACTCCAAAAGACAAGAAAATGGCATTAATTGGATTTATTAGAGACTATATAAAGACATTATACCGATTCAACTTGTGGGGTCTGATGCTCGAGGATCCAGCTATTTTTTCTCGGACACAAACATTTTGGGTCTCGGAGACCCCTAAAAGATAGCAGACCTTTGGAAGACCCCTAAGAGATAGCACTGCTAACGATTTTAACCCCTAAAAGATAGGTCTAGCACCCGTCTATTTTTATGGGGAGTCCCCCCGAGAGGCATAAAACCTACGAAACGTACCTCAAACAAGAATACCGTCCGATGGCAAAATCTATATCAGCGCCACGAGGTCAACAAATCGACAAAGAATGCAGATATAAACACGCAATGATTTCAACCTCACCGTACCTTAATTCATGATCTGACAAGACACTGTTCAGTTTCACTTTCACTCTCAGCTTTGCTCTTGAGTTTGAGCTTGGCTTTGTTAAATACTTCTTATTCAGTTGTATGGTATTGTGCAGTATATTTGAGTATACCAATCCACAGAGATTCAAATAACAAAGCCGTGGCGAAAGAGAAGCTTAAACGAGAAATATTTTGTCCTCCTAGAAAAACACAACATCTTGCCCTTTCTATCGAAGAAGCCTTGGTTTCAGCAGAAAGGAAAACGCTAAATTCCAATTCGATGTGTGTGGATCTTTGAATCCTTCAGGTCCGGCGTCGTGTCGTATATAAAATCACAGGCCATCTGGGTAAAAAACGCGGTCCTTCGGCTCCGACAAGAGCGCCAGTTGCAATATCCTGAGCCTGTTGGAAGGCTTTCGCACGAGTGAAGTTAAATAAAACATTAAACTGCTTACATTTGAGAGATGGGACTCCAAATTCGAGAGAGATTTGCTCGCGGATCCACCATTTTGTTTTACTGTATTAAATTATGTCAATAAATTAACCTGGCGAGTGTTACGTGACCAGCACAGTGCGATCTGATTGGTGTGAATTTGACCTTTAACGCATGCGCAGAACGCTTGCTACACTGAATTTTTTATTTTTTTAAATAACGACTTGCATTTTAAGACTCGTTGCTGCCACAGGCAGCCCGAGTAATAACGACTTGCATTTTAAGACTCGTGCTGCCACAGGCAGCCCGAGTAATAATATATTTGAAAGAGACTTCAACTGGCTTGTTTTGAGTTGGCCCGGCAGTAGGGTAACCCTACCTAAATCATTTTGCATGTAAATCCGGGCTATCTTTGACCCTAGTGCTAGGGTAACCCTATCTCCTTGTAAACGGGCCCTTAATGTGTCAGTACTCCGCGCTGGAGTACTGTTGGCTTTAGGAGTAGTAGGTTCTCGCCGAATCGAAGCTCACTTTGCTTGCTATGTCATGCTGACGAGTCCTAATGAGGACGAAACAGCTGTCCATGACTGCATTCTAGTGCGAGCACCTTTTTGTGTCAGGTCTAGCTAGCCGTAATGCCATTTTTAGAGTATCACACCGTATCAGCTTTGCTATTGTCGTCATATCAGAACGTTGCACGATTTTCTTATAGTTTCGCCCTTGCTTTATTATTTTTTTCTGGGTGATATTGCAATTGGCTCGCTCGATTATTTTCTGTGCAAATTCGGCTTGCTCGTTTTTGTTTGTCGGTTATTTTGGGGGGGGATTTTGAAAATTTTCCGCGACCCGTTTGGCTTTCAGAAGCTCCAACTTCAAAATTATTTTATGGTTGCTTTGTCGCATTTCGGAGGAATCGTATTACAAAACCGTGTAGGGAATATTAAAAAAATCGATTTGGTTATCATGCTTTCGGTGAAAAGGCGAAAACAAAAATCCGACTAGATATAAGGGTAGATATGCGGGAAACACCGTCAAGAGCTCTCTTTTTAGAATTTCCTAATTCCCCAACAAATTTTGTTTTGCAGCAGAGATATCAATTGACATTGTGTATTAAAAAAAATCAGACAAATCGAATCAATTCTTCTTGAGTTAGAGCTTTTTAAAAACTCTATTTTGGTTGAAAATCGAAAGCGTAGAAAATAGCCCAAGATTTCCCGATTTCCGATCAAAGCTACGCGCCGCATCGAGATTATTTTATAGCCGGTTCTAGTTTTCTTATGACTTGGAAAAGACGAAAGGTCCTTGAGGGAAAAAGCCAAAGCGAACACCTATAAATGACAAAGGAAGGGCACAGAAATCAAAGGCCTTAAATGCCAGTGACAGCGATTTGCAGGAGTCTGAAAGGTCCTGAAACAGCACGGCAAATAGCGAGATCGTGGTGTTGGTTTCAAGCGATTGTTTCCATCTAAGCTTTCTTGGAAACAAATCTTCTCTCGGCTGGTTCCTATCAATTCTTCTTTATGTTCAGATGTGGACCACTCGGCACTCTGTCTGAACTTGTCGGGTTTTGCGAGGCTCGTAGTCGTATGCATTGTTTGGCCTTGTTTTGCTTCTTTCCAAGCTAAGGGCATCCTGCTGGAGCATTTAGCCCTGCTTGCTTTTTGGAAGACCAACAACCCATGGATCGGGGCTGGAAAAACGTTTCTCAATAAACATGAAATGAATTTATGCTACAGCTTTGGACATGAATAGTTGGAACACGTCCCCCGCACCCCCTCATTTCAATGTTGGATAAACTTTCGTACTGATTTGGTCACTTTTTTTCCCCCAACATTGAATGGGGGGTGGAAGGGGGGAGAGAGGAACTTCAGGGTTGCGCGCTGCTTCTGGTTTCCATAACAATTAAAGGATTAGTGTTGCAAGAGTCGTGTCCAAAGGTGGCTTTGGACATGAATAGTTGGAACACGTCCCCCGCACCCCCTCATTTCAATGTTGGATAAACTTTCGTACTGGTTTGGTCACTTTTTTTTCCCCAACATTGAATGGGGGGTGGAAGGGGGGAGAGAGGAACTTCAGGGTTGCGCGCTGCTTCTGGTTTCCATAACAATTAAAGGATTAGTGTTACAAGAGTCGTGTCCAAAGGTGTAGCTTTCATTACGGGCGAGTGAGCACATGTCATGTGTTAATTGACCTGCTTTCAATCAAACAGAACTTTTTACTTCCGGTTAAAAACTTCCTTTTGCGTACTGATTTTTTTTAAACAGTAACGAACCGGAGGAGACGGCTGAAATTCAGGCTAGCCAAAACTACATTTCTGTGGGAAAGTATTTCTCCCCCATTTTTTTAATTTTAAAGGAAATTTGAGATCTTCGTATCACTGTATCTTGGTATCTCCGTATCATTGTATCTTGTAACACGTTGTATACCAAGCCGTCGTCCTAGACGTTGCCGTCCTGGTTGCGTAAGGTCCTTAATATATCACACAGCGACCATGTTGCGTTCCAGGGCCCGGTTCGAATGAATTTAGCGCTAACCTTTAGCGTTATCCTTTTGGGTGGACTGCATAGTATGGTTCAAGTGTTCCCTGCAGTCCTGCCCCACTGCATCTTTTGTTTATTTATTGGAAATTAATTTAATTTATCATATGAATTTCCATGTTTCGTACATTTTTATATTACATGTAATTAAAGCAGTGGAATGGTTAAGCCAAAATCCATTCCCTTTCCCAGACCAAAACCGTAAAAAGGATACCCTATCCCAGACCTCGGCAGCTCAAAAACCATATCCTATCCCGCGGCACATACCCGTATAGCCCATATGGGGGGGGGGGGTTAAATTACCTTCGAACAACCGGACCCAGGACAATAAAAACCCTTGTTCTTACACACAAACTCGAGCCGGAGGCAAACAAATGCATATCAAAGTGCACCTAACCCCTTTGGCAATTTTTTTACATATGAATCTTTGAAAGGTTTTGAGTACTTCTGTGAAGAAATGTTTGGCTTACATAGGATACTCTATGTTCTATGCTTGTTTGAAATGGTGAAAATCTTTCCTGACCCATGACCGCGTAAGAAAAATCCTGGGTCCGCGAAACCTGTATAGACGTCATCTGCATTATTCTCCATGGCGCCTTTTTATCACAACAACATCGATTCTTGATCTTACGTCCTCTAATTCATTCCACTTTGCAATAATTTGAATAAATATTTAGTAGCTTGTCTAAAATAACTGTTTTCTTTACTAACAACTCAGACTGTGTATATTATTACTCGGGCTGCCTGTGGCAGCACCGAGTCTTAAAATGCAAGAAGTTTTTTTTTTTTTTTTTTTTTTTTTTGTTGGGTGTCGCAAAATTTCTGCGCATGCGTTAAAGGTCAAATTCACACCAATCAGATTGCACTGTGCTGATCACGCAACAATCGCCAGGTTAATTTATTTACATAATTTAATACAGTAAAGCAAGATGGCGGAGGACCCGCGAGGAACTTTCTCTCTAATTTGGAGTCTCATCTCTCAAATGTAAGCCAGTTTAATGTTTTATTTAACTTCACTCGTGCGAAAGCCTTCCAACAGGCTCAGGATATTTCAACTGGCGCTATTGTCGGAGCCGAAGGACCGCGTTTTTTACCCAGATGGCCAGTGATTTTATTATACGACACGTACGACGACCTGAAGCCAGTGTAGGGGCCAGGATCCGGAAAGCTAAAATTCGAAGAAATAGCTATTGGAATCTATAAGCCATCGGCTCGCTGTGCTGCATTTAAAACATCCGAGGAGAACATCTTATTTTGGGTGAAGGCACTTCAAGACCAATATTATGAGTCTCTTAAAAACTGTCAGAGATTTACATTTACCGTAAGTTGGATCAGAGAGTATTGAGATCAAGTTATTTCGTTCCAGCGAGGATATTGACCTAGCGGAAACGGTACAAGCTGTCGAAGGATTTTACTTATAATCATCCACGTCTACTTAACAACAGGAATAGTTATGTGCCAAGGCATGGGCAAAGATAGAGTTTCCCAGATTACAGATGAAAGTAGAGAACTGAACGAAGAAACAGAGGTCACGCGCGACATGCTTGATAACATGAACATGTTCAACACTTTATGTTATACTAAGAAAACAAAACAAATTACAGAGCCTGCAAGTTCACAAGTCAATGAAAAACCCCAATAGCATGTAGTTTTGGATCAACATATCCTTGAAACTCCAAAAGCAACATACACATGAGTCACAATCAAACCGGAAGAGACGGAATTCTTGAGATTCTTCACGAGGATAAAAATATTTGTTAGCCCGCAATAAGAACTCTCTCGCTGCTTTACAGTTAATTTCACAAAACTTTGGCCGCGTGGATTGCCAAGTTCGTTTGGTTCCAACTGAACTTTGGAACTTAGGTCTGAACTGCTCGCGAAGTTGGGAAGTTGGCGGTGAAGTTTGATCCCATTTTATTATGGAATATTCTTTGCAACCCGGTTCACAAGCACTACTGTAGTACTGAGTGAGACAGACGTCGAACTAAAAGGCTAGATGGGGAATTAGACGATACGTAGTCAACTATATGTTCCAAAAGGAACTTCCACTTGGAGCAAAAGCTTTGCTGATCTATCAGCTACAATAATTATATTGCTCATAGACGAATCCCCGCTGCTACCAAGAACTAGTCAATTAACGAAATCATTAATATGTAGAGCAAGCTAGAGGCCGCAAATGCAACAAGCAGCCATCCTGTGGATATTAAAAGCCAAGGTGATGTCAGATTTATATGTAGTTATGATATGAAATCATGTTTGCCGCGTAGCACTAGTAAGTGTAAAGAATGAATGTCAGATTTAATTTGGCACCATTTTCAGACACAAATTATTTTCAGAACCGAGCACTTTACCGATTAAGCAAAATGTATCATTGTCTAATTCCGCTTTGAAAGATATAACATCCAGCCTTTTAGTTCGTCTGTCTCACTCAGTACTACAGTAGTGCTTGTGAACCGGGTTGCAACGAATATCCCATAATGGGATCGAACTTCACCGCCAACTTCCCAACTTCGCGAGCAACTTTCTTGTGAAATTCAGACCGAGTTCCAAAGTTCAGTTGGAAGATCACAATTTTATTGACAGGTACAAAAGTAATTTGCGTACTTCGGAACATAGTTCCCAAGTTCCAAACGAACTTGGCAATCCGCGCGGCCAAAGTTTTGTGAAATTAACTGTAACGACCTTGATTTGTAACATGGAGGCTGATATGATATGCGTAATGAATTCTTACTCTCGTCACATCAAAACACGAGTCAAGAAACCAAACTGAGTCATTTGGAAGACAAATTAGTGCAGCAAGAATATATACAAGACCGAAATCAAGATGCTGTCATCTCGAATATATTATTACTCGGGCTGCCTGTGGCAGCGCCGAGTCTTAAAATGCAAGCGGTTATTATTATTATTTTTTTTATTTCATGTCAGACGGCTTCTGCGCATGCGTTAAAGGTCAAATTCCAACCAATCAGATTGCACTGTGCTGGTCACGCAAACAAAGGTTAGATTTCCTCAGGTTCGCTCAGATAAGAAAGCTCAAAGCTCTCAGACGAGGCGAGACAAGGAGATATCAATTTCAAATAGTCATTGTCAGAAATCTATTCCATCGTCGGTGGGCAATTATGCAATACAACCTAAATTTGGGTCAGGTCCATGTTTTACGACAGAATAACCAGAGTCTTTCTACTGGATTCGGAGAGCTCGAGACATTATACAAGTCTGCTAATATGGGGAAAACTGAAACACAAAATGAACTTTGACGGCAGAAACCCTCATATTTGAGCCAAGCGGAATATTTACATGATCCGCTAAGATTTTTACAAATCTAATTAGTTAAGCAGATGTACGCAGTGTATGCCAACTGAAATGCTGTGCTCGTTTTGTGGCCTACGGCTCAGTGGGGAAACTACATGAACAAGAAGCATGAACTGCCAGCAAAGAGAGAGGAATTGATCGGAGACGTTAAATTAATTTCATCTTCAAATTATCTCATGTGGCCCGAGTGAAAGGCCAGATGGGCTCTTTTCTACTTTCAACACACAGTCGCTAAACTGTACGAAATCTCCAAGAATAAATCCCTAATGTCCAAACTAACGGGAAAAACTGAAAGAGGAAATCCTTATGAGAAATCGACGTACATATGAAGCTATATAAGTTATCATCGACTATATGGGAGTCAAACATCGAGCTGCTATGAAACCGCTTGTGACAGTTTGTTTACGCACTTTCATGACAAACGAACGTTTCTACTTTCGACACAACGGTCGCTAAACTGTACGAAATCTCCAAGGATATATCCCTAATGTCCAAACTAAAGGGAAAAACTGAAAGAGGAAATCATTGTGACCAATCGACATAAATATGAAGCTCCAGAAGTGATTATTGAATACATGAGAACCCATAGAGAAAACCGATAATAATGAACACGGTATTAGTTTCACCGACATTTGTGGCGTAACTGAACTCGCACTACAGCATAGCTTGAAATACTGTACGAAAACTCAAGAAATCTTCCATAGAATGTTCTATTTTTTTTACAGCTGAGAACTGTATTATTAAACATAAGAAATAAAACAATGGTGCCATTTGAAGAATTATATCATGTCAAAAGTGCAAACGAAGAAATATATATCTACGGACGCGAGCAGCTCGATCGTTTCACTTTGGTCAAACTCGGACTGTTTACGACTGGAACCTGCAGTTTTATCGGACCTGCAGACTAAATTGTAAACGTGTGGCCGTGTTCAGGCTAGTAAATCTAGCTAGCTAACCACAGGAGGTAGCGAGCTTCTTTAGTCTGAACAGTTTTTCTGCTCTGGTGATTAGCTAGCTAGTGGTCGGTGGAATACTTTGAAGTTCCAAGCTACCAAGCGAGGTAGCTTGAATAGAATCTAGCGCGCTAAAAGCCCATCGATGACAGATTTTAGTTATTTTAAGGTTTTGAAATGTACACAAATGTCAAGTCAGTGTTATCATCCGATCTAGCCAACTTCTAGCTCTCGCTACGACCACGTTCACTACTCGCTCCAAGGTAATTTCTCTTACCACGACAACTACCGGGTGTATTGTACGTCAATTGAGCCATCATGGATAACGAGGATCGCCAAACACCAGTCAGTAGCAGTTTTTCGCACAGTTTTAATATTTTGGTTGAAATTTCAATTGAGCACTTTGGCGATCAATTATTTGCGATTACGAAACACTTGCGCCAAGGGCAGTTATATTTCTATCTTTTAGAGGTCTTTAGAGATAGAAACAAACCAGAAGAGGGAAAAACAAAAAGTAAAACCTACTAAGTTACTAGGTCTGAACAGTACTAATTTATTAACTAGCTGCGAGTTGCTGACAGATATCTCAAGACTCTAGCTAGCTGCACGATAGTAGTCTGAACATACATACACACATGAATAAGTAGTGTTTTCAATAAAAGATCAACTACTTTAATTTACATACGAGAAAACAAAAATATTAAATTACATACATGTATATATATACTAGGGGAGCAGAGAATGAAAGTCACCGCGCTACCGGCCACTCCTAAAGACTGCTAATAATTCTTCCCTTTGGTTATTACTAAGAGGATTTCAAATGAAAGTGTATTTCATCTTCAATCTCATGTGGCCCGAGTGAAAGCCCAGATGGGCTCTTGTTGACCTAGAAGTTGAAAATGGTGAGTTGAAAGCGGATATAATAAAGCTGAGAGCCGACTTTCAAACTTAAAAAAAAAATCAAGAATAAAAAAAAGAAGACAATGTTCTGAGACTACCCAACCTACTGAAGCTTATCAGTTTGTTCAAGAGCCATATTTCTTACATGACAACCCGATCTCTATTCATCAGAATACATTTTCTGTGCTAAATGACGAGACTAAAGAAAGGGACCATGAAGTACGGTAGTACTACCGGCCATTCCTAAAGACTGCTAAATTCAGCTAATAATTCTTCCCTTTGGTTAATATTAGAGGATTAAGAGGATTTCAAATGAAAGTGTATTTCATCTTCAATCTAATGTGGCCCGAGTGAAAGCCCAGATGGGCTCTTGTCTATATATCGATGCAGGAGATCGATGTTGTTGTGATAGAAAGGCGGCATGGAGAATAATGCATTAATGAGGTAGAAAAAATATAAGCATATACTGTGAACAAACATCCTGTAAAAACACGTTGGATCCGAAGTGAGGACCTATGCAGCCAAAAATATGAAAAATAACGAATGAAAAGTCCGAAGACTACAGCAAAGCTGATATACAACGTAAAATTCCAACACAAAGCACTAGGCTACGGTTAGCTAGGCCTGACATGAAAAGCGCTCGGACTAGATTGCAGCCATAGACAGCTGTTTCGTTCTTATTAGAACTCGTCAGTATGGCATAGCAAACAGAACACAGGCGTCGGTGCCAATGCACTACCAACCCGGGACTGCGCTAAGAAGCATCTAGTTTCGAGCGTCACCCGCATGGCCGCCATAAGACAAAATATTCACGGTTTTATTTGGAATACCGTTCAAAATATCATGTTTTCCCGTAAAAAATATTGTCAGTGATCTAACGAATGAAGGGGCTGTTTACTAGGGTTACCCTTCATTGACCCTTCCACTCAACACGATACGGCCGCCAAAATCCGATTCAAGCGGCATAGAATACAAAATGGCGGACACGCGAGTAGAGTTTTGGCGGGAGTTGATCGCTTAACGTTGATTCTTCTTTCTGTGGTTTCATTTATTGCTGCTGTCTAGTGTCCTAGAATGCTGTTATTACTAGGATGACCCTAGTACAAGGGTTACCCTCCTATTATGTACAACCTCTAAAGTAAGCTTACTGAAGGAGTCAGAAACGAGCAAATTTAATACGACAAACGATAAGTACTAATTGATTCGTTAGCTCACTGATAATAACTTTTACGGGAAAACATGATATTTTGAACGGTATACTAAGCTATGAAAGAATAAAAATGTGATCATTTTGTCTTAGAGCCCTTGGCGAGAAGGGTTAATTACTCAGCAATCTAACCGCTAAGAGAATCATCGAGGCCCTGTTAGAGGGAAGGGGGGGGGGGGGGGGGGGGGGGGGAGGGGGGGGGGGGGGGTCTGAATAATCCATATACCTGGGTAAATTTTGGAGATAATCCGTATCCTTATTTTGTAAACGACAATATTCGTAAGTTATCGATGTGATAATAATCCGTAATCCTAAAATCCAACCCAAATAATCCGTAATCTTTTGATTTAGTTGTCAATAATCCGTATCCCTTCTCTGAAAACCCGGCTATAATAATCCATAATCCTAAAACCTAACAGGGCCTCATCATTCATCAACCAATCAAGTCAAGCCGAGTTCTATTGTTCGATTCAAATGGCTTGCGTTACTCGAGTATTTTTATTCGATCAGGCGATATTTACAGCCCGTTCTTCGTAGTTCTAGCTTTTCGTAGCAAGACTGAGTTTTAGTCTGTTTTAAGTCTTACAACAGAACGTCTTTACCACTAAGCAGCCTATTCAACTTCAAATGTCGCTCTACGAGACAGACTACGGGCCATTCTACCATCTTATCGACGGTCATTTGTATGACTGCAGTGTCAAAGAGGATTTTTTGAGAGGTTTGCCTCAACTGGAGATCAGGAAGGATGATGTCTACGTTAATACATATCCCAAAGCGGGTAAGGCCGTTCAACTTTATAAACGGTGTTTTACAGGTATGCGTGTACCGATCAAATCGAAACGTCAACACTCACCGGCATTAGACTCGTTGCCGTGCCCGGGGAGTAGGTAATTTGACATCGGTAGGTGTACTGGGGGGTGCCGGGAATTTGACACCGGCTATGCGAGGGGTGGGGAGGGAATTTGACTGAAGTGGTCTCGATTTCATCAGTACGTTCTGCGTGGTTTCCTCGATCGAAATCATGGAGGAATTGATCTGGGGGTCAATTTAGACGACTTCATTCAACGGGACAATACTCTGCTTTTGTAAGCGACGTATAAACGAATGGCGTTACTCGTTTTAGTAACACTCCACATAATGATCATTAATACTACAATTCGCTAATATCGTGTTTTTTTTGTAGCCACTGGAATACAACTACAACCCCTGCCATTTAAGTCGGACCTCTTCAGCAATTTCCGGCTATTTTTAACACAATCCCCCTCCCCCATTTCAATGTTGGTTTTCGAGAAGACCGAAATGTTGCCTTTCTATCCCAACATTGTGAAGGGGGAGGGGGACAAGCGAAGTCATAAAAAATACCGGCGATCTGTCAGAGGAGTTCGTTCAGTGTTCTAAATAGCCTTATTTTGTCGAGCGGTCCGTACTTAAATGGCGAAGGTTGTAGTATCCTGAATATCATATAGACCTGTTCTGCTTGGCTCAATGTTGTCCCATTTCAGATGACGTGACCATCCCCTTGTGTATCGTTCTTTTAATTCTAGAGATACATTGATATGGAAAAACTTCGGACAAAGAATATTATTCCCGAAAGATTTGAAATGGGACAACATTAGTCTATTATCAGTAAGCAAGCGTTTGTAGATTACAGTGCTAAATGTGTTTCCAGATACTATTTCATCTTATTCTGGTCAATCAAATGCGCCCTTAAAGTGCCTATGAAGCTTATTTTTTATTTTAGATATCAATTCTACATCAAGTGAATAGTACAATGGTACAATATATCTTGCTTTGAATGCTGTGCCGCTGAGTTAAGGAGGTTTTAATATCCAAAATGCTAATTACATGACGTCAGGGGAGTAAGTAAGTAAAAAGTAAGTAAGTAAAACTTTATTTTATACACGCTTGCCCCGTCAACTATTAGATAAAACAAAACACGTTGCATGGCACTACCCAACACACGCTATGACGTAGCTAGCGTCTAATACGCATGCTCACATCTTATTACCGGTAGAGTGGCAACCATGTACAGCTGTTTCGTCCTTGTTAGGACTCATCAGCGTGGCATAGCCCCCAAGACCGTCAGCCTCACTTTAGATCATAGGCCTCAGAATCTGGTTACTCTAGCGACTAGCTCGAAAGCTGCTTTAAACCCCAGCCACCACGCTACACGTGTGGGAGCTAGAGATGTGAACAAGCGCTATAGCAATGTGGATCTCTCCGAAGAGGATCTGGTAGTGCAAAATGGAAATGGCACGGCCAAATCCGAAATTATAAACCAAACACGTTGCATGGCACTACCCAACACACGCTATGACGTAGCTAGATAAAAAGCTGGTTTCCACAAGGGGCGTGTGGTTACAAAGCCATAAAAATTTAAACTATTAATTTAAAATTTATACTGAAACTACATTAATACTAACGACTAATAATAATAACTACTACATTAATAATAACTACTCTAATTTATTACTATAAAAACCTTTACTAAATAGAATCATGTAAAAATGTGAGCATTAATTATTATACAATTGTTTTTTTACAATTAAACAATTTTTTTAAATTATCAGTGTTATACCCATGTTTGAAATAAAATGATGTTAGAAATTTGTTTTCCTATATCAGTAGAAACGCCCATTCACAACCAGTAAGAAGTGATTGCAGATACCTCCCCTGACGTCATGTAATTAGCATTTTGGATATTAAAACCTCCTTAACTCAGCGGCACAGCATTCAAAGCAAAATATATTTTACCATTCTACTATTCACTTGGTTTAGAATTGATATCTAAAATAAAAAATAGGCTTCATAGGCACTTTAAGGAGGCTCGAAAGCGTTTTTCATAAGATCTGTACTCTTTTAAATCCAAGTGTGGAGAGGTATATATAACTAAAGCATCTTACCATATCAAAACTAGTATAATGATTAAGAATTTTTTGAATTGATGAAATCGGTTGCCATGTCAACCGTCGTCCCTCGCAAACCAGACCCACTAATTTCGTATTTTCGTATATCAATTCGCGCGGTGAAATTCTTCTAAAAAGCTATATATGATTGAAAGTTGTATACATTATCTTAAATCTGAGGCAGAACTTATGCAATTTTTAAAGATACAGTTTTGCGCTTTTGCTTAGAAACGGAATTTCTTGCTGACAAAATGTCACGTAGTTTTAAGAATCCATGTACACACTGTTTGGAGTTGTGTAGTTTTGTCTACCAAAAGTGAAGAATTTCACAGCATTTTTGAAATTGTTACCGAAACATTTTTTTCACGCAACGATTTTTTAATATTACGCGTTTGGAGATTTCGTTACCATACCCGCGCGGTCAGAAAAACCCTCGAGTGTGGACGCTTTCCAGTTTTTGTCGAAAGCGGAAATATATTGGACCGAAATTGAGGAAGTTGGTAACGTCCGTGTCCGTAGCTCGGTGTATCAGTATTAAAGATTACTTAGCTCACTTAATTTGCATATCCTCTTTTATTAAAAGAGGAAATGCAAAATACAGATGGTATGTTTTGCGCTTCTTCCCAGCCTCGCACTAGAAACGAGGCTAATGACTCGTAGTTTTGTGTACGCGAGCAAAATCAAATTAATAATATAATAATAATTAATATTAAATAATAATAAATAATAGTAATAATAATGGCCATATTTATATCACCACAGTCTTGTGGCGCTTGACATGTTACTGGACATATCGTCAGTAAATGTTTTCGTACTGCTTACGGCGCTAATTATAGCTGCCACGCGGTTTACAATATTGAGTGTGTATGTGGTTAGTACAATGGCCAGGCTGCTGTATCGGGTGACAATATCCAAATAATAATAATAATATTTCTACCGGAAAAAAACTCCCTCACGTACTGTGATTTTCAGGGAAGTCCTGTATAACTAAAAGTAGTAATGAAGACTAAAAGGTTAAGAACTAGAGCTAAAGTGCTAAGAATACTAATATTATTTAGACAATTGTGCTATTACTTTAAATAACTTTTAAAAACGATTAAACTCTCAGCGATCTTCGAATTGAAGTCTAATGCGTTCCAGTCTTCGATTGCTTGGAACACAAAGCACAATTGATGTGACTGGATGAAATGAAATTATATAGGCATAGTTGCATCAAGCTAATCAATCTGATTGCCTCTCTTTATTCCAACACAGGAACAACTTGGATGGAGGCAATAGTATGGCATATTCTACACCCAGATGGCGAAGACAACGAACGTATCGACGTACGGTGCCCATGGCTAGAGAAGCTACAGACCCCCGAAGCGGTGTCCAACATACTCTCCCCAAGGATATTCAAGACTCATTTAATCTACGATCTTGTACCCCGAAGGGATATGTGGAGCCAACAGACCGAAGCACATATACATTATACGTAACCCTAAGGATAGCGCCGTGTCCTATTACAATCACTATCGCGCGTTCAAGGGTCCGTAGTCTTGATTTTATGGAGCCTATAAATAATAGCTTTATATTATCAGTTGTTGTCGAAAAAAAGGTGACTCTAACATGTGAAGTAGGTTCTTCCTATATTTGGCTGGTAGGGGTGATCGTCGTATTTTTTAGGGTTTGAAATCGGCGACCCGGTATTTTTTAGCGGTGTGTCCATGCAAGTGAAATCCATTTTTTAGGGTGGTTTTTAGACCATGAGGCATACTTTAGGGTGGGAAATTTTTCACGGTTTGGTATTTTTTAGGGTTTACCTTGAAGAACCTTCCCCCCCGGCCCGGGGGCAGTAGGGCATAAGCTTAGTTTTTAGTTGAAGCACGACGCACGTAAGAAATGTAGCCGCCTCTGCAGGCAACTCTAATATATTTATTATAAAAGAAAAACGGACCAACGCACTTCCTGTGATAAAGAGAAGTCAGAGTGAGGACTAGAGACGAAGAAAGGGAAGGGGAAAATAGGCTACGGTGGATGACGTCATTTCGCATCGACAAATATACCTCTGAACTTACACCAGTTTGAATTATTTGAAGATGGGACGTGTGATGGGAGTGAAATGTTGTATTGCATTTAATTTATTGTGTTTATGAGATAAAAACAGTTATCATGCTGTATCTGCATGACGTTCAGTTCTTTCATTTTCATCTTTTGGACATATTTTTAAATCACCTTTCGCATACCATACATTATCGCCCATTTGTTGCTCTGTATATATACAAGCATCCGTTCTTCTGTTGATTCTTTGTTCCAGTTCAGAGCAGTTCTTGGTTTGATCACGTTCTTGGTTGGTGGATCCACAAAGACGAGCCGAACATCTTGTTCTTGAAGTACGAAGACATGAAAGAGGTATATCCCTAAATAGATAATCATAAAGATAGTAGAAATATTAATGATCATTTAAAACAAATAGTAACGATAATGATAACAATAATAATAATAATAATGACGATAACCGACCACGGTGGTAATGATGGTGGTGGTGATGGTTGTAGGGGTGATGGAGGCAATGATGATGGTGGTGGTGGTGGTGATGGTGGTGATTGTGGTGGCGGTGGCAATGGCAATGATGGTGGTGGCGATGGTTGTAGTGGCGATGGTTGTAGTGGCGATGGTTGTAGTGGCGATGGTTGTAGTGGCGATGGTTGTAGTGGCGATGGTTGTAGTGGCGATGGTTGTAGTGGCGATGGTTGTAGTGGCGATGGTTGTAGTGGTTATGGTTGTAGTGGTTATGGTGGTGATGATAATGATGATGGTGATAGTGGTGGCGATGGTGGTATAATAAGACAGTAAGACAGGTCACTTTCATAATATAGACATCAGGCTCTTCATCTGCCATACTCAAACAGCACCTCTCGGAACCTTAAATGTATTGGCTCAGTGCCTCAAAAAAACTATAAAAAATAAAATTATTTAGGGGTCACATATTAGTTATACTAAAATTATTAGAATTATGCCACGTGATTATGCCCCCAATTAATGGCCTACCCCTAAACAGTAGAGGTGCAGTGTTTAATCAGTTCAACTAGAAGCGACCATATGCATTCGAGCAGATCTGGCCTGTCCGGGCCGAGTGGAAATTGGGTCGTATCGGTTAACGAGCAGTTTCAATCAAAATGTCAGCAAAACTGACAAAAAAAAAAAACTGGCGGCAATTCAATTCTATCTCCTGTTATGAAACGTTTCTTCTGATTGAATGCATGGCACGCCTATTACATTGAAGCTTACTTGAATGTAAAAGAAAGTTTCTTTTTGTTCTAACTCGCTCCAGGACCTCGCCAAAACAGTAGCACAGGTAGCCCAGTTCCTCAATAAGCCGCTATCCACTGAACGTGTACAGAAGATAGCCCATCACACGTCGTTTGGTCAGATGAAGTCGAACCCGGCTTACTCCTTCGCCTGGCTCGAAAGGACCAAAGGATCATCTGCATTTGTGCGCAAAGGATCTGTTGGTGACTGGAAAATATATTTCACTGTTGAGCAGAACAGAGAGTTTGATGCTGTTTTTGCTGAAAAGATGACAGGAAGCGGCTTAGAAATCGACTTCGAACAAGATTGAGATGTTAATGAATCAGTCATAAATGTGGCGATTTCAATAAAATAATCATTCCTTTATAATAGATAAATCTTGAATCTGGTCTGAATGTGTACTGGGCCTTTTGCAGGATAAAATCACGTGGCTACACTGGACGGCCAGAAATATCTGACTTCATTTATTTAAAGGTGTTGGGTTAGGAAGTTTGTCCGTTTTTATTCAATATTTACTGAGCTTGGGCTACCTGTGGTTAACCAAGTTCCGTGACAGCGATTAAAATAATACGTCAATTAATTATTTATGAGAATTCTCAACGTGTGACTAAATATAGGAATTGCTCCGGCTTATGTATACACTTCCTATTAGGATACATATAAGCACCCATGTAATGATTAGCAGTCCATAATCGTCCTTAGCTGTCCTTTGATGCACTTACTTGTCCTGAGCGAACATGTCCTCAACTGTACCAACCAGTCCTTATCTGTCCTTACCTATCATAATCAGTCTTTATCTGTACGTTGTCCCTACCCGTCCTTATCTGTCCGTAGATGTCCTAACCTATCCGCAGATGTCCTTATCTGTCCGTAGATGTCCTTATCTGCATGTCCGTGATGTTCTTACCTATCCGTAGATATCCTAACCTATCCGTAGATATCCTAACCTATCCGTAGATATCCTAACCTATCCGTAGATATCCTAACCTATCCGTAGATATCCTAACCTATCCGTAGATATCCTAACCTATCCGTAGATATCCTAACCTATCCGTAAATGTCCGTAGATGATCCAAACCTCTTTAACGCTCCTTGGCACTCCTTGAAGCTCCCTATGGAAATACAGAATTTGCTGGTTGCCAATAATAATGCGTTCTTGCATACATGACGAGTTCGAAATAGACATGCGCCATGGATTACCGCAAGCTTCAGAAAAATAACTACTGACAGAGCTGACAGATTAAAGTCCCAAGCAATTGAATCGGAGGATCAAGAAACCTGGAAGCAATATAAATTTCTTAGGAATTGTGTTTATAGCTCCATTAGGAAGGCTAAAACAGAGTACAATCATACTGGAATTGCTTCCATCGTAGGCAATTCTATTAAGACATGTGGCGGACAATTAATCAATTACAATCTCGGAAAACTAAAGATTCCACATACATACTAATATATATATTGATAGGCAAGCCTAAAAGCGGAGCTCCCAATGATTTGAGCTGAAGGAACGACCCGTAGAAATCCGGGGGGGGGGGGGACTCCCTTATGTGAGGGGTACATGGATGCTCGTCGTACCTTTTAGGGGTCAAAATCAGGAGTTTAGTACCACTTAAGGTATCCACGATCAAACACAGACATTTCTATGTGAAGCAGTACCTTTTAGGGGTCGCGTGTCACCGAATGCTAGAGAATGACAGCGCTTTTGAAAACAACAAGGAAAAATGTGCTTGATGATACAACATCAAATAATAGCAATAAAAGGCATCGAAAGTTTAAAATGTTGGCATGTTTTTATCGGTACCTTTTAGGGGTCAAAATAAGCTTGAGCCACGCCCATTTTAGTACCTCTTAGGGGTCAAATCGAAAATGTCCGACGAGCATCCCTACCCCTTTTATACGGGAGTCCCCCCCCGGGCGTAGAAACGATAAATTATATAAAGAAAACAAAGATTACTTGATTTAAGTGCAGCCTTTGACACTGTTGATCATCAAGTGTTACTCGAACGGATTTAAAGCTCTTGATTGGTACAAGTCTTACCTATGTAATAAACGTCATGCAGTGTTCCCTGTATAGAAATGCACTAATTTGGACTTTGGTGTTCTACAGGCTGCTGCTGGAAGAGCATGCGCCATTAAAGAAGCGCGTTGTGACAAATACGGCGCCTTGGTATGATGACAACGGGAGCGCAGGAGGCTGGAGCGGCGTTGGCGGGTTTCTGGACTCGTTATTGACAAGGAACTCTACGTAATGTATGAGTCAATTCCAAACCCGTGCATGCCCCCCCTCCCCCCCCCCCCCCCCGGCCACTCCCGGGCATTTGAAATTTTGAAGAAAAAATCGATCAAATGCCCCACTACCAAGGCAGCAAAACTGTTCAAATGCCCCACCAGTTTTTCGTCCAGGCTGTTCAAATGCCCCACCATCGGGGACCTTATCGGAAAATTTTCGGAAAAAAATCGACAAAGACAAGGCAAAGACTATTGACAAATAAATGAAATCATTGCTTTATTGACAATCTCTGACTCAAGCAATTCACAGGAAACACCGACGGTGAAAGCCACCTTCAACCGGTCAGGGATGAGAACAATCATTTCTACCGGCTCGATCGTATATACTTTATAATAAACGTAATGGTTTGAAATTGAATATGTTAGCTTATGTTGTTGGTATATAAAGTACATGTATATAACAGGCACCAATCGGTCTGTCTTTTACCGATATAAATAATTATGTTTTTAACTCGCGCTGTCGAGGGTCGCAGCAAATTCAACTTATCACAATTCTTTTCACGCACTTAATATCACGCAGTCGGTCAAAGTTCACGAAACAAAGCAAAACAACATAGTTTATAGGTTTAAACATAAACAATTTACCCCTGAAAGTGGCCTTCAAATTTGGCAGGTTCACTCTTTCAAGCCTCTACAAATGCGCAATCCTTATCCTGGAAGTCCTCGAAGACACGTACGTTCGCCATTTTGACGCTTGTAGACAGACAGAATATATTTTTAAACACTGATCAAATGCCCCACCCCCTACCCCCACTGTTTGTCAAATGCCCGCCCCTGAGGTCAGATACTCGTCAAATTCCCCACCCTCGGGAGCAAGCCTCTGATCAAATGCCCGGGGGTGGACGGAGGGGGGGGGGGGGGGGGGATGCACGGGTTTGGAATTGACTACTGATACATAAATCAGTGCAAAAAAGTAAAGCTAGTCTCTAAAGCCAAGATGGGATATGACAGATCAAAAGAAATTGGCAAGCTCATACGATATTTATGTCATGGTATACCATACACAATACATGTTCATTTATACCACAGATACCATGGTGTAGGACCAGTTTTAGACACGTTTCCTTACTGCTGCTAGCTGCTCAGTTCTACTCAAAATTTCCTCCATTCTCGACCCCAGACCCTTTCTTATTTCCTGTGCTGCGCGCGCCCGAGTGAATTAGGCGCGTAAAGACCCCTGGGAACGAGGTTGGCCCTGGTCACGAGGTTGGTGCGCGCCAAGAAACAAACAATGCCCATATTTGGTAAGTATTAGAGATGTTTATTTTAGTCACGGACATTCTGGTTCGAAAGCGTGGCGTGTTCTGATAACGAATTTTAAAAGAGATTTTGCTGCCAAAACCTTCAATAATTTGAAGGTCTTCACTTCGAAGAACGCCCGTAACCCGATGAGATTCAGTCATGCTCATGAAGATGTGGCTGTGTCGATTGTGAACCTTCAATTTCAGCAAGAGTTTATAAAATATTAATTAAAACTATTTTAAAAGAAGAGGATCACCAAAATGCAAGCCGAAGGTGAGGCAACGTTTGGTGTTTCACTACCAAAGCGAATTTCGAGTGAAGAGAAAAACGGTGAACGTACATGTATAGTTTGTACAAATGCACGACCAAGTGAAACATTGAAATCAACCGCAAAGGAACCACACTCGGAGCCCGAGGATCGAGGGGATGAAAATCAGTTAACGATCACTGCTGTTATAAAACAATGGGGATTAATGGATGTTGTACAGGAACAGTCACAATACCAGCTTGAGGTAAAGCGAGAAAGTGAGACAAATACAGATTTAGGTCAAGTATTTGCATATAATAGAGTTCCCCGAGCCTGGAGTCCAGTTGATACCGAGAACAGCAATGATAGACCCTTAAATGTTAATAGCGAGAAGCTTAGGAAGCAGGACGTCGGGTGGAACTCTATTGCAAATGTTGATCAAAATCAGTGCTCATACCCAATCACAGGGGATTTACAAGTAGGTGGTGTATGTACACGAGTGCCTGGTGATAAGGCTTACATGTGTTATTCAAAGCCAAAGGACAACATGTCGGCAAATGAGGGTGAGAATAAATTATTATACTCAACCACAGAAGGCTCGGGAGATCTTAATGTACCCCAACTCCCAAGTATGAATAACAGCATTCGTGCGTCTGCAAGTGTGGATAAAAATAAAAACAACCTGCTCATCACGAATGTACGAGGTTCATCTGGTCATGAGCATACTGGTAGTGTGTGTACTTATCTTCCAAATGGTCAACAGTCTATAAATGTGCACATTTCCGAGGTTAGGTCTTTAGCTAATACAGATGAATATTATGAGGACTGCAGTACTCACCAGCAAGAGATGGGTGAACTACAAACCACAGGTCATTTCCCCAACTCTGAGGTTGATAGAGTGACCACAGTACAAAGTATTTACCCATTTTCAAATGTGCCATTCTCTGTATCTAATACAGAGTCACATGGTACTTCCCTTTCAACATGGAAAGAAAGTGTGTCTGCAGCTCCACAGCATATGAGTCCTCAAACTACAGACTGGACAACTAACTGTGATGTTTCTTCAAAAGCTATGAGGGACAAAGAATGTACAAAGAAATCAAGCAAATGGACAGAATTCTATCGTGGCATCCAGTATGATAATACCTACATTTGTTTGGCAGATGGTGCTGTAACATCAAGTGTGGGCAATTTTCATGGCACTCAGACAGCATTGAATTGCTCTCAATTTGCGGCAACAACTAATAAGTGTACTAGTGGTGTTGCCCAATTCCCTGTACAACACACGTATGATGGCACTAATACAACATCTACAGAAAATAAGCCCAGTACATCACAACAGTTCACAAGATTAAGTAATTCTTCTACTCAAGGACATAAAGGTTCTGCAACATTTAAGGTATCCAAAGAGAAAACCAAGAGAAAGCCAAGGAGACGGAGGACAAGTGGAATTCAAAACTTTGTAATTCAAAATGTGAAAAATGGTAAAGTTGTTGTGAAAGAGAAAATACCAGTTAGTTTAACGTCAAGTTTTGTTATGCAAACACCACCTGCTTGTTCTTATTCAATGCCACCTGTATACCAATTAACATCTGGAAATGATTGTCAAGGTTACCGAACTACCTTCAAGTATCAAAATTCCAATGCTAATCTGATGGCAATGAAAACACCACAAGCAACACTAAAAACAAGTGTGCATGAAGTGAATGCTCCTTTACATGTACCCGTGTTACCAGTGTCTGATAGAAATGCCAAAAGTTCTGGTTCAAATTTTCTATCACAGAGTACTAGAAGTAATCTTCATCTACCAGTAATGGTGCCAATTACCCAGCCTTCAAATTCTTCTCAAAGAGAGATACCAGTGGTTGCTACTTCATGCAACACTTCAGGGCATATTACTACAGGAGATCTTGCCACTCAAGTTTTAAGAACATGTACAAAATGTACAACTTGGAACAAAGTTTCTGATAACTCTTCTGAATCTACTTTATTTGAAATCAGAGGAGGAAGTGTTGTTGTGAATATACCTTCAAAACATGGCACAGCATTTGAACATAATGGTGAGAATTTGAATATGGTTGCTAGCAATCTAAATGTGCATGTACCTGTGTCTTCGATGAACAACAATATGCTGTGGGAAGAGTGTAACTCATGCAGTGGATATGCTAACGATTCCATGCAATCTAAAGGCAGTGCAGAAGTCAAGGAACAGGGTGTGGCTAATGATTATCCACTTGGTTCTACACATGATGATAGCAACAAGATATCTGAGGATGATGGAATCCATAATCAAAATTCAACCCATTCTTTAAGTGAACAAGGCAATACAGACTACGTATACATGTGTGATTCTAATGCTAATGTGATATCTTCCAACAAAGATGCAGCTGACAGTGCAAACTCTGCCATAGAACCATTGTATACAGGTAATACCTGTGATAATGAGGAAACAGACACTGCATCAGAGAGTGAGGATGGTGAATATGTTGATTATCAGTTTTATGATCCTTCAGAAATAATTATCACAGCTTCTACATGTACATGTACAGACAACAGCTTGCTAGAGGGTGGTAAAGGCCCAGGTACATTTCTCAGTTCTGTACCCAGTTTAGTTGATAAGGGAGATGGAGAAAATGTGGTGGAAAATCTGTATCAAGGCACTTCAGTTGCTTGTTTTGCACAGGAGTCTGTCACAAATGGTGCTGACAACCAAGTTCTTGGTATAGCAAGTCTACAAAGCCACACAAGTGTGTGTATTCCAGAGGAACAAAATCTTCCCGATCAGCAAGTCCTGTTTCATCAAAAAGGGATCCAAAGGCCCACAGGTACCCCAGATGGTGAATGTGAAGTATTAAAGGCATCGAATGATCAAGAAAACCAACAACATTTCACAGCTAAATGTACATGTAACTTAGAAGTGATAAATCCACAAAGACAAGAAAACCCATCAAAAGAAAGTGATAATGAGAGAGAAAAAGGAAATAAAGGATTCCTTGAAGCTAGTCCAAAGGCTATGGGTAAAGCATTTACTAGTCAAGAATCACAGTGGTTTGGAAATGAATCATGTGTACCCAACAAAACTCTTATTCCTGGTGAGCAACCTTTTAAAACAATAGCTTGTGATGCATTTGAATGTTTTCCTGCTCTCAATATGGCTACAGGGGAGTCTAGTACTACTATTCACAAGAGTCAGCCTAATTGTTTGTACAAATGTCTGTATCCAAACTGCAACAGAGGGTATGATACTCTAATTGGAATTTCCCATCACCTCGGTATGATGCCAAATCACAAGATATGCAACATAACACTCAAGTATGGTCATCTTTCAGTCCATAATGAAGTCAACTTTTTCTTACCTAAAGAGTTGGATGAAAAAAATCGTAAGGTCAGACTTGAAATGCTGTTCAAGGAAATCTCTGATGAAGAGCTTATTGACCTGGCTCTTCCAAGGCTATCAAAGTGTGTCTCAAGCCTTGGTTTTATAGAGCAGAAGGTGAAGAAACCATGCCAGAGAATTGTCAAAGCAGCTCGTGTGTTTAAAGAATTTCAGTACTTGCAGGGTGAACTGGAGACTAAACTAAAAGCCATGAAGAATGACAATATGTTAGCTTATACATGTAGCTTCAATCCTAGATGTCAGCCTAACAAAACAAAAAGGAGAAGAAAGTCATTGAAACAACTCAATACTGAGAAGGATAAGAACTCAGGGTGGCATGAAGAGCAAGTTAAGGACTCTGTTCCAATTTCTGGAAATGCTCCAGTTGCAGGTACATGTATAGTGCACTGTGATGCCAAAGAAACATGTTGCTCTTCTTTAATTCCAACTCTTAAAAACCTGTGCATCAAGATGCTACAAACATCGGGTTTTGAAGTTAATGAAGGCATCAGTGCGGGCACACAGACAAGTCAATGCACATGTGGGAGATATGCTCCTAGTGGCACCCCATCACTCTCTCTATGTACTAAACTAAATACAGACACATGCCACGAGTCTAGTGCAGACTTGTACCCAATGCGAGGAGATGCAGGTGTATTGGATGACTTTGAGGTGCCTATAATGTTAGCATCATCTACTGTTGCAGAATGTGGTAATAGCTTTAAAGTGTCCTCCATGGAGACATTGATGGATGCATGCTGCTTGCAACCTGACAAAATTGCAAGTTTACAATCCGAAGGCAGCAGCAGTGATGATGATCCACTTTCTCTTCCGTATGAGATAGTAAAAGGCATGGTGGTACCACGGTGTAGCAAAAGTAATCCCAAGACAAAACCATCTTTCTTAGTGAGAGACTTTAAAGAATTTGCTGCAAGCTATCCATCCTGTGCATCTGAGGTTTTTTTGGATGTCAAAGATTATTCGATGTCAAGCAAAAATGTTTTTCGTCAATATCTTATGCCACAACTTTTGAAGAGGAACTATCAGAAGTTTGTGAACTTAACTTGTAGGTTAGCTATTGCATTGGACATCACTGGCTGGAGAATTGACAGCATCTTCAATGGCAGGCTTGGAAAAGATATCAAGGAAGTATTGGGCATCAATATCTTTCCCAGATATGCAAAGGTTGCAGTTACGCTCAATCAGATGCTTGATGAAGTGAAGAAACGTGACAATGAGAAAGCAGCAAAAAGGACAGAGAGAAAAGACAGCATGTGTCCAAAAGAGAAAGGCATAGTGAAGAACCGTAGAAGGAAGTTGCTGATTGTACAAAGATGTAAGAAAAGGAAGTGTGCACCAAGTAATGTGGATGGCATGGAGAAGGGCTGCCGGTCAGTGAGCAAGAAAGTGAAACAAAGAATAGCAGAAGAGTCTGGAAAGGAGGGCATTGTCAACATGGAAACTCAAGGCATGTACTCTCAACTTATAAAATTTGTATATTTGAATTTGATTGAATTTTTAGATTTATATTTTAGATATAGATTGAATTTTTTTGCAGCTATTACATTAAGGTTTTCAATTCATTTCACAGTTGACTAAGAAGTCAATTGAAGATAACAAAACTTCACATTCATGTAGACTGCTATAATACCAGACAAACTAGCTTCCACCCTTACTAGTACATTGTATAACAAAAGGATGTCAGCAAATTGTGGTGTTACAAAAGAAAAACATCACAACCGTGCCCCCACATACATTGCTAATTATGCCTGCATTCCTGGGAGTTTGAGAAATGACCAATGTCAGCATTGAAACAAGGGCAAACTTACAGCAGACCTGAAAAGCTCTTAGTAAACAATTTTAATTATTTATTCATTCAAGCCCAAGTTATTGATGAAGTTGTAGGATATGGGCGGTGACAAATGTAGCTATTGTTTTCCTTTCCATAGCCATATTCAACTTTAAATTCACATATTTGGCTTCTTACATATGAAGGGGTCCGTGCAAGAACAACGTAAGTGACTTTTGATCAAGTTCTAAATTCTCTCTTAGAAAACAAAGAATATCAAGAAGAATTTGGAATTTGATCAGAAGTCACTTACGTTGTTCTTGCACGGACCCCTTCATATGTACATGTGTCTCTCTTGTTTTGAGAATTTGTTATCTGAAACATGCTTTGTTGCATGTGGGATAAAGAAATTAGATATTAAATTAGTAATGTTTTGTGCAGGGCAGCAGACATTTCATGGGGGTGTGGTCAATTTTGTTTTTCATTAATAGTGATTCTGTACCAAGTGAATAGTAGAATATTTCTTAATTTGTGTGTTGTGTCCATGAGTTATAGAGCCTGGTTAAAATTAGATTTGACATGAATTCAGGGATATACAGTACTGTCATTTCTTTTTCCTTCTGAAACTGTTTTCTGATTTTGACAAAATATTTGGTAAAACCACCGATATAAGCTTCAAATATAACAGATGTTTACAAAAGGTCATGTATCTCTACCAGTATGTTTTTGTATAATAAATGAAGACTGGTTTTACATCACTGGCTTGAATATATTATAGATATAAACCCCTATATTTAACTCATGAATGCAACACTCAAATTGATCAATATTCAACAGTACTATTCACTTGATGTACATGTAGAATCGATATCAATGATAAAAATATTTGACCATATATAACAAATAGTGTGTCTATCAAGGGACTATATTGGCTGGTAGTTGCCCACATAAATTTAATGTTCTTAAAACAAGCTTATATGCCAGTTTTAAAGGAAACCCTGGTTGTTGGAACAAATTGCCATTGAATTGTTGGCATATCGTCTAACTTAATATTTGTTGAAAAAATTGGAAAAAATATTTTAGTTTTTGGGGAAAAAATGGATACAAGTATAAGCCATTTACGGCTTTGAATTTTGTGGGCATCGCCATCTTGAATCTGATGATACTTTTGGTGGTTGGTCCCTGTTGTTACATAAAAGCTATTGTTTTGTGACAATAGGGACCGCCAAAAAACGTCATCAGATCCAAGATGGCAGTGCCCACAAAATTCAAAGCCCCAAATGGCAGATACTCATCCAATTTTTCCAAAAACTATAATATTTTTTCCAATTTTTTCAACAAATTTTCAATTTAACAGCAATTTGTTCCAACAGCCAGGTTTTTCTTTAACTCATTCAGACTGACTCCTTGAAATAATTATGGGTCAAATTCGAAATCAATATCTGATCAGAGCCAATCAAAGCAAGATGCCGAAATACAATAGTTGCCTGCTTGGACAGTTTTCGTGAGTTTGGGTAAGTTCTTTTCATCAGGTTCATGAACTTGATTTTGAACTGACCTTTCAAGGGAGATGTGTAAAGTTGTTAGGTTGAAACTCAATTTATGGCTCTCTTAACAACTTTTGGATGGCTGCCACCACTGTGTTCACGTACAATCTTTAATCGGACTTTAGCTCAGCAAGCAACACCAATATTGAACCATTTATGGAAGTATTGAAGCCTTATTTGGGGAATCGAAAAACGCATAAGAGGTAACTCAAAATGAAACTGAGCAAAACTTAGTCCAGAAATATATTTTTGTCTCTTTAATTCTATTAACATTTAACTTATTATTTAACACAGAATGACAACGAGAATGCTCTTATTTGACGTTGTTATTGTGATACTTTTGAGCAATAAATCCTGTTGAAGTTTTAAAATAGCATTTGTTTTATAGTGTAAAAACTGTATATAGTGCACAGTGGGCGAATTTGGAGTTTATTTTGCGAAGTAAATCGTTCTACATCAATGATGACAAAAAATGGTCATGTGAAATGCTTTGAATAATTTTGTAGGAGTTAAACAATATTTTGTCTGTCTAATTTCATACTCTCCAACCATGAATCCTTCAAAATGTAATAACACCATGTAGATAACACTAATGTTTTGTTCTGAGGGACCAGTCAGGTAGGGGTGAAAAGTGCTGCTGGTGAAAAGTGGGGGAGGGTCACCAATTTTTATGCAGCAACTTAGTGTAGGAGTAGGTGGGGGCATGGGGCCATAGTAAGATAGAGGGGTAATTTTTTTGGAGGGGGGGGGGGGGAGGGAGCGGTTATCAAGGGAAACTATCAGCCGATAGGTCCGAGACTGACACAGTCTATTTGCGTTATTGTTCAACAGAAAATTGTCTTTCGTGCTCAGCGGGCACTATTATACAAATAGACTGTGTCCGTCGAGGAACTATCGGCTGATAGTTGCCCGCGGAAATTTGATGTTCTTAAAACAAATATAAGCCCGAGAACGAAGTTCGAGGGCTTATATGCTAGTTTTAAGAACATCAAATTTCCAAGGGAAACTATCAGTCGATAGGTCCGAGACAAACACAGTCTATTTGTCGTTATTGTTCATCACAAAATCGTCTTCCGCTCTCAGCGGGCACTATCGCCTGATAGTTTTCATCCGTGGACGACAACTATCACGTCACGTGATCGCTTTTAGCCAATGAGCGCGTGGCAAAATTTTGTGGTGAACTATAACGCCTGATAGTTTGCCTCTGTGGACGACAACTATCACGTCACGTGATCGCTCTTGACCAATGAGTGCACGCCAAAATTTTGTGGTGAACTATAACGCCTGTTGGTATAAACCAACTAGTGGACTATTACAAATCCTGCATTCTGATTGGCTACCCTACTATAGATCTATTTGTGATAGCCCATGGTAGAGAAAAACTGCACATTTTCACGAAATAATAACATGTTTTCAACTTCAATTCGCTTCTTTCTATTATTTTCTATTATAGTTCACCACAAAATTTTGGCGAGCTCTCATTAGCTAAAAGCAATCATGTGACGTGATAGTTGTCGTCCGCGGATGAAAACTATCAGGCAATAGTACCCACTGAGAGCATAAGACAATTTCGTGATGAATAATAACGACAAATAGACTGTGTTTGTCTCGGAACTATCGGCTGATAGTTTCCCTTGGAAATTTGATGTTCTTAAAACTAGCATAATTAAGCACTAGTTTCGTTCTCGAGCTTATATTTGTTTTAAGAACATCAAATTTCCGTGGGCAACTATCAGCCGATAGTTCCTCGACGGACACAGTATTTGTGTAATAGTGCCCGCTGAGAGCTGAAGACAATTTTGTGATGAACAATAATGGCAAATAGTGTGTCAGTATGTCTTGGAATTATCGGCTGATGGTTTAATCCCTTGGAAATTTGATGTTCTGAAAACTAACAAAAAAATTTATACATGTATGAGCCCTGAAACTGCATTCTTGAGCTTATAATTTTTTAAGAACATCAAATTTCCGCAGGCAACTATCAGCCGATAGTTCCTCAAAGGACACACTATTTGTATAATTATAATTGCCCGCTGAGAGTGGAAGACAATTTTGTGATGAAGAATATCAACAAATAGTGTGCTTTCTCAGAACTATTGGCTGATAGTTTCCCTTGGAGATATAAAACACTGTGAGCTTGTTTCAGAATAATATATACAACACTGTCAGCCGTTGTTGTATCACATATCCAAATACTGAGAACTGAACTTGAAAAACAACGCAAAGCGGAGTTTTTTAAACTCAGTTTGAGGTGTTTGGATATGTGATACAACACGGCTGACAGTGTTGTATATGGCTTCTCCAACGAATTTACCATTGAAGAGAAAACGGAGAAGAAAGTTTGGATAATTTATGCAAGTGTTTCATCACATATCCAAACTCCTTCACGCTTATGCGCTTGTAATATTCTCATTAATTATTCATGAGTTTGAGAAGAGCTATGTCAAACACGAATTGGAGTCTTTCATCAGGGGTTCCAAATATTGAGAAAACAAATGAAACCCGAGAGGCGTAGCCTCGAGGGTTTTATTGTTTTCGAAATATTTGGAATCCCCTGATGAAAGACGAACAATGAGTGTTTGACATGTCTTCTCATGCGAATGCAAAACCGACAATTTACATACGTTTCTTTTCAAACTTCATTAGCAAGTATTGTTTACCATTTGACTGTTGTATCTAATTATTCAATAGATGGCTTATGATTCTTTTTTGATGGCAGTGATTTCAACTAGCGTACTAGTAGAGTAGTGGACAAGAGTTAGTACAAGCAGTCGGAAGGGTCATGGTTCGAACTCCAGTGGAGGCAGACTTTTTCTTTCTATGTCATTCTTTATTTCTTTACTTCTTCGCTCCTTACTTGTAGTTTATCAGTATGTAATTAGTTAGTGGTTCATGAATATGATGATTAAGAAATATTGATCACTAGGGTTGGAAACATGATCAAACACAAGGGTTTCACCCGGTATCAAGACCCATGCATGTGACCAAATACAGTTCCTCCATTGGATGACTATCTCATGAATTATTCATGAGTTTGAGAAGTAGATTTCTAAATGCAATGAGATGGGATTGAAAAACCTTGGCTTTGCCTAAGTATTCAACCCCATTTCACTGTATTTAGAAGTAAGCTTCTAAAATAGCTTGTGTTTTTCTTATTACTTTGCAATGTTTCTTAACTAACCATTAAGAAGCATTTTAGTCGATACATAAGACAGCAAAAAAAAATCACACTTATTCACTCAGGTACAAATGTATATGAAAAATGCCCCTTCAAATATGTAACTTTTTTATATAATAGAGTATTATGTACAATGTATATTCCCTTGTTTTGGGCAAACATGGTGCTCTCAAGGCCTTGGGAGCTATGTACAGTTGTATTTTGACAATGGAGTGGGGGTGGTCAACCCGAATTACTTGACAAAATTGAAATGTGATTGTTTCCACATCTCAAAATAAGGAAACTTTAGCTGTGAAATGAGAGTAAACTAATTTTTAATTACTGATATTCAAAAAACGTGGGGGAGTTTTTAATTAATTTATGTTTATTTTAATTTTAAATTCATCTTTATTTAAAAAAAATTATGTTCATTACATTGTAGATCTGAATGAGTGACAGGCTGATAAAAAAAAATCATTAATTAATTAATTTTTGTATTTAGGTAAGTCTCAAACACCATCTTGTGATCCTAGTGCATGTGTCAAGTCCTCGACCTTCACAATGCCACCAGGTGGTTTAAAGCAGGCTGGAAAGACCAGAATGAAGAACCCAGAACGTCTTGGAAGGCAACCTAGGTCTGGTTCTTCTGTGAAAATGCGGGCCTTGTCAAGTCCAGCGGGCATCAAAGTAACCCCCAGAGAAAGAGCGTCAAGCAGCCATAAGTGTAGGGCCAAGAGAAAGAAAGAGATTGCGAAAGGTTACCAAGAAGTATTGCCAAAGAAAAAAAAAAAGACTCCAGGTACTGCTACATCGAGAGGAAGAAACGAGCAAGACGTTATTCCTGATATTGATGTTGCATTGTGAGATGAGGGTCAGGATAGAAGTAGCGATACAGACGAGTGTTTCAGTCGCTACATCCTGGGTGATGGATGAGCCTAGATTTGATTTAATGACTTGTGACAGTGCAGAGATTTAGTAGAACAATATAAATACTTGTGCCCTTGCAGCTAGTGACTCTGAGAGTAACTATAAAAACGAACAATGATATTGGGTGTGGCATGAGTTGTCACAACCGCTGTTTGGATATGGCTATTTCAAAGAGATTGTATTGTTTATCCATAAATTAGGTTGTCACGGACAAACTACAAACGACAATTTAAGGATTGTGGTTCTAACTGTCCAGCTGCGTGTATGCTGAATGGAGAAACTATGATGTACTTCGAAAATCGATTCGAAGGAAACCATTAGTGTTAGTCTCATAGCTTTTGTTCCCAAAACAATCACCAGACCTTCAGCTACAACCACAATCCATTGCAACAACAACAACAACAACAACAATTTATTCACACTCTTTTAACAAATAGGAATTTACAGTGAAAGACAGTTTGCTAAAATTAGAGTGCATTGCGGTCTGGGCATGTCGTTTGTTTGTGCCAACTTTTAAAAACTAGGTGTAATATTGCCGCGCAAATTGCATTGCGCATATTGCATTGCGCAGATTGCATTGCGCAGATTGCATTGCGCAGATTGCATTGCGCAGATTGCATTGCGCAGATTGCATTGTGCATTATTTCCAAACTGCGTCCAACACATGCAAACACATTTTGAGAAATGTGAATTCGCCTTCTTGTTATTTAACTGAATACTAGACTTGATTCAACAGACATATCCATGCTGCATTTCGGTCTTTGGATGCACAATGAAATATGCATGGGGTAGATACAGGGGTAGATACTGGGGTAGATACAGGATTCTCTGAGGGAGAGGAGGTTCTGTCTGATGGCGATATCTTTGTTTTTCTTTATAAAAGGGAGTCAATCATAATATATTGCTATTAAGGGAAGAGGTCAAAACAATGGATTTCGAATGGAACCCAATTTTGTCAGGGGGGGTGGCGGGTAATACCCCCTACCCCTTTTTTCGAGGGTGATTTTCTCGCGTTGTAAAATAGGGATACCTGATTTTATTGCAGATTCACGTTTTTCTCTGCCTGTAGAAACTAGAAATATAGTTACTTCTTTAATAAGTATTTTATTCAAGAAGATATTTGTGGTCAAAAATCTAGATTTTGCCAAAATAGGTGGTGGGTTCCGGGTACAAACCCCCTTCCGTCAAAATTGGGTCCCGCCAGAGTACCATTGTTTTGACCTCTTCCCTAAGACTCGAGAGTTGTCACTTGGCGGCTATACTTGAGTGGGTTTCATTCATATATATTGATAATAATCGATAATAATAATAATCGATTCATATATATACATTGATAATAATCAGTTTGTGAACATAAAGTGGATCATCTTGAACCAATCGTGATTTGAAAATTGGCGTGCCGCAGGGTCAGTCATTATCTTATGCACAAATTACGGCTCGCTGACCTCATTATTGAGGCCATTTTAGGGTAAATTACGACTAAGCGACACGGCGTTGAAACAGCGGCATGAAGGACATGAAATAACGACGAACGTCTGAAATTACGAGACGACAGAGAAATATAATAAAACAATAGACGAAATTCCGACAGCGACATGCCCACCTGCTAAGACTGCGACACGACTAGTTTTAGAACTCGAACAGGGGACATACACCCCCCTAAAAGGGCCTCATTATTAGTCACAACCTCGAGTATCACTTAATGCGGATGACACTCGGCTGTTTTGTCGCTCAAACCAGGGTCAGTGTAACCAGACCGAAACTTTAGACAAGGCAAGACTTCCGAGCGCAAACGGCAAAGGATATTTCCTGCATTTTGAGGGCATGCAGTTTCAAAATTTTAGACGAGGCGCCTGTATGCTCGCTACGCCACTGCAAACCGAGTGATAGTGCTGTTTCAAGGGAATGTGTGGGAAACTGTAGGTAATATTTGTCGATGGATGCATGGAACTTAGTGCCTATAACCTTTTTGCAATTTGTATAGCTTATGAACCTCCGAAAAGTTTTGAGTACTGTGAAGAAAGTTTTGGTTTACAGTGAATAGTTTTTGTTCTACGCTTGTTTGAAATCGTGTAAATGTGACCTTTCCTGACCCATGACCGCGTAAGTAAAAGCCTGGGTCGATACCTGTATGGACGTCGTCTTGACGTCATATAATTAATTCGGCTTTACAATCATTTGAAGAAATACTTACTAACTAACAACTCGCAAACTGTGTATATTTTCTATACATCGATGTTGTTGTGATAAAAAGGCGCCATGGAGAATAATGCAGATGACGTCTATACAGGTTTCGACCCAGGATTTTACTTACGCGGTCATAGGTCAGGAAAGGTTACATTTACACGATTTCAAACAAGCGTAGAACATAAAGTATTCACTGTAAACTTAGCAAATTTCCTCTGGTTTTCCGTGGCGTGGACTCTTATTTACCACGATTTACGTCATCACATGGTAAAAATTTGTTGTGGACTCACAAGGCGCAGCCGAGTGAGTCCACAACAAATTTTGACCATGTGATGACGTAAATCGTGGTAAATAAGAGTCAACACCACGGTAAACTAGAGGAAATTTGTTTTTTTACAACGATATTAGAAAATGTGCAAGGAAGTTTCGTTACAAAGCGTGACAGCATTGAAAGAGCCAGCGTTGTCTATAACTTTCTCGCGTCGGCACCGTTGTCTGGACTCTCATTTACCACCGTACTTCAACCAATCAGATCGCGAGATTACCGGCAGTTGTGGTAAAACAAAACTTTCTTCACAGAAGTACTCAAAACTTTTCGGAGGTTCATAAGCTATAAAAATTTCAAAAAGGTTATAGGCACTTTAATGAATTAATCGCAACCAGGATTCTATTACTGTAATAGTTCAAAATTACGGGACTTGGATTTTTTTTTGACACGTGTGAAACAACTTTCTCACACTACATTAGATTTTCATGACACGGGTCAATGAGGAGCGTTCATTGTGGTCTACAATATGCAAATATTAGTTTCTTTAAAGCTCCGTCTATAACTGTTACAGGGAAAACAGACGAAATTAAATACTTACGAGTGGCTTTTCGCATCCAAGGGGTTTACGTGAGCTCGTCCATTGAATTCCAAGTGTCTCTTTGTAGGGCACACTATTTGGTACAATGTTTTCTCGATGTAAGGAGCTCCACTCTTGAGACTTGTCTGCAACTTCCTGGATACATTTTATTAGCCAAAAATTCAAGCTTTTAGCAGTCATATCCATCATGGATGTCTCCAAAGTTTGAACTTGGCGTATATCCAAACCTAAATGATTCTCTTCTCTTCTCGAACTTGTTTTGCCTTTCCGCTGGCTATTCTTCGAATATTCGGACACCCCAATATTCAGTACTCTTTGGAACAGCCAGTTTTATGAGCGAACAGGTTTCCTCCCGTTTGGGGCTCTAAATCTTGTACGCTTCTGGTTCGTACCCTCGTAACCTTCCTCGCTCGCGGACATCCTTTGTTTACTGTACTGCGATCTGACTATTGATCGCACTCTCATTGAACATTGAAAGGCATGAGCGATTTCGTATAATTATCGCTTTCAAAAATTTTGCCTTTCTAGGTATTGTTTAATTAGTTAGGAATTTCCTTTGTTTTGTATCTTTTTGTGCTTTCATGTTTGTTATTTTTATACCATTGTCCTCTGTGTCAAATATCTAATGCAGTGTGAGAAGTCATTCAAAAATCTCAATTTCGGACTGGACGGGAACTCCAAAGTACTCGCGATTAGTTTCAGTCCTCGGCTGCGCCTCGGACTGGAACGAATCGCTTGTACTTTAGAATTCCCATCCAGTCCTCAACTTCGGCTTTTAAATATTACTTCTCAAACTCATTAATAATTCATGATCTGATTGGCCAACCACAATCTCTAATCTGGTCAGGTGGATGAGTTGGGAAACCCAATGAAATACCAGTTGAAAATCACTAGTGTTTGGAACAGATTTTCATCACTAGTGATGAAACTGCTCTTAATCTACATATTCATGACTAACTACTTTATATACTAATAAATTACAAGTAAGAAGTGAAGAAGTAAAGAACGACATCTTGACTGATGCTCTCGTCTGTAAAATGTCAATGTGCAAATGCAATCCGGGGGGGGGGGGGGGAGGTTGGGTTGGTTAGGTTTAGGGTTATGGTATGCCGGGGGGGGGGGGGGGGGGGGGGGGGGGGGGGGGGGGTGGCCGTTGGAAATGATAGAGCCGTAATACACACACAACACACATACATACATGCTGTGCATGTACATTTCAGTCACAATTTCCTTCAATGCTGTAGTTTAATAATTCTTTCTTTTCAATATTATTGTTCCTTGAGGGTCGTTAGAATTATAAAAAAAACGGGTGTTGTTGATTGAAGTGCAATGGTTATTTGAGTAGTCTGCACGGTATCGAGTCACTCAAATTTGATGCATTGTAATTATATCAGGTGCAGTACGACTATGAGAAATCAAGCAATTTAGAACAACAAATTCCACATAATGTTGCTATTCATTGTGAATAGTTACTTAGGTAATGTCGTTCTACATGTGAAATAAAGTCATCTATTTGTAATTCTCAATAACAAACCAGTGGAGACGGCTGAAATTCAGGCTAAATTCCCAATACGATATTTTCGATTGAGGTTGTAAACAGACCACCATTTTCTAGTATTAGTGAGCTGCCACTGTGCTAGTGCTCATTTTCTACATCTTGAAGGAGACTGAAACTTATAATGGCATGCCACAAAGAAACATGCAATGTCCACTATTTTTTTTCTATCATTGGGGTCGCAGCAAGATTAATTTTCATTCCCAAATAATTAATAATAATACTCGTACTCCTGAGCATGACCGAGTAAAAGTGGCGATGGTGACGCCAAGAACTGAGGCCTGACCTCAGATGGAAAACACTGAAACAAGATCTATGCATGGATATATAATGGTACCAAGAAAGGGGAAGGGAAAGATAGAGTGCCACTTGCATTTAAGTATACTCTCTCAGTTCTGGACCAAATTTATTTTATTTTATAAACTTGCAATAATGATAAATACACTACTCTATGCATAATATCATTATGTCAGTTCTAAAAACAAACACATTAAATACACTGTAGAATGCCGGAACCAAGAGATAATAATCCAATACAAAGAGGTACAGGCCAGATGTAAATAGACCCGGGAAATAGAACAAAATAAAAAGTCAATTATTGTGTTAGGTGGTAACTGTCCCTTGGTCTTTTGTTAAGGAAAGATTGGTTTTTACCAGTGTCAGTAACACGCCACAGATAAATATGCGATTTCCACATCAGAGTCATTTATCGTTCGTTTGAAAAAAATCTTCATTTCGGATTACTTACTCACTTTATACTCACTCACTGCATATAATATTTTAAAAGGCCCTTGTCAGTCAGAGAACTGAGAAATCGGGTCATTTCTACTATACTTTCGAGAGGTTAATAACAATAGAATACCCCACCACTTCGAAAGATCACTTGAAAAGCCCTTACGAATTGTGCAAAATTATCCATTTAGTTCAGGTGTATTTAGACTCGTTCTATGAATGATTTGGGGTTGAAAATGGGTAAGATTTATTTGAATTTCAGGGTTAGGTTTTTAGAAGGTTTGTATGGTGGGGTATTCTGCAATCGTTCCCAATAAATAACAACACAACGACAGTCAATTGGTATAAAGGTTATCATGTTCAGATTAGCGGCTACTTACATTTACAAGCTGTTGTCTTTATAATTATAGTCTGTTTTGATCGCAGAGCAGACTGTCACGAGTGTATCTTAAAGCATGTCGCATAATATGTGATAAATTCCCGTCCAAAGCCCGTGAAACACCTCTCAGCTTTAGAAAAGACAAACATCTTGGGTATTGCACTTGAAGGAACCTTTGGTTTACACCAAAAAATAACTGATATTAAAGGTTTGCTAAGTCAAAACTCCCACTCGCCGCCATCTTGAAAAACCTGGAAATGTTGTCCACTGTTCACGTGACCAGCACAGTGCAATCTGATTGGTACGGTGGCGAAAAGAACTTCCAAAGAAGGCGCAATCTGATTGGTTGACGGCGCAAAATCTCGAAAAAAAAAAACACTTGCAAAACTCGACACGGGCCTGCCTGTAAAGTGTCTCTCCATTGGAGTTCGAACCTCGACCCTTCCGACTGCTTGTACTAACTCTTGGCTAATAGCTACTGAGTACGCTAGTTGAAGCACTGCCATCCAAAAAAAATTAGCCATCTTTGGAATAATTATATACAACAGTCAAACAGTAAACAATACCTGCTGTTTGAAAAAAAGCGTATGTAAATATTCGGTTTAGCTGTTCGCATGAGAAGTCTTAGAAGACTTTAGTTACTGGTTATTTCATTTTCACGAGAAATTTTTATTATTTAAAGGCTCGTATACCAAAATAATATGAATTTCGAGTGAAATGTTCGCCAGTATTCCATAGAAAACCATGAAATAACCATATTATCCTATAAATAACAAATTTACGGGAAGATTTATCACGAAAACAAAGAGTAAGTTACCGGACGATAGACTGCAAATGTTCTCGCCTAAAAAAATATTTTCGAGTGTTGGACGCGTCTGCAGACTAATTATGTATTCAAAATCTTGAATTCTTATTGGCTGATAAAGAAAGGGCGCGAAATTTCCTGCATTTTGATTGGCCTTGATCTAGCCATGAAACACCGCTCTGTATTTCATAGAAAAGCCACGAAATACCGTCCTGTATTTCATAGTAAAGCTGAGCTCTGATTGGCTGAAATATAAGATTTAAAGGATAATACTGGTTATGGACTTGTCATTATTAAGGCGGTAGACAGGCGGTGTCCATCAATGATGTTTGATTAAAACCCTAAGGAGTCTTGTATGATAATTAACATCCTCGTTTAGTACTAAGAGAGACTCCACGTATGGTAGTAGAAACCATTCAAAATACATTACCACTTATTTGCACTTATTTTACCTATTACCTCTAAAACCCTACTTTATTTCATATTCTAGAACGATTACCATGAAGGTGAAGTTATACCTGGAACGATATACAACTACCATACATATTACCATATGGCATAACGTCATATTACCATATGGCATAACGTTATATTACCACATGGCATAACGTTATATTACCATATCCCATAACGTTATATTACCACATGTAATACGATATCTCATAACGTTATATTACCACATGTAATACGATATCTCATAACGTTATATTACCACATGTAATACGATATCTCATAACGTTATATTACCACATGGGATAATGACATGCATTATGTAATGTAATACGATATCTCAGTAGAAATTTATGGCATTAGATACCATTCAAAATACATTATACCATCAAGCGGCTACTATGCCATTAATGTTGCCACCAACGTGCACTTGAAAAACGCGTTTCAGTAGTCTCCTGTTCAACGCGTTATACCTGATACGATATGATCGATAAGTCTATTTGTTATGTTACCACATGGGATAACGTTATATTACCGCATATAATACGATATCTCATAACGTTATATTACCACATCGGATAACGTTATATTACCACATCGGATAACGTTATATTACCACATGTAATACGATATCTCATAACGTTATGTTACCACATGTAATACGATATCTCATAACCCAAAACCCTAACCCTGTTAACCCTAACCCTAACCCTAACCACTAGCCCTTTGTTTCTATTACTTTAATACCCAGGTAAACCGATACTACACTAATTTCTATGGTAGTAGAAACCATTCAAAATACATTACCACTTATTCGCACTTATTTTACCTATTACCTCTAAAACCCTACTTTATTTCATATTCTAGAACGATTACCATGAAGGTGAAGTTATACCTGGAACGATATACAACTACCATACATATTACCATATGGCATAACGTTATATTACCATATGGCATAACGTCATATTACCATATGGCATAACGTTATATTACCACATGGCATAACGTTATATTACCATATCCCATAACGTTATATTACCACATGTAATACGATATCTCATAACGTTATATTACCACATGTAATACGATATCTCATAACGTTATATTACCACATGTAATACGATATCTCATAACGTTATATTACCACATGGGATAATGACATGCATTATGTAATGTAATACGATATCTCAGTAGATTAGTGTAGTATCAGTTTACCTGGGCATTAAAGTAATAGAAACAAAGGGCTAGTGGTTAGGGTTAGGGTTAGGGTTAGGGTTTTGGGTTATGAGATATCGTATTACATGTGGTAACATAACGTTATGAGATATCGTATTACATGTGGTAATATAACGTTATCCGATGTGGTAATATAACGTTATCCGATGTGGTAATATAACGTTATGAGATATCGTATTATATGCGGTAATATAACGTTATCCCATGTGGTAACATAACAAATAGACTTATCGATCATATCGTATCAGGTATAACGCGTTGAACAGGAGACTACTGAAACGCGTTTTTCAAGTGCACGTTGGTGGCAACATTGATGGCATAGTAGCCGCTTGATGGTATAATGTATTTTGAATGGTATCTAATGCCATAAATTTCTACTGAGATATCGTATTACATTACATAATGCATGTCATTATCCCATGTGGTAATATAACGTTATGAGATATCGTATTACATGTGGTAATATAACGTTATGAGATATCGTATTACATGTGGTAATATAACGTTATGAGATATCGTATTACATGTGGTAATATAACGTTATGGGATATGGTAATATAACGTTATGCCATGTGGTAATATAACGTTATGCCATATGGTAATATGACGTTATGCCATATGGTAATATAACGTTATGCCATATGGTAATATGTATGGTAGTTGTATATCGTTCCAGGTATAACTTCACCTTCATGGTAATCGTTCTAGAATATGAAATAAAGTAGGGTTTTAGAGGTAATAGGTAAAATAAGTGCGAATAAGTGGTAATGTATTTTGAATGGTTTCTACTACCATAGAAATTAGTGTAGTGATATTAACTGATTTTCTGGTTTGATCAATTTTCTGACTCAGTTTACCTGGGCATTAAAGTAATAGAAACAAAGGGCTAGTGGTTAGGGTTAGGGTTAGGGTTAGGGTTTAGGTTAGGGTTTAGGGTTATGAGATATCGTATTACATGTGGTAATATAACGTTATCCGATGTGGTAATATAACGTTATCCGATGTGGTAATATAACGTTATGAGATATCGTATTATATGCGGTAATATAACGTTATCCCATGTGGTAACATAACAAATAGACTTATCGATCATATCGTATCAGGTAGAATGCGTTGAACAGGAGACTACTGAGACGCGTTTTTCAAGTGCACGTTGGTGGCAACATTGATGGCATAGTAGCCGCTTGATGGTATAATGTATTTTGAATGGTATCTAATGCCATATCCACGCACCCACATTACAAGAACAGATCAACCTTGCACGACTTGTTGCACAACTGGTTTGCAGCCTTTATTTACAAACCTGAAAAATATATTACATGTAAATATTGCATTTTTTATTATTACTTTTCTAACCGTGTTTCATTGGCAAACTCGACAGCTATTCAGTTCTCAGACACGACCGGTCAGATATTTACAGTTGTGACCTCGCTTCGTTTATTTATGCGGGATAACTTGGATAAAATCGACAAATCTCGAATAATAATAGCCTGCGATACAGCCGTCTCGCATCGAGAGCCACAACAAAACGCGTCCCTCGAGAGGACTTGTTTTGTTGTAGCTCTCGATGCGAGACGGCTGAATCAGTTCGCATAAATAAGATACACACAGTTGCAATGAGCTGTGTCCGAGCCCATGGTGCTTTGCGCCAATGTTATGATTAGTTTGTTTATCAACGGCCGCATAAATTAAAGGCCAGCTTTAGGCGAACTAAAATGCTCTCGATTGTTTATAAGTTTCATAAAAGAAGTACACACACTTTGGATAACGAATTTCATAATTTATACCGGATTAAAAACCCAATCGAGCCCACTGATTTTCCCCGGATGCTTCGAATATGATTTTAACAGTACTCGGCAGGAAGCCAGTTGTTCTGTCTTTAGATTCTAATTCGGTTTACGAGTGCGACTTTTCACAACTCTACAAGCAAACACATACTCTTGTTACCTTGTTTTCGTGTCTCCAGTATTACTTAGCTGTATTTGAAGATCTCTACTTAACTTGTGAATGCCGGATATATTTTGAGTGCAAAATGAAACGTCGTACTCGCACTCGAGTCAAACTCACAGCGAAGTAACAGCTGAACTCGGCAGATTGGAGTTTGACCCGCGATCGTAGTTTTGGTAGCAAGACTTTCTGGACGTACTGGAGGATGAAAAAAAAGGTTAAGGACATTGCTTTCTCTGCTAATAAAAATGCAAAACATATACAGATAAGTCGTAACACCTCAGTGGAGCTTAGCCGTGCGAAATTATAATTACGAATGTTCTTGATGCCAGAAGTGGTTGGTTTGTGCTTTGTATTTCCAACGAAGCCCGCCGGTCCCTTAGTGCAGCAAATCCCCGGGAAACTCACGTAGTAGTCCTTTTGAACCACAAGTGTTCTCTTGTAGACCTAGAGAAAGTAAAATGTGGACTGCTGAAGGATTGTCGAGTCGCTTCGCCTCGCTGTCTCGGTCCTTTCTCCGGCATTCCTCTACTCGCCACTCTAGACCGGGATTCGAAGAAATATTCGAACTAAAGTTTCATTTAAAAAAGTATATATACAAAAGTTAAGATAAAAGAAAGTTAGTTCAGCATATATACCTATGAATAATTACACGATGGCCCAAACTAGCGATGGATTTCGAAAGATTCGAGTCACATAACAACAACAACGATCTTTCTGATTTTCGTAGCCTACGAAAATGATTTGCGCGCGCAAAGCACCATGGGCTCGGACACAGGGTCTTTAATTCGTGACGAGTGAAAAGGTTTTACGCGAAAGTTTAGCAATAGGTTTCCGTCAATCAAGCAACTAATTTGGCTCCCGTGTAGAAGCTGTGGTTGGATATTAAAATAGCCCCAGAACACAGTCAAGTGCCGACTCTAATAAAATGGAGAGCAAACCTTTCAGAGACTTTTTATTCTTCGATGATCATGAAGATCGATAGTAACTTTTTTCCTTTTCAAGTCATGAGGGAATGGTAGAGTCGTTTTATTTAACAAATAGAAAGAACAACACGTTGTGACGTCATCTGTGCATCGAGAAGAGGACAGACGCACGGCAGAATGGAATCTGTTTTATATAATAATCGCAAACTGAAAATATCCAATCAAAATGAGTTGAAAAATTGGTTGCGCGCGCTCATGACACCATCCACGTGTGTCTCCTAATAAAATACGGCTCTTGACCAATCAGAGCGTGCGTTTCGGACTGATTATGATATAATTCCACTTGGGTATGGTCGAAGCAGCTCGGAACATATTTCTTGATTGGATAACCAAAACAATAGATGTTATTTTATGCTTCATTCTATTAATCTTTCTTCTATAGGCCCTTTGCAGCTAATAAATCACGTGGTTGTGCTGGAGAGCAAAAAAATAAGACTTCATTTATTTAAGGCTCGATTTATTTCGCCCCTTGTACGAGATCGGTATTGCTATTAGCAAATCCTGTTTGTAAATGCTATTTTCTACCTCCAGTCGATTGTCGATCTTTCTAAAACAGCGTTTTTAAAGATAGCTTGCTCTCCAGCATCCATGGCAACGCCTTTCCCATGGGGAACGAGCTCAATTCATTCGTTAATGAAGCACGTGACTGTTAGCTGCAATTGGAGCACATCTTACGAGGCGCTAAAGCCTGGTTTTCACTAGCGACGCAAGCACAAGAGATATCCGTCAAGTGAAAACGAACCGTGCAATAAACGCAATACTCGCTGGTCACTTGTCTCTTTGTGCCGCCATCTTGTTTTTGCACAACGCGCGGTTACGCGTAATTAGCTGACGAAGACTCCCTTATCATTACGTTGTCTTCCGTTTTCACTAGCACAACGCGAACGCAAGCATAAGCACAAGGAAAAGGAAAAATGTTGATCCTTGTGCTTGCGTCAGTGCTTACGTCGATCTCGTTTTCACTGTGAAATAAGGACTCTTGTGCTTGCGTCGCTAGTGAAAACCAGCCTTATGAGGCAGCCCTTCCACTTACACTATCTATTCTACACTTTTCAAGTCAGTACATCGTACTTACCAGGATTTCTCGAAAAAAGTTTTGTAGATTATAAACAAGTTTCTTAATGACATTTTTAATGACAGTCTGTTTTGATGTACTAATGGTTGTCAAATGCTATTTGTTTCTGTTCAGTTATAGGGAAACGGTCAAGCAGCCCCAGTAATAATCCAATTCAAATACCACACCCCTTCACTCAATTTTGTGAGAGGGAGACAGAAGGCTTTCAGGACTTCGCTTCGAATAGGCTTCTTTCAATATATGATATGTTTCAAGTTTTCAACATGAAGCTCAGAGACAACTGAATTGAGGGCTTGTAATAAGAATAGATGGAATAGCCTCTGGAAATCTCTGGTTCAGACACATTTTGCACTGTAAGCTACAAACACTTATATATTATTCAGGATACATTTAGTGGTCCATTAGCTAAATGAATCAGTGTATTCTTATTCCGAACTGAATACGGTCAATCGAACGCACCTTCATTTATTCTATTCGCCGAGATAGAATTGGAGCCTCGACCCCAGTCCCTTCTCATTTCTTACTGCGCATGACAGGTCCATGTCAATTCAACGATAGAAATCGCGGGAGCAGCTCTAAATGGAAGCCAATTAAATTTGGGACTGGTTCAAAATAAGTACTTAAAAATCTAAGAATACTTTTTTTTGTAACAATGCTTAGAACTCTAAATTTAGAGTGGAATTTCAACTAAAATGACGCGATGATTTTCCCGGGTGAATTCACGCATGCGCACGCGTTTTGCAGAGCTGTTACTGCGCATGCTCTACGAAACTGTTTCGCATTAAGAAATGAGGATGGTCTGGAGTCCAGAATGAATAGAAATCCAATAAAGAGATTATTCAGTCTTGTGCGATATCCATAAAGTCTGGTTCTCATATGCCGCCGAAATGCCTGCGACATAGCCGCCGTTACTGCCTGGAATACTAATCCAGTGTATGTGAACACTTGCCTCCGACATCCCAGGTCAGATCGCCGGCATAGCTGCGAAGTTTAACTCTGCTCAAGTTCGCCGACATGCCGGCGGTGTTCTCGGCTTGCCGCCGGCAGAAAATTGATATGAGCACAGACTTCCTGCGATCAATCGTTGTCACGTGATTGCCGCTAGTTATTCTCAATCAAGATGGCGAAATGAAAAGACTGCACTTGGGAAGAGAAATGTCTTAAGATGGATGTCGCTACAGCGCAGTAAAGGTACATGCCGTCGGCTCGTCGCAGGTTGACCAGCGACTATGTCGCATGAGAACAGACGTCGCCGGTATGCCGAAAGAGAGGGAGAGAGAGAGATGGGCATTGATCGTAGGACGACGACGCCTATAGTTATATATTTACATTGGGACTCCCTAGGAATGCCATAATATATCACATGGAGAAAATACTTAAATAGCTGGTAGTTCCACCTGTACCGAACCACCAAACGGAGCTGGAAAACCGGAATCAAGTTTGTCACTCTCGGGAGTCTCTGGACATTCTCGTGTCTCCATTTCAGTGGGCAACGTATCCCGCAGTGACGTGCCGAGGATGGTAGTATCCCGCAGCGACGTACCAAGAATGGTAGTTTCCCGCAGTGACGTGCCAACAATGGTAGTCTTCCGGCTTGCCAGAGGTTCAGTTAGTCCATTATTTATTTGATCCTGAGGAAAAGACTGCGAGAGTTCGATCTTTGTTGTCACGGAGATTTGTGTGGGATACTCGGGTTTCTTTTCCGTAGTGAGTTTAAATTTCTTGTAGTTTTTCTGTCGTTCTTCTTGCTTGACTTCCTCTGTATCGTTTTCTTGTGATGCTTCGATGAATACGTACTGCAAGTCCAGGAATGACTGAAAATGGGAGAAAAGAAGTAGGTCAGACTGTCTACTCCTAAACAGAAGCTAGAGATGCTCTCCGCATCGCTTCGAGCAAATTTTAAGCCTGGATTTTACTGGCGAGATAAGCACAAGCAACATACGCAGATAAAAACAAGCATAAGCACAAGCAACATACGCAGATAAAAACAAGCATAAGCACAAGCAACATACGCAGATAAAAACAAGCATAAGCACAAGCAACATACGCAGATAAAAACAAGCATAAGCACAAGTAACATACGCAGATAAAAACAAGCATAAGCACAAGCAACATACGCAGATAAAAACAAGCATAAGCACAAGCAACATACGCAGATAAAAACAAGCAACAGCACAAGCAACATACGCAGATAAAAACAAGCATAAGCACAAGCAACATACGTAGATAAAAACAAGCAAAAGCACAAGCAACATACGCAGATAAAAACAAGCATAAGCACAAGCAACATACGCAGATAAAAACAAGCAAAAGCACAAGCAACATACGCAGATAAAAACAAGCATAAGCACAAGCAACATACGCAGATAAAAACAAGCAAAAGCACAAGCAACATACGCAGATAAAAACAAGCATAAGCACAAGCAACATACGCAGATAAAAACAAGCATAAGCACAAGTAACATACGCAGATAAAAACAAGCATAAGCACAGGCAACATACGCAGATAAAAACAAGTGCCGCTAATGATCAATGCATTAAGTCTGGTTTTCACTAACGACATAAGCACAAGTAACATACGCAGGCACAGTGCCGAATTTATCATTAGCGGTTTTTGTTCCGGCAACTTACAGGTGTGAGATAATAATGATCAATGCATTACTGAATCTGTGTTATGTTGCTTATGCTTATGTCGCCAGTGAAAACTAGGCTCAGTTTAAAAAAATTAGCACCGGAGCCCAACTGCTCAGTCAAATGGAGTTACAAGTTCACGCAAGTTTTTAACTTCCGCGGTTCCGTGACCCATTTGCGCTAACTTGGGCTGACTTGCGTTCACTTTGATCGAGCTCAAATTTGCATCTCCAAGTTTGAGCGCAAGTCAACGAAAATTGCATATTCGAAAGTCTCCTTTTCAAGTGGTATAAAAATTATAATCTGGATCTGAAGGTTCGCTTTTTCTAAATTTAGGGGTCGGAACAGCAAAAGAAATAATAAGGAAAAGAACAACTGAAAACATCAAAATACAGATGTTTTCGAAACTTGGGTCAACGTGTGTGCGGTCGTTTGGCGCTCGTTTGGCTACCGTTCGCATGTTCAACGCAAAGTATATTCAAGTCAGCTTGCGTTAACTTGCGATTCCGTCTGATCAGGGCTTTAGACTTCCCACCAGAATCCATTGATAAACGCACGGTGATTTCTTTAATTATTTATGACCAAACTGGCAACGTCTTCTACATGTGTGAAATGACATGTACGAAATGCCGAGACTGGCTGAACTGACCTTACCAAGAACTGAGTTTGATTAATTCGTTGGCGCTTTTAAAAACAGCAATGAAATCTACTCCGAAATCATCAAGATCATCATCATCATACTTTATTCACACACATTATACATACTTAATTCTACAATAATACAATCTATACAATCTATACAAACTTACATTATCAATTAAATTTTCAATCTGCAAGAAATTTGTGCGTCCTAGGGGCTAAATTAACCGATTGGTTTTCTTAGTTAGTCCCTACACTAGATTCCTCCCAATTTATGAATGTTGAAGGGTCTATACCTTGGAGTGGAGCCCGTATATTCCCGAGACCTCTTTCATACTTAAATGATCGCTCAAAATCTCATCACTGCGCACAATTTCAGCCTGAAAATAAAGCAAATTGACAGAGGTAAGTAGTATACAGTCAGTGGAGGTGGGGTGGGGGGTAAAGGATTATGAAATTCAGCAGTGTTTACCCGGCCTGAATATCAGATGTTCTACAACCATTCCACACCAAAGTTTAAGGCGCAAAGCGCTGCCAGGAAGGAACGATGCGGCGTCCTTTAGAGCTTTTAACTGCGCTGATGAATGCTCACGAGCTAAACAAACCAAACTCTGGCACCCAGCCCAGCGTGTAGCTGTGTTAGCTTTGTATGCAGACTGCGTATAAGGGTCCAAAATAGAGATATTTCAATGTTTATGGGTCGTTGGACAGCTTGTAGGCTTACTCTGGGATCTTAACTTGCGGCGAGTTAAGGCGAGGCTGCGTGAGTTAAGGAAACTTTCCCTTTTTGCATTGCGAGGGAAGGCGAGTTAAGATCCCAATAGTATGCCTGCTTTTGTTGTTGTTGTCGCTTTTCATCGGAACGAGGCTTCATTTCCGATGTCTACAATGGAGTTCGCGGTCTCAATGAGCACCATTGACCCCCACCCTACCCCCACATCATACATAACAGGCTGTCAGTATACCGCGTGTGTACGTGGGATGCTGAACTTCATGATAACGAATTTCTTGAGTACATTGACGGTCATCTTGGACGAGCATCGCAGGTACCGAGTGGGGAACACCTAAACAGGACAGCAGGGGGGAAATACACAAATTCAAATTAATACGAAGAAAAAGCAAAATAAGAAGGTAGTAGAGTGAGGAAATAGAATATAAAGACCTTGGCTCAGTAGGGACTGTCATATAGAAGAATGTTTACTACTCACTGCTCTAAAAATGTGCGAGCAGTTTTTAAAGGGCTGCGTCAGCGTCGGACACAGTCATTTTCAGCGATTTTCACATGAACTGACTCGCGCACATGTGGGATGGTTACAACCAAAGCGAATATGTCAAAATGACTAACAAACTGTGTAGTCTCCCGGGCAAATATTGCATATCTTTTCAATCAAGCATTGAGGTCAGCGACTTTAACTGTTTGTAGCCAATTAATATTGACTCCATACATGTACAACAACATTACACAGCCCCTTTAACTGTTTGTAGCCAATTAACAGCCACCAATCGAACATTGACTCCATACATGTACAACACCATGACACAGCCCCTTTAACTGTTTGTAGCCAATTAACACCCACCAATCGAACATTGACTCCATACATATACAACACCATGACACAGCCCCTTTAACTGTTTGTAGCTAATTAACAGTCATCAATCGAACATGGACTCCATACATGCACAACACCACGAGAAAGCCCCTTTAACTGTTTGTAGTCAATTAACAGCCACCAATCTAACATTGACTCCATACATGTACAACAACATTACACAGCCCCCTTAACTTTGTTTGTCCCACCCATACGAAATCTGCTCTGTCCCTTCAATCACCGAGAGGTTGGTGTTATAGAGTTAGAATTGCAGCACAGAGTTGCCAACCACGAAACATAAATATGGATATCAGTATGGGAGACAATCTCTCCAAGATCTTGGTAGTGCTATCCTGATGTATTATGGTACATTCACTTACCGGTTTTTCTCTCCAATTTCTTTTACTTCTGTAATTAAACGAAAACGCAGTTAAGTTAATTTTGAAAATATAAAAGTAAATCATTTTCTTTAAAAAAAAAACATCAAGAAGCTGCGCTAGAGAACCGTGGAATGTCGGATCAAAACCCCATTCACCCTAAATGTAATGGATAATCATTAATTACACATGTATACCCGAGGGAGGGGTGGGTGGATAGTTTTCCCTGTTTCATCCTAATTTGAATGGATAATCATTAATTACACATGTATACCCGAGGGAGGGGTGGATGGATAGTTTTCCCTGTTTCACCCTAACTTTAATGGATAATCATTAATTACACATGTGTACCCGAGGGAGGGGTGGGTGGATAGTTTTCCCTGTTTCATCCTAATTTTAATGGATACACACGTGTACCCGAGGGAGGGGTGGGTGGATAGTTTTCCCTGTTTCACCCTAACTTTAATGTTTAATCATTAATTACACATGTATACCCGAGGGAGGGGTGGGTGGATAGTTTTCCCTGTTTCATCCTAATTTTAATGGATACACACGTGTACGCAAGGGAGGGGTGGGTGGATAGTTTTCCCTGTTTCACCCTAACTTTAATGTTTAATCATTAATTACACATGTATACCCGAGGGAGGGGTGGGTGGATAGTTTTCCCTGTTTCATCCTAATTTTAATGGATACACACGTGTACGCAAGGGAGGGGTGGGTGGATAGTTTTCCCTGTTTCACCCTAACTTTAATGTTTAATCATTAATTACACATGTATACCCGAGGGAGGGGTGGGTGGATAGTTTTCCCTGTTTCATCCTAATTTTAATGGATACACACGTGTACGCAAGGGAGGGGTGGGTGGATAGTTTTCCCTGTTTCACCCTAACTTTAATGTTTAATCATTAATTACACATGTATACCCGAGGGAGGGGTGGGTGGATAGTTTTCCCTGTTTCACCCTAACTTTAATGTTTAATCATTAATTACACATGTATACCCGAGGGAGGGGTGGGTGGATAGTTTTCCCTGTTTCATCCTAATTTTAATGGATACACACGTGTACGCAAGGGAGGGGTGGGTGGATAGTTTTCCCTGTTTCACCCTAACTTTAATGTTTAATCATTAATTACACATGTATACCCGAGGGAGGGGTGGGTGGATAGTTTTCCCTGTTTCGTCCTAACTTTAATGGATAATCATTAATTACACATGTATACCCGAGGAAGGGGTGGGTGGATAGTTTTCCCTGTTTCATCCTAACTTTAATAGATAATCATTAATTACACATGTATACCCGAGGGAGGTGTGGGTGGTAGTTTCTAGAGGATGCGTGTACATTAGGAACTTAAACTTAGACTATACACCGTACTTCTCGTGTATCAGGACTTGAATGCCTGTTCGAAAATGTAGTTACCAGCGCATCTGCTGCATCTTGGAAAGTCTGAATTTTATTGCCATCTTTTATTCAAGAAATCATGAGTTAAACATTTGCGATTTATTTGCTTTTATGCGCGAATCGATGTTACTATATAACTGAATTCCAACCACTTATTAAAAGGTGTATACTAGGTATGTTGCATGAAGATAACAGGCACAAACACAGAGCTGTTACAGATCGCTCTAAAAATGTAAACACTAGGGCTCAGCATGGATAGGCGTTGCCAAATCACTTGAATCATTATGGCTTACAGCGACGAGAAATGTAAACAAATCAAGTACAATAAAATGGATTTTTCGCTGTATAGTCAGTTTGCTTATTTAGATTTTTATGTTGGTTCTTAAAATTAGATAGCTTACTTTCCTTCGTCTAGATTGAAGTTTATATTATAAAACAAATAAAAGATGGTTCTCCTTGTTCTATAACGAACTAATGTACTTTCGAGGTCTTGAAATGCTGCTAAATGCACCCGCGTTCTGCTCGTGCATCCGCAGTTTTTCAAGACTTGAGCGTCCAATATTTTTTTTTTAGAACAAGGAGAACCATCTTTTATTTGTTAAGTATTGTGTTGCGTTCTACTGTATTTCATTTTTTGTATTGAATTGTATTGTGCTTTATTATATTGTATTTTTTTTGTAGAAATGCGTGTCGTCCTACATGATCATATGAAGGGATTGTCATTTGCGAGTCCTCACAGTGACGTCATTGTAATGTTTTTCGGTTCCAGGCCCCGGACAGTTTTAAGGATAAAGTAGTCAATTAGAGATCTTTCCGAAGGCGGAACTGAAAAATAAATATACTCTTGATAATCAGAAAAGAATGAACTTCATTATTCTGCAATAAAATAAAGATGCAAAATTTGATTTCATAAACACTTTAAGAGTTAAAGACCGGTGAAACTGGCAGTAGATAGTGTAGAGAGTATATAAAGGACAGTTAACTAACAGACCGCGTGACCAAAAGGGCACACTATCTGTCATCAGCGCTTGTAGCCCCCGTTGTATGCCGTAGTCGCTTTTAGGGGTCTCATGCATCGCTCTTCGGAGAACCCTAAACCCGACTATAGCCCGGTGTACACGGTAAGCATTTCAGGCACGGCACTGCTAAATTCTAGTACGCGTGCCAACGTTTTCCGGCACGGCACCCGTTAGTACCGTGCCCAAAATGCGTGTCGTTTAATCCGGGCTTGTGGAGGCGAAAGCTCGTGACAGCTACACTGAAAATCCACATCGTATCACTAAAATTTCATAAAGTCTGATAAGAAACCAATCGAGTCGTAGTTAAAGCTTGCGCTTTTTGTAGTTTTAAGAACACGACAACGGTATCGTGCTGTACGTATTTCTCTTTTAAACACCTATAACCCGCTTTAGTACAATCTCATAGAGATTTCAGCGTTCTGATTGGTCGAGAGGTTCTAAATAAGGCGCTATATTCACTGCGTATAGCATGGTAAATATTAGCCTGCGTCACATCCTCCTAGGTGAATAGGAGGTCTACTGATTCCAGCTTAAGTTTAAAAATCGCTGCTTGCATATTTGCTCAAATGTTGGAGGGAGAAATCGGCTAAATGAAAAACAATGCAGTTATTCCTAAGCACACTAAAGTGCTTAGGAATCGATAGTAAAAATAGATTTTTACAAGAGCCCATAACCAAGAGCGTCCATATCTCTTATATAGATGCTACGGCGTTTTCACAAGTTGGGCTATTTTTAGATTATTTTTGCGGCCAATTAGTGAGTTACACCAGTGGCGAGAACAAAAGATGCCTCATTAGCTTCTTTTGTTATACCAACAACACGTATCTCCCTTAGGAATGATTGCAACCCACTAATAGCGGGAAACCGTTCTAAAAATAACCTAACTTGTGAAAATGCCGTAGCATAGAGGTAGTATGGGAGATTCTCGCTCTTGGTTATGGGCTCTTGATTTTTATGATGACGTCAGGATCGGTCATGTTCTCCTACGTGCATCTTTCAATGACGCACCGCATGTCCAGACAGAGTAGAAATAAATAACAATAGTTAGTAGGCTTGTTTTCAGTTTTTCTGATATTCAACTCAGAAATTACTACAACAATTGTTCACCTCAGTCTTAGTGCATAATTGTAATTATCCTATAAATGTTATATTTCAGCCAATCAGAGCTCAGCTTTACTATGCAATACAGGGCGGTATTTCATTGTTTTTCTATGAAATACAGAGCGGTATTTCATGGCTAGATCAGGCCAATCGAAATATAGGAAATTTCGCGCCCTTTCTTTATCAGCCAATAAAAATTCCAGATTTTAAAAACATAATTAGTCTGCAGACGTGTCCGCCACTCGAAAACTTGTTTTCCGGCGAGAAAATTTGCAGTCTATCGTCCGGTAAGTTACTTCGTTTTCGTGATAAATCTTCCCGTATATTTGATTTTATAGGATAATATAGTTATTTCATGGTTTTCTATGGAATACCGGAGAAAATTTCACTCACAATTAATTTTATTTTGGTGATAGCTCGTTGTATACCAAATAATACAAATTAATCTTGAAATAATCGCCGGTATTCCATAGAAAACCATGAAATAACCAATAAATATGCACTGAGACTGAGGTGAATAATTGTTAATTATTAAAGTGTGCATCGTACCCGTAGTACTCTAGTGTAATGCACACCGGGTCCTCCAGCATCTCCTCTGTCTTCTCATCACTGTTTTTGTTTTCCTTGTCGTTTCTCTGTTCTTTTTCTTCTCTGCACTCTGATTCAATGGAAATTGAAAAGCAGTCGAAACCTTTTATGATAAACGTACATATACACACGTTAGGGAAAAACATTGCATTTTCTTCAAAGCTTCAGCTTCAGTATTGACAGTATAGTTCGTTCAGTAATATAGATATGCACCTTCAGTCGAAACTCTCTGTGCGGACACTCTCGTAAGCGGACAGCTCCAGTTACGGACACCTTTCCAAAACACCGTTTGAACTCTCCAGCAGTCAAACTCTGTATTTACACATTTCCGTAAGCGGACAGTTCCAATTACGGACACTTTTTCTGATTCCCGAGGGTGTCCGCTTACGGGAGCTTCGACTGTATTTCCAAAATGGGTATCACGCGGACAAGCGACCGACAAACGGTAAAGGCAGAAGTCCATAAAGGGCATTCCCAGAGAGAAATGGATTATGGTAACCGTTGTAACTGAAATAGCCGGTATAGCCGGTAATCGTGTTCTTTTGAGACTATTTTTAGGAGTGACGTTTCAGTCCGAGTGGGTTAATGGGATCCCTGTGGTTTGTACTGGCTTGTGACGTCAACGCTCACGAGGCCAGTACATACCACAGGGATCCCATTAACCCGACTAGGCTGGCGGAAAACCTGTGACGCGCGCGCGACCGGCTGGAAAAAACTTCATTTCCTTCTAATTCTACGTTAGTTTCCAGGCCACATTAGTTAAAATCGTTCCGTTCGGAATATGTGTTCTTTTAGGAATTAGTATTCCGTGTATAACGGAGTAAGAACAGTCAGAAAAGTCCCAAAAGAACTGATATCCACACATGCATTTACAGAAACGAAATTATCTTACTCTATATAAATAGTTTGACCACAGATCAACGACATCCTTGAGATACCCTTTTTAAAAGCCTGTCGTGCCTCACCCGAGTAATAATCGAACCCTGTAACACTTCTCACTTGGGCCTCACCCGAGCAATAATCGAATACAGTAACACTTCGGAATTTCCTTACCTTGCTCTGCTTCTTTCACTTTTGCTTCAAAGTCTTTGCGGCATTGCAGCTCTCCTAGTTGTATGAGAGAGAGGAGCATTAGAATAGTTCGACCAACACGTCGACAAGAAGGCAGACACACAGAAGAGCAAGCTAAGGAATATCAGTTAGTTGTACACAATACGTGAGCATCTAGCTGTTTCGGCCAGTCTTTGGGCCTCGTCAGCATTGCTTCATGATCAGGCTGGGTGAGGGGAGAGGGGAGAGGGGAGAGGGGAGAGGGGAGAGAGGAGAGGGGAGAGGGATTCCTTCACATCCCCTACACCTCCTCATGCCTTTCCCTCGCCCGACGAAACACCACAGCATCTCGGACGATGCCCATCTCCTAGCTTTCTTCGAGGACGTGTTCTTTATACATCAAAGACAAAAAACTCCTCAAACTATGTGTAGATGCATGCTGTGTACTCACGGTGATACAAACCAGGAACCAGTTTGTAGACAATATCTTGCAGAACGCGGTCAGGCCTGTTGGGAGACAACATAAGACATGTTCGGTGTTACCAGTATACTAATATTAAATAAAGCCTGGTTTTCACTAGCGACGGAAGCGAAATTAAAATAAACACGACGGAAGCATAACAAGCCTCGTTCAGAAGCGGAAGCCTCGCTTGCATGCTATATTTACAAGGGCCTGAGAATGAGCATTCTGATTGGCTTATTCTTCTGCTTCTGCTTACGTTTACCTTGTTTCATCCGGGGGGGGGGGGGGGACACACTCTTGTTTATGATGTAATTCAACTGCCACAACGGTGTGAAACAAGGTTGTATGTTATCGCCAACGCTTTTTAACATACTTTAAGTGATCTCCCGAGAATACTAAATCTGAAGACAATGATGCCCCGAAATTAAATAACAGAATAATTAGCTGTTTATTATATGCAGATGATCTGGTGATTGTATCGAAATCACCAACAGGACTACAAAACAATATCCATAGCTTATAGCCAAGCCAATAGCCTACAAATAAATGAAAGTAAGACTAACATATTAATATTTAACCCGAACGGAAGGAAATTAAATCGCTATTGCTTTTACGCAAATAATTATCTTATGGAAAATACTTAGGTCTAACGTTAAACGCATCAGGAGATTTTTCGACTGCAAAGCAGGAACTAAAAAAAGTTGCACTCCAAGCCTTTTACTCATTACCGGCATTACACATTAATTAAGACGATTCTTACATACTGTAGCGAAGTCTGGGGACTCGACAGGAAATACAACTGATGAACTCCGTGATTCCATTCAACAGGTGCACGTAAAATTTTGCAAACAACTTCTCGGTGTAACCAACAAAGCAGTCAACAAGGCTTGCCGTGCCTAACTCGGGCAATTTTCCATTATTATTATTATCAGTAATAGCATGACATGAGGGAAATTAGTGATTCAATTTCCCCGAGAGCCGAGGGAGGATTTGTGGAAGTCCCGACGCCAGTCCAGCGTGCATGCAATTCTAATTTTCCCTCTTGCATGTCAGTATCCATGCTGATGATGGAAATTAGAGATTAAATGTCCCTGAACAAACAAAGAAAACCGAGGTAATCATCGTTTACTGAAATAAAACCCAAAGTAGTCGGCACTTTCTGGGTCCGTATCTTAACACTAAATGAAAATAGGCTCGTGAAAAACTCATTCTTAGATACAATTAATAGTCCAACGAAAAAAAAAAAGCCTCGCAAGTTAAGATGTTTTTATTTTAAAACGGCTTTGGATATATGTGTGATTCCCAACTTTTCTACGACAGTAATTGATGAGTCGGTGGAAAATAATTAAGAACATACCGAGAATTTAAAAGCGATTTAGCAAATTTCCACTGGTTTTCCGTGGTGTGGACTCTTATTTACCACGATTTACGTCATTACGTGGTCAAAATTTGTTGTGGACTCACGAGGCGGAGCCAAGTGAGTCCACAACAAATTTTGACCATGTGATGACGTAAATCGTGGTAAATAAGAGTCCACACTACGGAAAACCAGAGGAAATTTGTTTTTTACAACAATATTAGAAAACGTACAAGGAAGTTTCGTTACAAAGCGTGACAGCTTTGAAAGAGCCAGCGTTGTCTATAACTTTCTCGCGTCAGCACCGTTGTCTGGACTCTCATTTACCACCGTACTTCAACCAATCAGATCGCGACAGTTGTGACAGTTGTGGTAAAAAATAAATTTGAGAACTATTTATCGGAAGTTAAAAACAGAACATCGAAGAGCCCTAACCGAACTTTATAGAATTAGCTACCACATTCTTGAAATTGAACGTGGCCGCTATAATAAAACGTACGTCAGTCCGGAATTTAGAAAACGACCCATGCAATTGTCAATCATGTATGGAAGACGGAAAACACTAATCTTTATATGGAAAAAAAAAATCTTCAACAAAATAGGAAAAGATCGAGTTTCATTTACAGACTTAATAGCCCCGACAAAACATAAAGCTCTCATAGCTAAATTTATTTTCGAAAACTTTGAAATTAGAAAAGCTATATACATGTAATTTATAGCGATACTTCGTGTTGATAAAAATTACAACTGTTATGCTAATGTACCAACCATGAATTCAAAAGCCCGCTTTGTGTCAGGAACCAATGGATCTCTGGTTGGCACATTAATGACAATGGATGACGTGCAGTAGGTATCGCTATCTTGGAGCCCAAATTGATGTAACACCTCGTCACAAGGTTTTCCAATAAAAATGGTCTTGTCCTGTCTAATATCTATGTACGGCTGTACCGGATCTGGTTTGGAATCTAATTGATATTTCCCGGTCCAAGTTTTGTTGTAAAAATACGTCGAATTCCGGGTTGTATGATAAATGGTAGGTACAGACAGACAGAAGAGGTTTTATTGGCACTTTGCAGACATTAATGTTTACATCAGTGTTGAATCCAATAATAATAAGATGACTAAATAGATGAATACTATATATAAGTCGTGTTGTAGGGTAATATATATGACATTAATTTATTGTGGAAACAGGTGGCAAGTTACTTATAATGCGGGATCTAATTGTAAGGCAATCAGATATGTATTTGGCTGCTCTTCTTGCAATTTTGGTATCTGGCTTAAGTATAAGGGTTAAAATTTGGTCATCATTTGTTTTCTTTAGAGATCTTTTCAATGTGTTTTCCAATGAAGCATAGAATTCCTTTCTCGGCACTTGGTAGTATGTGCATCTAATTATAAAGTGCCGTTCATCCTCAACTTCGGCTTTACAAAGAGGACAAAGCCTCTCGTTGGGTGGTTTGTATGGGCGCTCACATTATCTGCCCCTCTCAATTTGTAGCTCATGATTACTTATTCTCAACTTCGTTAGCGCAATTCGATGCTTCACGTTCTTAATATTTAACAGATAATTTTCAAGTTCATGTTTATATTTGAATGTTCGGTAAAATCCTAATTTGTTACCTTGGTTGTTTTTTCGGTTATTATCGTTGAATAACTCACTATGCCAATTTTGGATAGTCTTTGTTTTAAATTATTAATAATTATGTTTGGGTGTTCGATTTCTTCCTGGAAAAACCACTCTTCACCGAAACCTAGTCGAAACAGATGGTTTTTTACTCTTTGGCACCACATTGTGGACTTCCCTATCTGTCTCGATTCAGCTACAGCGTCTTGCGCTAATTCAGTGATATTTTTTTTTTTTTTTTTTTTTAGCCAGTATTTAGGCTTCTTAGGGTGGAGTCCATGCTTATTGGTAATTTACAGAATTTTAACTGTACACTTTTTATTGGGTCATTGGTTTGGTACTTTATCCATACCCCATATTTCACTACCGTAAAGAAGTATGGGTTTGATTAGACTATCGAATAGTTTGAGCGTAAGTTTAACATCAGTCCTAAAATGACAATCCATTGTTTTCCGTAATTTGTAAAGTGCTTTTAATGCGACTTTTTTTAGCTCGATCTTTGCCGTAGTAAAGTTACCATAAGTACTGAAACAGAGGCCTAGATATTTAAATACTCGCATATTTTCTATTGGTTGGTTAGAATAAGTGAAAGCATAATTGTTCATTCTTCTACCTGAGTTGTTGAAAATCATTGCTTTCGTTGTTTCGATATTTACCTCTAATTCGGAGTTGATGGTATATTCTTTAAGCCTACAAAGTAGCTGCTGTAACCCCTTAGCAGACCTGGAAAGTATAACTAAATCGTCCGCGTATGCCAGACAGCTAATTGTCTTATTTTTTAGCTCCACAAAATCTGCCCCTTTTGTTTGATCAAGGAACGGGCAGCCTTGTTTTATTCCTATTTCACATGGGATTCTTCAGTAATTGTATTTCCGACTTTAACCGCGGCAGAGTCTTTTGAGTATATCGATCGTAATATTGAATAGAATTTACCCGTTATTCCAATTTTCTTAACTTTCTCAAAGAGTTTGTCTCTTGGTATGCTATCAAACGCTTTCTTGAAATCTACGAAGCATCCAAAGAGGAGGTTGTTTTTCTTACATGGTTTAGCTTTGACGTATGTTTCAATCAAAGTTGTCAGTATGAACATACTGTCCACCGTACTATGGTGTTTTCTAAAGCCGCCTTGTTCCGTTTGAGGATCCCTTTGTCTATTAGATAATCATAAAGCCTAGTGTTGAGTATGGAGGTAAATAGTTTACCAAGGGTAGAGAGCAGCGAGATTCCGCGGTAATTGTCAGTAACATATTTGTCACCTTTTTCGTGAATGGGCACGATGAGCGCTGTACTCCATTCTTTCGGGAACTCGCCGGAGTTCAGTATTGCGTTAAAAAGTTGCTTTAAGAACGGTGTTAATTGATCTTTGCCATATTTAATTACTTCATTTAGTATATTGTCCTTGCCCGGAGATTTATTGACTTTCGATTTTTTAATTGCTAATTCAATTTCTTGTATGCAGATTTCGTCATCTAACGCATCGCTGTCATGGACGAGCGTGTTTTCGCAGCCAGTATCTACGTGTACGTTGATTACATCGTGTTTTTCGTTTAAATGTTTAAAGTGCTTGAGGAAATCACCTATTTCAATCGGACACGAGTTACGTCCCCGTTTTTTGTTAAAGTTAAACAGTTTTTCAATTTGTTTCCAAGCGTTTCGCGGATTGCCAAGATCAATTTGATTTATTCGTTGCTGCATGTTAAGATATTTTTTCCTTCTGCATAATTTCCTGAAATTATTTTTTCTATTGTGGAGCATTGCCCTAAGCGGTTGATTATTTGGGTCCTTGCACACCTTACGTCCAAGTGATTTTAAATGTTCTTTGTCCTGATTGCACTCTACGTCGAACCAGTGCTTATTATTATCTTGGTTTGGACTGGGCCGCCTTTGATAGCGTAAGCCTGCCATTTTGCTTATATTAATAATTTCTTTGGAGAACTCACTCGTTAACAGAGAAATATTCTTATGTTGCTCGTAATTAGTAAACATTTCTAAGAACAGTTGCTGCTGATCTGCAGACGAGAGCAGGTTAGGAAGCCTTTGTGCGGCATCATTATTCCAGACAAGTCTAAAACATTCTTTGTACTGCATCTGAGGTTCGTTGTCCTGGTTCTGTATATTTGGAAATTTTAGGGCATACGATATATGGCAGTGATCCGATAGATGCGGTAATACACTGTTCACTTTAAGATATTGTAAGCGTGGAAGTAAATCAGAGTTTCCTATCACATAATCAACTACACTGCTTCCGTTATATTGGAAACACGTTCTTTTACCCGTAAGATCACCAGTAACTCTACCATTGAAAATCCTTAAATCATTCGCTGTACATAGGTCTATAAGCGCCCTTCCCCTCGTATTAATATTCTTATCTTCCGAGTATCTGGTGGAGGGGGTGTCAATAGCATAATCCTCCGGTAGGTTTAAGAACAAATCGTCATCTTGTATTACATACTCTTGTAAATTCCCAGAGCGTACATTTAAATCTCCTCGAATTAGGACATCGCCTTTGCTTGTAGGTATGTGCGGTCGTAGGTATGTGCGGTCATAGGGTCCAGAACCGGAACCGGTTTTACGAGAAAAAAATGGCTACAAAACCGGATTTCCAAGTTATTGTGAAACTCAACCCGGATTTTCACCCTGATTGATCAGTCTGATTCGTCTATAACCCGTAATTCCACATATTTTTACGAAAAACCCGAACCCAGAAATCGAAATTAGGTTCAATCTCGGACCCAGTACCGCATATGTATATTACGTCATAAACAAGAGTGCCTCCTGTCTCAACTGTACCTCGCTTTCCATGCATAACTTCTTCCCCGCTTGTGACGAAGAGCTATGCTGGTTTTTACAGGAACTTAAGTTATGCATTTGACTAATATTAACGGTTTGCTATCACAATTATTATTGTTTTTACTCATTTATTTTGTAATGGGTAATTCGAGTGCTAGTTAGCACGCAGTTTTTCCGCTCACCTAATGTTGAGAAGTGGTCTCGTCTTGTGAACCTCAGCATCACAAACAGGACAATGATAGCTCGCCTCCAGCCAACGAATGATACAACTTCTGCAGACTAGAGATAGGTAGAGATGTTACGAGCACACTTGTAAAATGCGAGTAATCTTTAATACAATTGAGTAAAATCTACTGTTGCCAGTAGAATCTTGCTTTACTATTTGTTGTTGCTAGTGGATCAGACCATGTTGCTAGTAAAATATCATGATAACTCGCAACTGTTGCCAGTAGAATCTTGCTTAACTATTTGTTGTTGTTTGTGGATCAGACCATGTTGCTAGTAAAATCTCAAGACAACTCGCAACTGTTGCCAGTAGAATCTTGCTTAACTATTTGTTGTTGTTTGTGGATCAGACCATGTTGCTAGTAAAATCTCAAGACAACTCGCAACTGCATGTTGCCAGTAGAATCTTGCTTAACTATATGTTGTTGTTTGTGGATCAGACCATGTTGCTAGTAAAATCTCAAGACAACTCGCCACTGTTGCCAGTAGAATCTTGCTTAACTATTTGTTGTTGTTTGTGGATCAGACCATGTTGCTAGTAAAATCTCAAGACAACTCGCAACTGTCGCCAGTAGAATCTTACTGAACTATTTGTTGTTGTTTGTGGATCAGACCATGTTGCTTGTAAAATCTCAAGATAACTCGTAACTGTTACCAGTAGAATCTTGCTTAACTATTTGTTGTTGCTAGTGGATCAGATCACGTTGCTAGTAAAGTCTCATGATAACTCGCAACTGTTGCCAGTAGAATCTTGCTTAACTATTTGTAGTTGTTTGTGGATCAGACCATGTTGCTAGTAAAATCTCAAGACAACTCGCAACTGTTGCCAGTAGAATCTTGCTGAACTATTCGTTGTTGTTTGTGGATCAGACCATGTTGCTAGTAAAATCTCATGATAACTCGCAACTGTTACCAGTAGAATCTTGCTTAACTATTTGTAGTTGTTTGTGGATCAGACCATGTTGCTAGTAAACATTAGACAACTAGCAACCGAGTTTCTAGTGGTATTTCCTCTAATTTACTGTCGGCACGGCACCCATTATTTTTGTCATGTAACCGAAAAGCTAACGGGGTGCTAATACCCTGTGAAAAGGTAGTGCGGGAAGTATGCTAGTCATGAAGTTGCTAGTTGCAGTTGCGAGTTGCTAGTTGCGAATCCAAAATCCTAACCCTACATTTAAAAATACACTAACCGTCAACAACGAATGGGTGCTCACTCATTTAGCTCACTGAATTTATGGTGTTTAGAGCTAGTCACTAATATGAGATTTTAGGGCTAGATCACTAAACAATACATGCTACATTTACCTACATTTAAAAATACCCTAACCGTCAACAACGAATGGGTGCTCACTCATTTAGCTCACTGAATTTATGGTGTTTAGAGCTAGTCACTAATATGAGATTTTAGGGCTAGATCACTAAACAATACATGCTACATTTACCTACATTTAAAAATACCCTAACCGTCAACAACGAATGGGTGCTCACTCATTTAGCTCACTGAATTTATGGTGTTTAGAGCTAGTCACTAATATGAGATTTTAGGGCTAGATCACTAAACAATACATGCTTCTTCGTTCTCCCTATATATATATATAAGAACTAATGCAAATCCTAACCCTACATTTAAAAATACCCTAACCGTCAACAACGGGTGCTCACTCATTTATGGTTTAGAGCTAGTCACTAATATGAGTTTTTAGGGCTAGATCACTGAACAACACATGCTTCTTCGTTCTACCTATATATATGAACTAATCCAGATCCTAACCCTACATTAAAAAATACAACTCGTAACTTCATGACTAGCAATATACCTGTACCCGTGAAAGGTCGTCTCTGCCGCCTGTTTGGAGTGCCGTGCTTGCCGTGCTTGCCGTGTAAACCAGGCTTAAGTTACCGTTTTTAACCGCAAAGCTATGCGTGTCATAAGCGGCGAATGAATGCTCGCTAGGCTTGGGCCTTTCTCTCATGAGTTTTTCGAAAATATGTGGAGATCAAAAGTGAAGACAGAAAGGAACCCGTGTTAGATTGAGAATCATGCCAACATCCCAGGCCCAACATCCACGCGCGATGCGAAACATGGCCTTCCACGAGTCGTAACAATTTACAGTTCAACCGGACGTTTAAACACCGGAAGCCCAATTATTATATTCAGGGTTCCGTTAAAATTCTCGTTTATCTGAGGTCCGACTCAGAGATTCCGCTAGCCTCAGTCCGGTACAAAATGTTTTTCGGTACAGAGCCACATGAAAAAGAAACAGCAAACTCAGTTTTCTTTTAGTTCGAATTTTGATCGGTAAAAACCGGCATATCCCGGTATTGCGTAAATCTCTTTAAATTAACTTAGAAACTTGAAAATCTGTTTGATTTCGAAATAAGTCTGTTTTCAAATCTGTTTCGACTTTAAATTAACGTAGAAACTTGAAAATCTGTTCTATTTTCGCTTAACATGGTCAGCCGGCTTAACATGAAGTTCAAAACGGTCAATCCATGTAGATTTACATGTACTCAATACTAACCCATATCCATTTAACGGCATCGAAAAACTGAATAACAATGAATCTTAGGGACCAGATGGCATAAATTGTACCAATGATCCCAGTTGAACATTCCCAGAAAATTGCATGCCAAAGGCTTCAAACGAAATTATTGTTTTCTGCTATGTTTCTTCCGGTAAACTACGAGAATCAGGTTTTGTTTACTTTTATTAGAATTTTACGCATTTTTCGTTCGTAGTTCCATCAAAAACAATTCTGTGTACAAATTACGTTTCTTCTAACACATCAATAGTATTTAAATGTCTCTTTAGTTGTTTCTTCGTGTATCGCTGTTCAAGCGGTAATATCCAGATTATAATATCAGCCAGGCTCGCCTGCACTGTAGGATTGAATCTGCGCTTAGAGCTCGTGGTAATTTCAGTGTTCTTTGCCCTTTTTTGGCCCCATTTTTTATTTCTGGATTTTTATTTCTCCATCTTAATTCCCTCTTTTTACACAAGTGTGTGTGGACAGTAACGTATTCAAAAAGCAACGGCCGCGGATCATCGGTGCTAAAAATACCGCCTACGGCCAGTCTCATGACTTCACGGAAATCATGTCTAAACGGGATTAGACTTGGTCCAAAAATCACAACAAATATTACAACCGAAAAATGAATGGTCGGTCAACTTTGGATAACTGATAATCGACTTCATAAGAGACAGTCCTTATTTCACGTGTAATTATTCGAAAATTCCGATCGTATTTATATAGTGTTTTGAAGCGGTTAGATATCGGAGTCTGTAGCCTCGAAACCATACTAAATGAACGGGATCTGTTTGTTAACTCGTGGGGCTAAGAAATCTGTGTACTGTAAAGTCAGTTTGTACTGATAATAAATTGTACATATACCGGGCTTGAGCAGATTCACTGGCTTTCAACTGAAGACCCCGGCCTCAAGGACGGACTAATTTTTGTGTACGAAAATGATTAAATATGAATGCGTGGTCTTGAAAGCTACGGCTGGCAGACTGGCGTTGCGATTACAGTCGTGACGGGTAAAGAACTTACAACAGTGTAAACATTCAATGATGGTTGTTGCATCCACGAGGTAACCGCCACACAAAACACAAATAATATGCGGGTTGAGATCCTTCAATGCCATCGACCGAAGCATCTTGAATCGCCTCCTTCCCCTGTGGATAAATATGCGAATTGTTTTGCTTAGACGACAGATAACAAAACCAGGAATTTAGTTATGAACATTAAAACACAATACCGAGATACTTTATTACGTTGAATGTGATTCGGCACGGCAGAGCCCTCAAAGCCGACAGCTTTCTCTCTCCGTGGCACTAAACATTCACCATGCGAAACTGATGAGACCGCGATCAGTACTCAGTCAAGACTGTTACTATTTTTCTTGTTTGATTTATTGTGAAATTGTAATTTTTAAAGAGATATGTCACTCATAAATGGCCATTCCGAGACGGTTACCACCTAAAATGGGTTCATGAAAATAACATTCAGCCGGAGAAAATATTCGTGATCAAATCGGTCCCCGGTAGGCAAGTTAAGTGGTTGACAGAGGCAGCGAAGTTGACCATATTTTGTTTTATTTATTTTTGTACAATATCCAAGGTTGATTCTTCGCGTTTTGAGGCCCTACAAAGTACTGAACATTCCGAAATATTTCTCACAACTTTACGGGTCCATATATATACCCAGGCCTCGAGTTAGGTCGGTATATAAAGGCATCCGCCTGGCCTCCGAGTTTGAGGTTATGTAAAGTATTATCAAAATGTTCAGTAATAACTTTATTCAACATACATCAAACTTGAGTTTAAACATTGATATTCCTTTTGGAAGGATCCTAATGATAAATAAAATTGAATTATGGCTTACAAATGCGAAGCATTCTCTTATATGACCTCTCGGTCTGCAGCTGATTCTACACCAGTCATTCAAAACTGAACCGGGGCTCCGGCTTTAGTCCTCAGTTAGAAAAGTGCCAGTTTATTGTGACCAACGAGACAATTTGGTTACTACTATGGTCCTTGAGGAAAAGAGAACGTAAATTGACTGCCGTAGCGTCCATTTGGAAATTAAGAGAATTCAATCCGGCCTGGTAACATTATTGATGCCATGACATGCAAATGGTTTGGCACTGACATGGTTGACGAATTTTCTGATCAGTTTGCAAAAGGAGCCTTTAAAATTCTTCATGGGAGGAAAGCCAAAACTTCCATTCTGAAACCACGGCTAGTTAGTAGACAGAAAGTCGATCTTCCCTGTGGAATTTGGCAGCAAAACTTCAACATCTTGGTGGGTTTTGCAGTGCGATAGTTTGGCATCACTGTTCTGACAGCAATACATGATACGAAACGAAACAAGCAAATCCAACACTGAAGCCGGCCAACACACACTCAATATTCAAGCGCTGCTTTCCCTCTCCAAACGACGAATTCTCAACAAAATAACAAAACAAACAGCGAGAATAATTACTCTTCTAACGTCGTGATAAATATGAATTCGAAATTAGCTCTCTGAGTGGCAGAACTTACCTTTTTTCTAAGACGAATCTCGTTGATTCGGGAGTGAATTTATTGAGAAAGAACACGTTGCTATTGACTGGTTCGTCACGTGACTCTGTCGTACCAGTCTCCCAAGGCTTTGTTGTCACAAATAAACACGCTTGGGTTTTTGTTGTTTTGTTCAAAGGAACCTACCTTCAAAATAACCAGAAACTGATGTCTAAATCCCGAGTGTTTGAGAAAGACTCGATCGCTGTATTTCTCCATACGTGTTGATTAAAACGTGAACGAATTGAGGCTTGTTTCTCAGTAAATTTGATACCTTTAACTGAGCCGTGACCCAGCGAATATATTCAAGCTTGAAACTCAATCAAAGACTTTAGTTGTAGGTCCTTTTAGATCAACCTCTTTACTTCAGGAGTTTAAATCTTATCCACACAAAAATCGAAAAGATATTATCATCGTGAAGTTACCACAAAATAAACACATTTTCTAGCTCTACTGTTCGGAGTTATTGCGAAGACAAAGTTGGCTCTGATGGTCACAGTTACATACCAATTTAATATACAGAACTTTCGCTACGATCACAGCCATTTATTTCTTCGTTATTAGAAGGCCAGCTTTGCTCAACCTTTTTCCGGTACAATTCGAAAACTGAACTATGTAGCCTAGGTTTTTAATGAATGGCTGAAAGATCTAGCAACCGTGAGAAGAGGCTAGCGACTGACGGGGATAAACTAAACAGTCGAGCGGCCGCCGGAGTAGGGGAAATCTGAGAGAACTTAGACTGCATGTTATCCACACGAGGACTGAAGCGTTGTTGTGCATTTAAAACATGTTTATAAATATATCGACCATCAGCGTTAACACTGGAATCTCCGAGTCGGACAGTTTTATATCAGCAACGGCTCGATACTTGCTGCCGTCCGATTGAGTCGGTAATTTGGCATGGCCCGCATTTTATGCGTAAACGCGGACTCTATCGAAAGTCCATGCCGCTACCCTGGTACGTTCCAGAGGTTTTCTCAATGTTAAACGGCGACGGTTAAGATGATTCAGTTTTTTTTCCTCTGAACACATCTTCGCTTCGCTTAAAGTTAATGAATTCTCCAGATTCCTAACTGTGGGAAAATATCGGTGTGAGTATAACCTGGTAAAATAACCCGGCAGATACATTCGCTTGGTAATCACGTTGATAAGGAAGGCTTCTACGGCTTCGGTTCGGTTGTCGGTTTTGACTAGTCCACAGGTACACTAGGGGAGATACGATATAAATTATGCATTTCTGAGATAACTGCACCTGTTTTCAGTTCAGTTTTTTGCCGATCGAGCTCGGCTCACGGATTCAAATAGTAACTGGCTGTTCTATATTAAACTTTAACTTCTGTTGAGTGTTCTACTGACCCACTTCGGAAATAACACCAGTTGTTTTTATTAAAGCCCTTTGCCCACCGCCGGAGACGAGAACTTGCTCAGTTGCATCACTTTTTCGCTGACTATTTTCAGTCCGTATTCATTTGTCAGCCCCAGTTAAATTTCATAGATTTTTGGCCGAAACGAAAAGGAATGTGGCTCCTTGTTGACGAAACTGAGTTTAGTAATTGGAGTGTGGAGCTGAGAAACGCGACTGTGTGTGGACTGCGATTCGATTCGGGGTGACTCTGATTTTTTTGAGTATATACTAGATTCATACATGTATGTACATTCAAGCTATTTTATTTATTTCTGATGAAACTGCCTTTCCTGCAGTTTCACCTCAGAATCCAGCTTATCCGGCATAGTCAGCTAAACATTTACAAACTTTGAAGACCTATATGTAAAGTGATGTCAGTAAATGTATATCAAATATGAGTATTTTACGTACAGACTTTGTAAAATGATTGAAAAATGTCTGTAATGACACTGATATATTTACAAATTTGTTTAACAGTGTAAAATACGCTTTTAGATGTACGTACAAACCTTTTTTTAATTCTCTACATTTTGTACTATCTGATTGAAAATGTTTGTAAAATATAATGTTTGTAATATAAAATGTCCGTGTTATAAAGTGGTTTCAAGAGTTTCTGGTCTAAAACTGAAAATGTAAGTAAACTCAATATCGTGGTTGAGTGAGAATGTGAACTGAGTGAGAAAGCAAGCTACTAATGAACATGTCAGTCAAAGCCGGACATAATCAATTGCAAGTTTAACTGGTCAAGAGCGAAATACGTGACTTGCTAGCAGTTCTGACAATTTACAATTTGCAGTGGTGTTTCATCGATTGTTAACGTTTTGTTTACAGTCAACTCTCAGCTCGCCTTCCGTCGGGACACGGTAGGAGCTTGAGCTACAGGACAGTTTCGGACTCAAAACAAATCCCGTTATTACAGACTGTCGCAAGCCGTTAACGGTTATATACTATACGGATACGTCGCTCTGTCAAAGCCGAAACCCAGAACAATTCTTGACGGCTGTATTTCGCTCCGGATCATTGTTGAGTTCTTGCAAGAGAGAATACGCTAAGAGAGGGTAACATCTACTGCCTTGATATTTCTTGAAACCTATTTTTTAGATTAACAGGCCGGCCACAGGCGTCAAGTGGTGGTCCGGTCACCACTCCGAAGCACAACAGCATGAGGACCTAGGGATATAAACATTTTTTTAAATGTCGGCGGCTGTTCACAGGCTGAAAAATTGATTAATAGACCGTAAGCTAAGTCGACTAAGCCGATCACCATAAGGAGATAGGGAATAGGGCATTAGGGAATAGGTATTTTAAAATGTTGGACGGCTGTCCCGGCGTAGTAAATCGAACGTTCGGCAATCGAACATAATCGAACCGCAATTTTTTGTGAGTTCGATTATCGAACCAATCGAACTATTGGAACTGAATCGAACTTAATCGATCGTAATCGAACTTAACCTATGGATTGAGTTCGGGCAATATCAGTGCGGATTGAATTGGAATGGGGTCAACGTGACATGCATAGAGTTAAAAATACAATCTACCTAAAACGGATCCAGTAGGAACGGGGAGTTTATTGTACGCTCTCTGAGAGTTCGCTTTTCAAGGTTTCAGTTTACCAATCGATGGTTCGATTATCGAACGTTCCGCGAATGTACTCGATTGCCTTTTTTGTGTGAGATCAATTGCGTATCGCATGGATTGAGTTCGATGAAGTTCGATTGAAAAACCGTTCGATTTCGTTCGATTGACTACGCCGGGAAGCTAAGTCGACTAAGTCGTCCAGGTCGTATAACTCGTAACCATAATTATTTCGGTCTGGGAATACCTATTAAGTGTCCTATTACTTATATCTCCCAGCTGACCACATTATAAATATCCCACTTTCGGTATATGTTTCACTTATTACGCACAAAGGTTTCAATATGAGGCTAAGGGGAAATTAAATGTATTATTTTCACTTTTCACGAATCACTGAGCATGGGCTATTATCACAGTTCGGCCATCTTGGATAGAACAATGGATTTGACCCCGCTAGCCCCGCAATGGCGGGTTTCAGAACGAGTTTACCAGACGAAAACAAAGGTTTTTATTTTCCTGGCCTCATTAAATGATGAAACATTCGAGCGTGACAGAAAGTGGGCTATTGAACTTGCTGTATATGTCAGCTATTTTAGCATGACGTTGAAAAGCTCACGATCGATCATATTAAATAAAATTATATAATAAAATTTTATTTGTAATAGTATTACAGCTTACAGCTGGTGGGGGCCTGCTTTTACTCCTCACACACTCCTCACTACATTAACTGTTTTGGACACACTACGCTCGACTCACATGTTATTATTATGGCAGCTTATACACAGCTGTGGGCCTGCTTGTACTCCTCACACTCTCCTCACTACATTAACTGTTTTGGACACACTACGCTCGACTCAACTGTTGATTTTTACAGAGGGAGGAAACCGGAGAACCCGGAGAAAAACCCAAAACCCTAGAATGCAGACAAGGAATCAACACCAAACCTAACTCCCATTATCCGAGCCGGGAATCGAACCCGGGACCGCAGCGGTGACCAGAGGCGAGTGTTTTATCACTGCGCCAACCTGCACCCCCTTATGGAATTCGATAATGATGGCCGGTAAAGTTTTACTAAAAGATGTTATATAAATAACACAACAACAACTTTTTTCAAGTAATAAAGATCAAATAACAGTAACTAGATATGTACGATATACGGACAAGTGGAAGTACAGATACATGAATACATCATTTATATAAAAGGTGGAAGTGTCAGTGTAGTCGAGGATGCATTAAAGGGGAACTGAATCCTAAATCAACTTTAGCTTTACGAATCAATCTATATCATATGAGGAGCGTTAGGTTATATACCATTCAACTGATGTAATGTGTTCTGCGTCGGAGATAGAAAATTTGAAAAAACCTCACAACGTCCGCTCGGGTACGGGAAATAAATTAGTTTTGCGATGTTGTTCCCAGACTAACAGCTTCAGTCTAATTGCGGACCATTGTGTTTTCTTTGTAATGTTGGACGTACGATATGGCAAATTTGTAGTGAAATTGAGCCGCCACACAAGCTAGATTTATCAGCGGAAAATCGGATATTTTTCGAACTTCTCTTCATAGAAAGGAGAAAACAAAGATTACAAATGTATATGGAAAATAGATATAATAATTATATCGCCTCCCGGCGGTTAGCTCAGTGGTTAAGCGCCGGTCTGTCGTGCGGGAGGGCAAGGATTCAAACCCCGGCCGGACCAACAACAACAACAACAACTTTATTTACCCTATTACTTACATATTATAGTATTTACAGAGAAAAAAGAAATTGGAATATTTCTTGTACTGGCACCCTGAAATAACTAGAAAGCTAAAAATGCCAGGGAGCCAGTTTACATGGCTGAATTAAATTACTAAGTCGGAGAAACCCTCAAGAGTCTTAAAAAAACTGAGTAGAAGGTACTGCCTTTGTGAACGAACTACAAATCGTTAGACCTTCAAGTCTTCTCGGATAAATGAGCCCGGCGGTTGAGGTTGTCCGTCCACCTTGGAGTTAAATCAAACATTTCATAAGATATTATAAAGAGTCGTTAAGTTTCATTTTGAAGCTGAATTTTGTAACTGAATAAGTGAAGATCAGTGAATCATCAATTGTATTCCAGACGTTTGGGCCAGAATATTTTATGTTAAATTTGCCATAGTTGCAGTGCCAACTTGAGGAAGAGAGAAATATGATTTTGAAGCTAATATGACTAGTTGAAATAAATTAAAAACTCATTTGATTAAATACTGAGAGAAGCAGGCCATTTGAATTTGAGAACTGATACACGAAAAAGGCAATATGAATTGTACTTAGGTCTGAGAACAACTGTACAGACCGTAAAATAATCCCTAGCTGTAAAATGATCCCGGCCGTAAAATGATCCCCAAACTGGACAGTAATGATTCCCCAACTGGACAGTAAAACGATCCCCAAACTGGACATGTAGTGTAAAAAGATCCCGTCCGTAAACTGATCCCCAAACTGGACAGTAAAATGCTGGTTCCTGGCCTTAAAATGATCCCCAAACTGGACGTAAAATGATCCCGCGTAATTTTCAGACCAGCGACAAAGCGGTTTCAAAACTAATTTTTAACAATTTAATACACTAAATAAAAGCTATCTTTGAATAAAAAAAAGGGGGTCATTTATATGATAAATGGGTCCCTGTTTTACAAGAAAAAGGTAGCTCCTACTGAGCCCGGATTCCAAAATTATTGTGATTTGTTTCTGTCCAGAATAAGATGAACTTTCGTTAATAACCCTCATTTATTAGCTAAGTCGTGTACAACTAGGAATTCTTCATATTGTTTCTACAGAAAACACGGATCCTGTACTGCCGCACATATATAATACGTCATAAACATAATATAACACGTCATGAACACAATATAAAACGTCATAAACATAATATTATACGTCATAAACATAATAGTTTACGTCATAAACATAATATTGGAAACAAAATGAACACTTTATTCTTTCTTTCTCAGGCATAAGAACTTGAAAATGTAAAGACCGGAACAAATATCTTGGTTTAATATTCATTACATACGGCAACTTCAGCCTAGCCATGCAGACAAGAACTGAACAAGGTCTTTAAGGACCCATTGACATATTTCGTTGCTATGCAACACCGTTGCTATGCTCGCAGCAGCAGATGCTGACTGAAACAGCCGACTCGGGCGATATGAGTCGGCTGTTTTCTCAGGCTAGTTTTATGCGTGTTCACCAGCCACCCGATAGTTTTAATACTTACACATGTTTGTAAGTTTTATTCGTGGTTTACCTGAAAGGTTTTCATTAATGAATGAAGTCAGTAAAGTATTCAAAAGTCGGAACAAGCTGTAGCGGGTGCATTTTAGATTTGTCGCTGGAAAATGAAAAGCTTGGTTTATTGTGTGAAAGAAAATAATACTTGATAAGAATCTCAATCCGATAATTTTGAAGGAATCGTTCAGGACTCGAAAGGCGCCTAATTGCGTGCACTTGAACCTACAGCAAGGGATAATTAATAATTTGTATGGAGTAAAAAAGTAACGGCAAGCGTACGGCGCCGCCAACACAGTGATGAATCGCCGATGAATGGGAAAGGAACTTGTAGTAGACTCTCCGATGTAGCCGAGATCCCAATTCCAACAAGATGGAAGTGATCTACAAGCTAGGATCTCGAGATACAGTAAATCCATAATGACTCAGAAGAGCAACTTTGCTATTGTCCTTAGGAATTAACGATAACTGAAGGGCTATCAATACAGTTTGATAGAAACAATATCCCTATTGTTTTGAGGAAAACTCTTGAGCTGCAAATTCTTCTCTAAAACTGAACTATAATTACCATACGAATAAAAACAAACCACCAGATCAATTAAACAAAGTTGATTCAATCTCAAAAACACCAATTTACAGTTCGTTTTCCTTATCATCGCACTCATCCACTTAGTGAATTGTTTTGTTGAACAATGAAATTCGGGTGCTGTCTCGTTTATTTGAAACTAAACAATTTTATTCAATGGACATGGTTTACTCTAAGCCTATAGATGTCGTGGTTTTTTTCAGTTATGAAACACACATCAAAACATAGGGTTCACTGGGTACGCAGTAACTATTCGATGGTCGACGGCGAATATTGTTCATCACGGGAACACTCTGTTCCGGAATAGGTTGTTTTTGGAATTGTTTATTCAACAATAATTTTCGGTGGTGAATTGCAGCCTCGGTCGCTTCTTGCCATCCATAATCTTCCATGTTCATCAAGTTTTGCTTTGTTTCCAAGATTTTTCGGAAATCAGGATCTTTTCTTAAGCTGTGAATCCATTTCAAAACGAAAAAAAGAGGGACGAAAGGTGACAAAAGGGATGAAAGGAGATAAAAGGGACGATCAAGTAGATTTGTGCTATTTGATACTAACTTTCAACGAGTGAACATGGAAAATCGGACTTTGAAAAACTGCCCCGTACCTAATTGTGGATCAACGTATCTTGTTAAATTATCTAACCACTTGGCACAAGTCCATAGGTTATCAACTCAAGAACGTAAACCATATTTACAAGAAGCGAATGTAAATCCAGTTGTTGATAATGGGAAATATGTTGGTTAGGAATCCTGCTTATAATGTTGGTCTAACTGAGAGACCTTAGCTAAATCAGCTAATCGACATTTGTTAAACTTAGTGACCACGCCAATTTGTTTTCTATAAAGTTGGAAACTTTTAAGGGTCTGACATTATACTCCCGATCCTTGAAGAGTAAATATATAAACGATGGCTGCTAATCGTTCCAACTCAGATGATGAAATGACTGAAGATTCTTATCAAAGCTCTGATTCTCAGGAGAGCACGGACTCCACTGATGATAGTTATGACTGACAAGAGGATGTTTGGGAAAGAATTCGAAACGAAGCTAAAGAACGGCACCAGGAAGATTGGGAAGCGTTGGTTCAAAAGTATGAACACGATGGGGATAGTAATGAAGTTGCTGAAATCAAAGCCAGTAACGCTTTGGTTCCTACCTATAGAAAAGACCATAGAGAAGTGTTGTTCGAAGATATGAAATGGATTCACAGCTTAAGAAAAGATCCTGATTTCCGAAAAATCTTGGAAACAAAGCAAAACTTGATGAACATGGAAGATTATGGATGGCAAGAAGCGACCGAGGCTGCAATTCACCACCGAAAATTATTGTTGAATAAACAATTTCAAAAACAACCTATTCCGGAACAGTGTTCCCGTGATGAACAATATTCGCGACCATCGAATAGTTACTGCGTACCCAGTGAACCCTATGTTTTGATGTGTGTTTCATAACTGAAAAAAAACACGACATCTACAGGCTTAGAGTAAACCATGTCCATTGAATTAAATTGGTTAGTTTCAAAGAAACGAGACAGCACCCGAATTTCAATGTTCAACAAAACAATTCACTAAGTGGATGAGTGCGATGATAAGGAAAACGAACTGTAAATTGGTGTTTTTGAGATTGAATAAACTTTGTTTAATTGATCTGGTGGTTTGTTTTTATTCGTATGGTAATTATAGTTCAGTTTTAGAGAAGAATTTGCATCTCAAGAGTTTTCCTCAAAACAATATTGCTATTTTTTCTATCAAACTGTATCGATAGCCCTTCAGTTATCGTTAATTCCTAAGGACAATAGCAAAGTTGCTCTTATGAGTCATTATGGATTTACTGTATCTCGAGATCCTAGCTTGTAGATCACTTCCATCTTGTTGTTGCTCAATTTTTTGAATGGAATTGGGAGCGATCGGTTCTAGCTTTATAGCTGCTCCAAACAATAGGCTTTGCCCAAACATGCCCGAATAGATCGATGCCCTCATCCAAAGGAACAATAGATAATGAGAGCGCCACACTTTATTCATGAGCCCAGACAAAAGATAATTTATTCACCCCCATTTTATTCATGAGAGCGCCACATTTTATTCATGAGCCCCAGACAAAAGATAATTTATTCACCCCCATTTTATTCATGAGCGCGCCGCATTTTATTCATAAGCGCCGCATTTTATTCATGAGCCCCAGACAAAAGATAATTTATTCACCCCCATTTTATTCATGAGAGCGCCTTAAAAATTAGCATAACACCCTGAAAATTAGCATAACACCCCATAACACCCTGAAAATTAGCATAACACCCCCAAAAAGGGGCTAATTCGGTACCTCTCCTACTACTCACGTAACTTGTAAACGAACCTTTAGACAAAAACGGGGTACGGAAAGTGAAAAAAAACGAACAATCCGCATTTTAATCATGTCCAGATCATAACGTAAGCAATTAATTAAAGGAAGCAGGTCACGTGACATAGTAAATGGTAAAATACTTTTTTAAAGTGTTATAATATAAATGACAGATACCAACTTAGAAGGCGGAAATACAATGCAATTGTCATTTTAAGCAGTGTGATAGCAAAACGTGTCAAAATTTTCCAGTGTAAACTTCCCTCATTTCAAAAACTCGTTTCGTGACGTCATCAACTGACGAATGTCAAGTGATAATAAAGGAGACTTCCGGCATCTGATTAACAAAGTCAAATATTAGGTATTTTGTATAATTTGGACAACTTCCATGTAAATATATCGACAGAGATTTGAAGATGTTTAAAATATCTGCTGGGGGTCTGTTAAGGACAAAAATCCAGTTACTTGAGTCCATATAGTAATACGGGTTTAACAAGAGAGTTACACAGTGTCATTATTAGTTTAACGTCCATTCTAAAGTATTACCCATTTCTTTTCTAAGTTTATGTAATGCTTTAAAGGCCCATTGACATATTTAAATCAACCGTTGCTAGGGAAAGTTTGCAGCCTCGTGAAACTCGGAAAATTAAAGAGTGTACAATGATTATTGTCAAGGTGACTCCTAGGGTAAAGCCTTGTAGTCTGATGACGTCATTAAGTGACGTCATGATGACGTCATCAAAATCAGAAAATTTCTCCAAGGATTTTTAATCTACTAGTAATTTATGAATATTTTCCGAACCTACGAATTAATGCGCATAAAACCGAGCATGCGTTTGCCATTACGACACAAAATAAAGATTTTACAACACTTTTCAGTCCAATTTTAAGCTTTTTTGGCGAATGAAAAGCCATAACTTTTCCAAAATCCATAACTTTTCCAAAATCCATGCTCGTTTTTGTGGAGAACGTGGTCAACAACGTGGTCAACAACGTCTCCACTTTTCCTCATTCCCAGCCCCCAAAATATGCAAAATGGCCTATTCTGCCCGGATTATGCCCCAATTACGTTTTCTGCTCCTGAGGCCCTATTATGCTTGAAATTCTGCCGGCAGAATGTGCTAAAGCCTACCTGCCGGTCGAAAATCACTTTACTCAGTCTTGATTGGCTGTACTTTCTTCGTGTTTTTAGAAGCCATGTTCTCGCAGGAAGCAGCCATTTCAGCTTCTGTATCTTTGACAACTTTAGATACCATTTACTAGAAGCTAGATTCAACTTCAAGTGAAAGTTGTCGAATCTCGGTCTAATTTTAGCTTGATTTCTATTGGCTCTTCGGTTTGCCGTGAAATGGGTTCCTGGCATGTGCTCCACACAGTCCGAAGCTCACTGCAGACAATCAAGCTAGCTCATTGCAGACTGGAGTATTCACCAAACTGGCCATTGTCGGAGGAAATAGGAAAAAATGCACATCCTGTTCGACCAATTATTGTAGGCTTTACTGCAACAACAGTTCTGCGACTATTTCACGACCACAAAACAGGCACTTTTGAGCGTGCGTTAATTTCTTTACTTCCGGTTTCTAAAAATCCTAAACATTTAGCACGCTTTCACTAAACACCAAAATTTTTCCCGTTAAAATGTTGTTGACCACGTTCTCCACAAAAACGAGCATGGATTTTGGAAACCGACAATAAATGCCAAAGTTATGGCTTTTCATTCGCCAAAAAAGCTTAAAATTGGACTGAAAAGTGTTGTAAAATCTTTATTTTGTGTCGTAATGGCAAACGCATGCTCAGTTTTATGCGCATTAATTCGTAGGTTCGGAAAATATTCATAAATTACTAGTAGATTAAAAATCCTTGGAGAAATTTTCTGATTTTGATGACGTCATCATGACGTCACTTAATGACGTCATCAGACTACAAGGCTTTACCCTAGGAGTCACCTTGACAATAATCATTGTACACTCTTTAATTTTCCGAGTTTCACGAGGCTGCAAACTTTCCCTAGCAACGGTTGATTTAAATATGTCAATGGGCCTTTAAAGCATTACATAAACTTAGAAAAGAAATGGGGTAATACTTTAGAATGGACGTTAAACTAATAATGACACTGTGTAACTCTCTTGTTAAACCCGTATTACTATATGGACTCAAGTAACTGGATTTTTGTCCTTAACAGACCCCCAGCAGATATTTTAAACATCTTCAAATCTCTGTCGATATATTTACATGGAAGTTGTCCAAATTATACAAAATACCTAATATTTGACTTTGTTAATCAGATGCCGGAAGTCTCCTTTATTATCACTTGACATTCGTCAGTTGATGACGTCACGAAACGAGTTTTTGAAATGAGGGAAGTTTACACTGGAAAATTTTGACACGTTTTGCTATCACACTGCTTAAAATGACAATTGCATTGTATTTCCGCCTTCTAAGTTGGTATCTGTCATTTATATTATAACACTTTAAAAAAGTATTTTACCATTTACTATGTCACGTGACCTGCTTCCTTTAATTAATTGCTTACGTTATGATCTGGACATGATTAAAATGCGGATTGTTCGTTTTTTTTCACTTTCCGTACCCCGTTTTTGTCTAAAGGTTCGTTTACAAGTTACGTGAGTAGTAGGAGAGGTACCGAATTAGCCCCTTTTTGGGGGTGTTATGCTAATTTTCAGGGTGTTATGGGGTGTTATGCTAATTTTCAGGGTGTTATGCTAATTTTTAAGGCGCTCTCATGAATAAAATGGGGGTGAATAAATTATCTTTTGTCTGGGGCTCATGAATAAAATGCGGCGCTTATGAATAAAATGCGGCGCGCTCATGAATAAAATGGGGGTGAATAAATTATCTTTTGTCTGGGGCTCATGAATAAAATGTGGCGCTCTCATGAATAAAATGGGGGTGAATAAATTATCTTTTGTCTGGGCTCATGAATAAAGTGTGGCGCTCTCATTATCTATTGTTCCTTTGGATGAGGGCATCGATCTATTCGGGCATGTTTGGGCAAAGCCTATTGTTTGGAGCAGCTATAAAGCTAGAACCGATCGCTCCCAATTCCATTCAAAAAATTGAGCAACAACAAGATGGAAGTGATCTACAAGCTAGGATCTCGAGATACAGTAAATCCATAATGACTCATAAGAGCAACTTTGCTATTGTCCTTAGGAATTAACGATAACTGAAGGGCTATCAATACAGTTTGATAGAAAAAATAGCAATATTGTTTTGAGGAAAACTCTTGAGATGCAAATTCTTCTCTAAAACTGAACTATAATTACCATACGAATAAAAACAAACCACCAGATCAATTAAACAAAGTTGATTCAATCTCAAAAACACCAATTTACAGTTCGTTTTCCTTATCATCGCACTCATCCACTTAGTGAATTGTTTTGTTGAACATTGAAATTCGGGTGCTGTCTCGTTTCTTTGAAACTAAACAATTTAATTCAATGGACATGGTTTACTCTAAGCCTATAGATGTCGTTTTTTTTTTTCAGTTATGAAACACACATCAAAACATAGGGTTCACTGGGTACGCAGTAACTATTCGATGGTCGCGAATATTGTTCATCACGGGAACACTGTTCCGGAATAGGTTGTTTTTGAAATTGTTTATTCAACAATAATTTTCGGTGGTGAATTGCAGCCTCGGTCGCTTCTTGCCATCCATAATCTTCCATGTTCATCAAGTTTTGCTTTGTTTCCAAGATTTTTCGGAAATCAGGATCTTTTCTTAAGCTGTGAATCCATTTCATATCTTCGAACAACACTTCTCTATGGTCTTTTCTATAGGTAGGAACCAAAGCGTTACTGGCTTTGATTTCAGCAACTTCATTACTATCCCCATCGTGTTCATACTTTTGAACCAACGCTTCCCAATCTTCCTGGTGCCGTTCTTTAACTTCGTTTCGAATTCTTTCCCAAACATCCTCTTGTCCGTCATAACTATCATCAGTGGAGTCCGTGCTCTCCTGAGAATCAGAGCTTTGATAAGAATCTTCAGTCATTTCATCATCTGAGTTGGAACGATTAGCAGCCATCGTTTATATATTTACTCTTCAAGGATCGGGAGTATAATGTCAGACCCTTAAAAGTTTCCAACTTTATAGAAAACAAATTGGCGTGGTCACTAAGTTTAACAAATGTCGATTAGCTGATTTAGCTAAGGTCTCTCAGTTAGACCAACATTATAAGCAGGATTCCTAACCAACATATTTCCCATTATCAACAACTGGATTTACATTCCTCGACAAAAACTTTCTTTTTTTAAGTTTCGCTTCTTGTAAATATGGTTTACGTTCTTGAGTTGATAACCTATGGACTTGTGCCAAGTGGTTAGATAATTTAACAAGATACGTTGATCCACAATTAGGTACGGGGCAGTTTTTCAAAGTCCGATTTTCCATGTTCACTCGTTGAAAGTTAGTATCAAATAGCACAAATCTACTTGATCGTCCCTTTTATCTCCTTTCATCCCTTTTGTCACCTTTCGTCCCTCTTTTTTTCGTTTTGAAATTTTAAAAAGAGGGATAAAAAAGAAAAAGCGGGACGAGAGGCGAGAAAAGGGATGAAAAGGAGAGAAAAGGGACGATCAAATAGATTTGTGCTATTTGATACTAACTTTCAACATAGTTAATAGAGTGGAATGGTTAGGAAATCCGCAAACTTCAAAGGGGCTAACAAAGGCGCTGCGATTTAGGTTGGAAGGGGTAAGACAAAAGATTGTGCACGGTTATAGTTCATTAGCGTCCCTTCAACGACTGAACTCACGCGCTTCTATTGGCTGAATGATTAACACATTGGAATTTCTATTGTGTTTTGTGCACGTTCAAGGTTGAAAAAAGCTAACAAAGACCTATAACAAAGAAGGTCGCTGGGTTTCCTAACCATTCCACTCTATTAACTATGCTTTCAACGAGTGAACATGGAAAATCGGACTTTGAAAAACTGCCCTGTACCTAATTGTGGATCAAAGTATCTTGTTAAATTATCCAACCACTTGGCACAAGTCGATAGGTTATCAACTCAAGAACGTAAACCATATTTACGAGAAGCGAAACTTCGAAAAAGAAAGTTTTTGTCGAGGAATGTAAATCCAGTTGTTGATAATGGGAAATATGTTGGTTAGGAATCCTGCTTATAATGTTGGTCTAACTGAGAGACCTTAGCTAAATCAGCTAATCGACATTTGTTAAACTTAGTGACCACGCCAATTTGTTTTCTATAAAGTTGGAAACTTTTAAGGGTCTGACATTATACTCCCGATCCTTGAAGAGTAAATATATAAACGATGGCTGCTAATCGTTCCAACTCAGATGATGAAATGACTGAAGATTCTTATCAAAGCTCTGATTCTCAGGAGAGCACGGACTCCACTGATGATAGTTATGACGGACAAGAGGATGTTTGGGAAAGAATTCGAAACGAAGCTAAAGAACGGCACCAGGAAGATTGGGAAGCGTTGGTTCAAAAGTATGAACACGATGGGGATAGTAATGAAGTTGCTGAAATCAAAGCCAGTAACGCTTTGGTTCCTACCTATAGAAAAGACCTAAGAGAAGTGTTGTTCGAAGATATGAAATGGATTCACAGCTTAAGAAAAGATCCTGATTTCCGAAAAATCTTGGAAACAAAGCAAAACTTGATGAACATGGAAGAATATGGATGGCAAGAAGCGACCGAGGCTGCAATTAACCACAGTTACTGCGTACCCAGTGAACCCTATGTTTTGATGTGTGTTTCATAACTGAAAAAAAACCGTCATCTATAGGCTTAGAGTAAACCATGTCCATTGAATAAAATTGTTTAGTTTCAAATAAACGAGACAGCACCCGAATTTCATTGTTCAACAAAACAATTCACTAAGTGGATGAGTGCGATGATAAGGAAAACGAACTGTAAATTGGTGTTTTTGAGATTGAATCAACTTTGTTTAATTGATCTGGTGGTTTGTTTTTATTCGTATGGTAATTATAGTTCAGTTTTAGAGAAGAATTTGCAGCTCAAGAGTTTTCCTCAAAACAATAGGGATATTGTTTCTATCAAACTGTATTGATAGCCCTTCAGTTATCGTTAATTCCTAAGGACAATAGCAAAGTTGCTCTTCTGAGTCATTATGGATTTACTGTATCTCGAGATCCTAGCTTGTAGATCACTTCCATCTTGTTGGAATTGGGAGCGATCAGTTCTAGCTTTATAGCTGCTCCAAACAATAGGCTTTGCCCAAACATGCCCGAATAGATCGATGACCTCATCCAAAGGAACAATAGATAATGAGAGCGCCATATTTATTCATGAGCCCCAGACAAAAGATAATTTATTCACCCCCATTTTATTCACGAGCGCGCCGCATTTTATTCATAAGCGCCGCATTTTATTCATGAGCCCCAGACAAAAGATAATTTATTCACCCCCATTTTATTCATGCGAGCGCCTTAAAAATTAGCATAACACCCTGAAAATTAGCATAACACCCCATAACACCCTGAAAATTAGCATAGCACCCCCAAAAAGGGGGCTAATTCGGTCCCTCTCCTACTACTTACGTGACACAACTTTGAAAGATACAAATAGTTCATATTATTACAAATACCGATAACAAATAGTCTACCGAGTTTCATAAACATTGGATGGAAGCTTCCCTTTAAATAAAAGTGGCTAATTGAAGTTCATAATGATGAACGCAACTTAGGCGAAACGGACATTTGACATTTGAAAGCTTATTGACTGAGTTGGGTCGGGCCGGACGGGAAAATATTTGGTTCTGCGTACGACCTCCGCTTCACTCGGTCCGTACGTCATGACCTCGATCGAGCTAAATATTTTCCCGTTCGGCCCTCCCATTCAGTCAATAAGTACATTGTGAGAAATCGATTCCACGCGTGCGCACTAGGCATCAAATTACGACCTTAAATTGTATTGCTCAGAATTGCTCAGAGTCCAATTGTGAAACAGTATTACAATAAACCTTCAAATGTATCGTTTGCATCGTATTTTCTAGCATGTTATTGACTGTAAAATTGCATGTAATCGAGTTGAAGCGAATAATTCTGGCTTCCTGAGCTTATTCGAATTAATGCACTAACCGTGTGTTTTGGCCTCCATGTTCACTGTAACTTCCTTCATTTTAGCCACACTGATGGTTGCTTTGACATCTTTGGAGAATAAGCATAAGCGTTTCTTAATTTGTAACGATGGAATCGAGTAGCTTAAATGTCATTTTATCACACAATTATATGCAAATGTAACTTAGTATTTACCGACAACTTTCCAGTGAGGTTACATTTGAGTGATTTTCAGGTATCTGTACACTACCACAGCTCGAAAGAACATCAAAACGAAACCCGTACGGCCGCCGACTTCTTCTCTGAAATTTCAACCACCATATTCCTCTTGATTAGACTGTAAGAACCTGGTAGCTAGTTTATTCGTAACTCATTGTGATTGGTTGAATCTGACTTTTAAGTTTTGTCTTGGCGATGGCGGGAATATAAAACAAATGGAAAAAAATCTCGAGTGTGTTCCCGGTAAATAACAGCTCTCGGTCCTCGATAAAATTGTTATTCTTTAGCTAGCTCGTTCCATGATGTCAGAACTTCTGCAATACTTGCCTGAATACGTAGTGAATGGGTGGCAAGAATTAAAGCACTAGAGAGCCTGAGAAATAGAGATTTATGATTGACAGGCGCTATTGCATAATTTTACGGCCCGCCCACAATGGAATACATTTCTGACAATGACCTATTGCTACATAGCCATAATTTTTCCAGATACAACGCACGCTCTCATTGGTTCAACTGGGGTCACGTGGCAGTCGTCAAAATCCAATGTATCCTGCGCGGGTCCACCACGAGATCACATCGTGACAAAAGATGGTGTGAATGTGTTGCGCGTACCAGGGGCTAGCTAAAGGCGAAAAAATAAATATTTTTACAACAGCCGCCAATTTTCTCGCAACCTGACTGGCTAATTTTCATATGCAATATTTGGACAGTGTCTGTCCTAATATTGGATTCACAGCTAATTTGGCCATGTTATGACGAAAATCGTTGTCAATATTAGGACTCCAATTTGTTATTTACAACAACAAAACACTGTTAGCTTCGAGTCGGCGAAAGGTCCAAAATGTAAACACTTCTTGCTTTCCCGAACTCTACAAAAAATACCTAAGCTACTCTAAACTGTTTGTTTCTACTGAAGAACGTAATGTAAAGTATCCTGAATAAGAGATTTTAATCACGAACTAGAGCGATGTTATTATTATTTATTGTAACAATTAGTTTTGTTCTGCTGATATCTCAGATGAGATAAAGTCAATATATATGAAAGATCAACGATAATATCACAAAGTGTAGTGCGTTTAATTTTTCGTCAAGAAAATTATGGACATTTGCGAAGATAGTTCATCTACCGATCTAGTAATACAGTGATATAGCTTCACTGTTGCTTGAAACTTATCTGCAAATGTTATTATTGATTATCGTAACAATTATTTTTGATTTGCTGATATCTCAGATGAGATAAAGGCAATAAAGTCGTTGCATTCACCTTGACATTGTCAGAAATCTATTCCATTGTGGGCGGGGCTTAAAATTATGCAATAGCGCCTGTCAATCATAAATCTCTATTTCTCAGGCTCTCTACGTATTCAGGCAAGTATTGCAGAAGTTCTGACATCATGGAATGAGCGAGCTGAAGAATAACAATTTTATCGAGGACCGAGAGCTGTTATTTACCGGGAACACACTCGAGATTTCCCCCCCATTTTTTCATATTCCCGCCACCGCCAAGACAAAACTTAAAAGTCAGATTCAAACAATCACACTGAGTTACGAATAAACTAGTTACCAGGTTCTTACAGGCTTATCGAGAGCAATATGGCAATATGACGAAGTTCAGAGAATGAAGAAGAAGTCGACGGCCCGTTTTGATGCTCTTTCGAGCTGTGGTAGCGTACAGATACCTGAAAATCACTCAAATTTAACCTCACCGAGAAGCTGTCGGTAAATACTAAGTTACATTTGCATATAATTGTGTGATAAAATGACATTTAAGCTACTCGATTCCATCGTTACAAATTAAGAAACGCTTATGCTTATTCACAAAAGATGATCAAAGCAACCATCAGTGTGGCTAAAATGAAGGAAATTACAGTGAACATGGAGGCCAAAACACACGGTTAGTGCATTAATTCGAATAAGCTCAGGAAGCCAGAATTATTCGCTTCAACTCGATTACATGCAATTTTACAGTCAATAACATGCTAGAAAATACGATGCAAACGATACATTTGAAGGTTTATTGTAATTCTGTTTCACAATTGAACTCCAAACACAAACTACTGTAAAAAAGTACTGTAAAATTCTGAGCAATACAATGTCTATTTACGGTCGTAATTTGATGCCTAGTGCGCACGCGTAGGATCGATTTCTGACAATGATTTGGAATTTCCGGAACTGTACTTGATTGGTTCTCTTCCTATTTGGCTAAGAGATCCCAGAGAGTGTAGGTCCTCTTCTTTTCGTCATTTATGCTAGTAAACTCTTCAAGATTGTTGAAAAGCACTTACCTGAAATACACTGTTACGCTGACGATACTCAGTTGTACCTGTCCTTTAGAGCTGGAAATACGTATACCTCTGATGAAGCTGATGCCGTGTCTGCTATGGGGAATCTTGTATTACTGATATTCAACGGTGGATGACCTCTGACAAGTTAAAACTGAACACTGCAGAACAAAACTGAATTTCTTATCCTTGGTACTATAAAGCAACTTGAAAAAGTTAACATGGATCAGCTAAATGTTACCAGTACTCGAATCATTCCTTCAACTGTTGTTAAGAATCTAGGATCCTGGTTTGACTCAAGATTAAGTATGTTAAGCCATATTAATAAAACATGTAGTTTAGTCTTTTATCATCTCTACAATATTCGAAGAATTAGGAAATACTTGACTGAGCATTGTACTAAATCCTTAGTACATGCTTCAAAGTATTACTAGTAAAATTGACTACTGTAATAGTTTATTATATGGCCTACCGAAATCTCATCAAATGAAACTCTTCAGTGCATTCAGAATGCTATTCCAGACTTGTAACTGGCACGCCTAGATTCTGCCGTATTACTCCAGTTTTATTTCGTCTCCATTGGCTCCCTATTGATGATTATCGCATAAAATATAATATACTTATTTTAACCTTTAAATGTTTGCATGGTTTAGCACCTAATTACTTAAGTAATATTTTAGTAACTAAGGATCAATCTAGATACAGCCTTATATCTAATTCTGCTTTAACATTAATTCCAGCTAGTGTCAGGACTTGTGCAACACTTGGGGACAGAGCTTTTCAGTCAGCAGCCCCAAAACTGTGGAATAGCCTACCGGTGAATCTACGGAATTTAACATGTTTATGCACTTTTAAAGTCTTGCTTAAGACGCACCTTTTAAAATCATTTTTCATTAATTTATAAATGTCATTGTATACATATCAGTTATTGACAATGTTAGCTCGATTATTAGTGTTAGTTCGATTATTAGTTATTGTTTGTAGTAGTATTTTCTGTATTAATAGCATGCAGTGTTCTCTTCTTAATTATTAATTACTGTTGTTATCGTAGCTTGAATTGTAATGCGCATATGAACATATTTGGATGTAATATGCGCAATATAAATTAAATTATTATTATTAATTATTATGTTGTCGTAAACATTCCAAGGTAAAAAAAGGATAAAAATCGATATCGGAAGGTATTCATAATGATTCAAGCAATATCATGTAGGACATACGCTGACCGCCCTAAGTATTAGTGGCGAGAGGGAATATAACGCGATCAGTGGTTTGAGTCGGCTAGACACCATTTTTGAGATTAAAGAAGTAAAAGCAATGAAATTTTCAAGTTTAACCGCAAACAGTTCTATATGCAATACAAGATTTATTAAAAGATATCCAACAGTGAGAACAGCCAGTAACAGAATATGTTTAGCGCTCAGATAAATTGATCAAAACTTTAAACTTTGATCCCAATAAAATGATATTATGCTCACATATATTATATGCTTTATCAAAATCCACGAGTTATCCTTTGGGTCCCTGTGGTTTTACAGTGCGACTGCTGAAACCGGGGCCACTTAGACAACGAGAACTAAACACATTGAAAAACGAAAGTAAAGTTTCCAAAATACAAATCCTAGCATATCCATGCGATTTTCTTCATTCAACTGAAGACTTCAGAACGAGTCTATGAAATAGACTGATTTAGCTTGTACATTCAGATCATGATCTCCAGAGGATTCAGTGCTTTGTTTTCCAATTAGATAAATTGATACATTTCCTCTTGGAATATAGAAAAAAAAACATTACCCAAGGGAAGTCAGGTGACCGGAATTGGGACAACAAATGTACAAGCTAAATCGGTCAATTGTATGATGACGTCACATATTACAACTACCAGAACTCTTTGCGCGGATCCTTTTGTTCCTTTAATTGGAACCATTGTTTTGGAACTCTCAGAGGAGTTGATAAATTTGAACTGAAAAGGATTCTGTTAGTTGTAGTAGACTGACGTCATAATGCAAATGTCATATTACCGGATCAAAGCTCGAGTAAGTTGAAATGCTATTATCTTCTACTCGACACTGATTGGCTCAAATAACCGTAAGTTGGAATGCTTTGTTTTCGTTCTGCAATGTGATTGGTTCTCGTTCAGACAAATTTAATTCGTATTAATTTCGTCTGTTCGACTCTAATTTATACGATTAATTTAATTCAGACGAATGTAAATCCGTTTGTGTGCCCTTATTGATTGTGTCCAGCGGAAAATGGAACTAAAAAAACATGGCGCTCTTCAGGAAAGAAATGTTGCTGGCAAATAATCATGAAGGAAAGACAGATAATACGAGAATTACGCCATTGGCCGTGTACTGTTCTGAGGAAAAGTTCCTTTTACGAGTTAGCTTCATAATATGTTTGCTGTTGCAATCACTTGAAACGGTTTATAAGCGTTATCGCAGTTATCGTCCGCTGAGTCACCCAACGGGTACGTTAGTTTATCTTTTTGTTTTGCATGGTCACCTATTTTACATCAAATAACATCAAGTGGTTACATCAAAATTACGTATATACATCAAATATAAAAAGAAAAACAAATGTTCTTGATATGTAGAACTTGTTTTTACAGCACTTATTGACAAGAATTGGGTGACATTTCAGTAAAGTAAAGTAAAGCAACTTTATTTAACGACAGTTTGATGAGGCTGTTTAAACTCGAGGCCGACGTGGGACCTACGATTTTACATCCTTATCCGAGAAGACGTGCAGTTCGAGAACTAGATTGTTTCGCAAAGGAAGCACCTTCAACTCAGTATTTTAAGACCCTGAGTGTTAGTCCGACCAGGGTTTGAAACCGCGACCTCCCGCACGACAGACCGGAGCTTAACCACTGAGCTAACCCGGAGGCGGTAGTTGGAAATTTTGAAAAGTTTGACAATCTAAGGGGTCACACCAGTATTATTTGTAGTTACTGCTTGATTGCTTTCATCGCGCGGCGCTATATCATAAAACAAGTAAATAAGCCTAATCCATTTATTATACAGTCATAAAAACACTCCAGTCATTCAGAACACTCAAGAAATATTAAAAACACGCGCGTTCGGATTGTGCTTTCAACATTTCCTTATATTCTTTGTTGGCCTTGCATTATTAATTGATTGGCCAGCATTATTAAAAATGGCTTTGAACACTTTATCCAATAATCGAGACAACACTTAAAGGGATACCGAGCGAAGAACACATTTGGGCTCCAAGAATCTTTAACATGTCCTTTGTTCGAAAAATGTATTATAATTTGATAAAACGTTTTTAATGTTGAGAACGAGCACCTCAAAGTTGGCCCCGCGAAGACCTGGGCGCCGCCATCTTGTTTGCATTTTCCACGCACTTTCTCAGCGCTAATTCAGTGATCTCTCCTATTCTTTGTAAGTTTTGGTGTGACTTTTCAACTGCTCGGAATTAAACTCGATTTTCACCGAGATGGCAAAGTCATTTGTTATACTAGAACTGAAATATGGTGAAGACAAGATTGTGAGGGAAGATTTAGAAGACTGATACAGCGATACCTCACATCGTAGCACAACTGTTGTCCAGTCAACACGCTACGCATCATGAAGTATGCCGTCCACCAACTTTGGTCATTTCGCCTTCCAAATGGTTTTAATCGTCCTCTCAGTCTTCTAAATCTTTCTTCACAATCTTGTCTTGATCGTATTTCAGTTCTAGTAAAAATGACTTTGTCATCTCGATGAAAATCGAGTTAATACCGAGCAGTTGAAAAGTCACATATACATTTACAAAGAATAGGAGATATCACATTAGCGCTGAGAAAGTGCGTGGAACGAATCCAGACTCTAGTAACTCTAGGAAAGAAAGGATATAAGTAATTCTGCACGTTAGACTGAACCTGCCGCGATAATGACTATGGAATCTACTTGGTCTAGTCGAAAAGAACAAAGTCATCTGCATGGATGCCAACTAAGCCCTTATGGATCTTATAAAATAGAGACGCCTGTGATAGCAGACGTGTCTGTTCAAGAGTACTACTTTTTAAACTTGCTCAAGTTTGTTAATAGCATTCTCATTATGAGGGTTCCATACATAGAGGCATACTGAGGCATACTCAAACTGATCGAAGCTGAGGTCTGCGAGCTTCGTAGGCCTTAGATTTTACCGCAACTTTTCAGGCTTAAAGTGCAAGTAGCGCCATAAAACAACATGAACTCTTTTTGTCCCAAATTCTATTTCTGATATACTTCAGTTGTCTAACTTAGTTTTCTTTGAGAGGCAGGAGCAGAAATTAAACTAGAATAAACGCTACCCGAATTGCAGGATTGATTCATCTTATGATGTCACAATGAAAACCTACGGGATTATATTGTAGTAGTTTTCTCTAGGGAGGGAGTTGATTCATCTTATGACGTCACAGGGTCCACGAAAAGTAACCAAAATTAGGGATTAAATGTCAGAAATGTTACAAAATCTGCAAGATTAATACCTTTTTGTGAGAAACAAACACAATATTACAAAAAATATATTCTTTTTTTGACATGATACTTGCGTTTCCATATAGTCGCTACGATCGCTACGATCGCTGAAAAATTGGCCCAGCGATCGTAGCGATCGGGTGGCGATGGAAACGATTATATGGAACTCTCCAGCGATCCTAGCGATCCCATAAAGCATTGCTCACCAACAGAAACATCCCATGATGCACCCAGGTTTTCTCGCACACGGAAAAATGGCGTCTACCAGTGCAGTGACTTACCTGTAGAAAAATGATCTGTCATGAAGTCGAAGCTCAGGAACCAGTGTATGGAAAGCTCCATATTCCTCTCGTCGTTGAAAGATTTTTCGGACCCAAAAAGTTCCCGCCAGAAAGAAGGGCAAAGACCGCCAAGACCCAGGCTTCCACAACGTTTTCTGTATGCTTGGACGATCGTAGCGATCAAAGGTTTAGGATCGCTACGATCGCTACGATCGCCGCGATCGCTAGGCCAATTTTTCAGTTGACAATGGCATTAATAAATAACAGAAACAAAGTTGGACCGGCCAACGTGCCTGTGGCACTCCTGAGGTTACCAGAACGACATCCGAAAAGGAGCCATTCACAGATACAAAGTGGCGACAGTGACGAAGAAAGCGCTCGTTCACTTTGATCAAATTTTAATACATTTTCTGAACAAAGGACATGTTAAAGATTCTTTTGAGCCCAAATGTGTTTTTCTTTCGGGTATCTCTTTAACTTTTGAAGAACTTCAATTGTATTTCTTTAATAGCTCGCGCAACCGTTTGGTTTTTAACAAGTTGCGCCGACATTCGCTTTGAAAACTTTACCCACACAGTCAGCAATTTTAAGGCGGGACAACACTTGAAGCTGAACTTCAGTGAGGCTTCACCATTCGCTCTTTAATTTTACCCTGAAATGATCTTCAGAGCTGTTTATATGAAGTTACACCCATACTACTAGGTTCTTTTCTTGCACACCACGTTTCATACTATATATAAACAAGAGCCCATCTGGGCTTTCACTCGGGCCACATTAGATTGAAGATGAAATACACTTTCATTTGAAATCCTCTTAATCCTCTAATATTAACCAAAGGGAAGAATTATTAGCTGAATTTAGCAGTCTTTAGGAGTGGCCAGTAGCGCGGTGACTTTCATTCTCTGCTCCCCTAGTATATATGTAATTTAATAGTTTTCTTTTTCTCGTATAATTTAAACACTACTTATTCGTTTAACACACTGCATTTGAGCAGGCATATATTCATTGTTTTGAACCCGAGAATTAACCGTACTACCGTACTTCATGGTCCCTTTCTTTAGTAGTGGGTTGTCGGTCAGGTGATTGTAAACTCTCGTCATTTAGCACAGAAAATATATCATCTGATGAATAGGGATCGGGTTGTCATGTAAGAAATATGGCTCTTGAACAAACTGATAAGCTTCAGTAGGTTGGGTAGTCTCGGAACATTGTCTTCTTTTTTGTATTCTTGATTTTTTTTTTAAGTTTGAAAGTTAAGTTATATCCGCTTTCAACTCACCATTTTCAACTTCTAGGTCAATAATATATTCGAGATGACAGCATCTTGATTTCGGTCTTGTATATATTATCTTGCTGCACTAATTTGTCTTCCAAATGACTGAGTTTCGTTTCTTGATTCGTGTTTTGATGTGACGAGAGTAAGAATTCATTACCCATATCAGTTAGGTCAGCCTCCATGTTACAAATCAAGGTCGTTAAAGCAGCGAGAGAGTTCTTATTGCGGGCTAATAAATATTTTTATCCTCGTGAAGAATCTAAAGAATTCCGTCTCTTCCGGTTTGAATTTGACTCATGTCAGGCTCATGTGTATGTTGCTTTTGGAGTTTCAAGGATATGTTGATCCAAAACTACAGGCTCTTGGGGTTTTTCATTGACTTGTGAACTTGCAGGCTATGTAATTTGTTTTGTTTTCTTAGTATAACATAAAGTGTTGAACATGTTCATGTTCTCAAGCATGTCGCGCGTGACCTCTGTTTCTTCGTTCATTAAGTTCTCTACTTTCATCTGTAATCTGGGAAACTCTATCTTTGCCCATGCCTTGGCACATAACTATTCCTGTTGTGGATGATTATAAGTAAAATCCTTCGACAGCTTGTACCGTTTCCGCTAGGTCAATATCCTCGCTGGAACGAAATAACTTGATCTCAATACTCTCTGATCCAACTTACGGTAAATTTAAATCTCTGACAGTTTTTAAGAGACTCATAATATTGGTCTTGAAGTGCCTTCACCCAAAATAAGATGTTCTCCTCGGATGTTTTAAATGCAGCACAGCGAGCCGATGGCTTATAGATTCCAATATGTATTTCTTCGAATTTTAGCTTTCCGGATCCTGGCCCCTACACTGGCTTCAGGTCGTCGTACGTGTCGTATAATAGAATCACTGGCCATCTGGGTAAAAAACGCGGTCCTTCGGCTCCGACAATAGCGCCAGTTGAAATATCCTGAGCCTGTTGGAAGGCTTTCGCACGGGTGAAGTTAAATAAAACATTAAACTGGCTTACATTTGAGAGATGAGACTCCAAATTAGAGAGAAAGTTCCTCGCGGTTCCTCCGCCATCTTGCCGGCTTTACTGTATTAAATTATGTAAATAAATTAACCTGGCGATTGTTGCGTGATCAGCACAGTGCAATCTGATTGGTGTGAATTTGACCTTTAACGCATGCGCAGAAATTTTGCGACACCCAACTAAAAATAAATAAATAACGACTTGCATTTTAAGACTCGGTGCTGCCACAGGCAGCCCGAGTAATAAATGATGGTTCCTTTAAAAACATTGTACTTTTGTGTTCTGGAGAAGTTGTTAAATCCGATCTTGTCGTTGAACCTCCAACAGCTGCACTCATTCATTTTTTTCACTGCTTTATAGGTGTGATCAGTCACTGAACGTAACATAGCAAATATCATAATCGCCATGGCAACGCTCGACTGATATGTCTAACCTCTTTAATTAATATTCCTCTGTTGAGATACAAAAATGACAAGTTCAAGTTCAATTTATTTACACAGTTTTATACTAGTTACATAAATATATACAAAAAAGTTAAAATAAGGGCTTCATATTTACAGAACCAAACTCGTTGCATGGCACTACACAACACACGCTATGACGTAGCTAGCGTCTAATACGCATGCTCACATCTTATTACCGGTAGAGTGGCAACCATGTACAGCTGTTTCGTCCTTGTTAGGACTCATCAGCATGGCATAGCCCCCAAGACCGTCAGCCTCACTTTAGATCATAGGCCTCAGAATCTGGTTACTCTAGCGGCGAGCTCGAAAGCTGCTTTAAACCCCAGCCACCACGCTACACGTGTGGGAGCTAGAGATGTGAACAAGCGCAATAGCAATGTGGATCTCTCCGAAGAGGATCTAGTAGTGCAAAATGGAAATGGCACGGCCAAATCCGAAATTATAATACCAAACTCGTTGCATGGCACTACACAACACACGCTATGACGTAGCTAGCGTCTAATACGCATGCTCACATCTTATTACCGGTAGAGTGGCAACCATGTACAGCTGAGGCCTATGATCTAAAGTGAGGCTGACGGTCTTGGGGGCTATGCCATGCTGATGAGTCCTAACAAGGACGAAACAGCTGTACATGGTTGCCACTCTACCGGTAATAAGATGTGAGCATGCGTATTAGACGCTAGCTACGTCATAGCGTGTGTTGTGTAGTGCCATGCAACGAGTTTGGTATTATAATTTCGGATTTGGCCGTGCCATTTCCATTTTGCACTACTAGATCCTCTTCGGAGAGATCCACATTGCTATAGCGCTTGTTCACATCTCTAGCTCCCACACGTGTAGCGTGGTGGCTGGGGTTTAAAGCAGCTTTCGAGCTCGCCGCTAGAGTAACCAGATGATCTAAAGTGAGGCTGACGGTCTTGGGGGCTATGCCATGCTGATGAGTCCTAACAAGGACGAAACAGCTGTACATGGTTGCCACTCTACCGGTAATAAGATGCGAGCATGCGTATTAGACGCTAGCTACGTCATAGCGTGTGTTGTGTAGTGCCATGCAACGAGTTTGGTATTATATTTACAGAGCAGATTAAAAATCGAGATTAGATCTAGAGATCAGTGTGCGGTGGCCATGCAAAGTAGCTAAAGCTTTTGAGTTGGCCACCGACAATTCCTTGCTAAGTTCAACAACTGACAACCGGAACCGAATCAAAATTGACGCGAAGACAGTAAGTTATCCTCGGAAGAAAGTAGAATTTGAGGTATGACTATCGGACGTGACTATTTTTAATACTCATATCCTAATTTGCCTTAGGGGCTCTGAAAGCAATTTCGTATTTGCATAACGGGCAGCACAGAGTACAAGAATATTGTGCTTCAGTAGACTTTATAGAGACTCAGCTCTGACAGCGTCAATTGAAAGTAGATATAAACTACCTAAACGGGGGAATTTCCTACCAATTACTCTATACCAGTTTCGCCATGGTTCATCAATTTCTATCAAACAAGGGATATACACTTTAATGACAAATATAAATTATTTTTATCAGCTGTCACGAATAATGGTTTTACCAAGGTTCAAAACTAAATTTGAATATTATACATTATGTCCAACGGCGAAAACCATTTCCAGTAAAAGATTTTACAATGAAAAGGACTTGTTTCGTTGTGTAAGGTGAGGCAATTGGGAGGGCAACAGGGAAATACTCGCACGGTAGCCTGGTGGAGTTGTACATGAGCCAGTAAAACTCTGTTTAACAAATAGCCGCAGGGGGTCAATTGCTTGGTTTCTTCTTAGCCTAGGCACATCAAAAACACTGCCACTCGGTGGGATCCACATGCCCATGTAAATGAAATCAGTCTAAAAAATGCCTTACTCTGTGAAGTACCTTGTCATACAGTACGTGATCGTTACTATTCCCTGCATGCAGCGACTGATATTAAAGCCTACCAGTACATGGCGAACAAAGGCCCAATCGTTGAGTCCTTGTTTGGCATTAGTTTCCAAAGTACTGCTCCAAGGTACATGTATTGAGTCGACTAAGCAACTAAACAATGGCTACAGCATTCTGTCGCGTAGTTTGGTGTCGTCCGGGGGGGGGGTACTCCCTATAATGGACTAGCTACACGGGGAGGCTCCGCCCGAAAGGGGTACCTTTTCAGGCTGGAGGTATATAAAAGGGTAGGGATTTCACGAGGTCACGAGTTGAAGTATAGAAAAGGGTAGGGAAAATTGTCATTTAGGAGTATCTTGACTCCCACCACAACGTGAACTGAATACATAATATTGTTGTTTGGTTAACATCTCAACTGGTAACGCTTGATATCGATATCGTTCATTAAGTTCATTCCAAACGTGATAGAAATGGGATGCAGTGTTTCTAGAGTGGAGACTGGGAACGGGTAGTGAAATCTCACTCCTCCCTATTTTTTTCCGACATTTCTCCCTCCTCCCAAGTGAGTTTTAAAATTTCTCCCTAGAGCATATATGTAGATCCCATTTTCTCCCTCCTCCCTGTATGCTAAATTCTTCCTCCTCCCTAGTTTTTCTGGACACCCTGATCGTTTTTTTTGTCAATTCTCCCTCCTCCCTGTTCTGTTCCTCCGCACTCTTTCTACTATGGGTATGTCGTCTGATCAATGGATTGTACGGCATCCGTCTTAGATCTGGACTCTAATATCACAGGTGTTCCAATCAACCAGAGTATTCGGTTATGATAATACAAAAAAGCCGTCCCTTCTCAAAGTAAAGTTCAAGTCATTAATAATTCAACTGTAAGTTCTCTATACCGCTGTAAAACACGTTATAAATTACTAAAGCAAGTCTCTTTATTTTACAGATGAGTTTCAATAAGTTCATCCTTCGTTGTCCAGGGTCTTTTTTTACAGACGAGTTTCAATAAGTTCATCCTTCGTTGACCAGAGTTCTCGAGCCCCAGTAGGTCTGCTGGTTTCAGGCAGTTTGATCTCCTCTCTTGCCGAGTAGCTGAACACCTCGCCTGACGCTTGTGGAATCCGCATGCAATTGACCAACTTCCCTATTTCGTGTTTTATGTCATGTTTGAGGATTGCATACACCAAAGCGTTAGCGGCTGAGTTCACGTGATAGAGTAGGCGAGCAGTAGTTACTGCCCAGGTCGATACGTCCTCAAACAAAACAAAATTAATAAATCCTTTGTAGAGAGAAATAGAGAAACACAAGTTGAAAACAAGCACCACTGCACCAATGACTTTGATGTTTGATTTATTTTTCTTATGATTTCTATGTTCTTGGGCAAAATCGGTCCCATAGTTGAAATTTACTTGAAGCGTCTGCATCCGCATCTTTTTGTACTGTTTTCGGGCGATACAAAACATCGTAAAGTAAGCTGCCAGAAGAAGAACACTTGGTAGCAGCTCGCATGTCACGAGAAATACGATTTGCAAGATGCTAAATAACCTGTAGGCTTCAAGGCGTAACGAAATATAACAGGGAAGAGGGGAAAGAATTCCAAAGAGCCACGCTAAGACATGGATAAGCATACGCCGAGGATATGACATGATGCGTTGATAGCTAAGAGAATGAACAACGCCGATGTAGCGATCTAAAGTCATGGCGCAAAGGTTGAAAACGGAAGACTCTAAAAGCATATCGTAGACAAGTTTCAGCTCCCACGAAAATTCATTATCAACGAGGAGTGTAAAATACACAAGTTCAGCAGGGGTGATGATCAAAGAGAAACATAAATCAGCTATTGCCAGAGACATTATGAACCAATTAACTGTGTTCTGAAGTCGAGTCCGCGTCGCAATCAGGTAGATTACTACGCCATTTCCAGCGACAGAGAAAATGGAAAGCAGGATAAGAATAATCCAGAACCAGGTATCTGAAGGGTTAGCAGGGAGAACTGGCGTTTTCATATCGTCCATGTCTATATGCGGTTTGCGGCAATGAAAATCGCCATTGGTGGGTATACTGAGCTTGGCTATCCCTGAACTGCAAATACCTCTTAACTTGCAAACACAGTAGTAGCTAATTTGGGTTCCGTTTTACGTCTGGGTTCTAACTGGTTAACGGCGAACAAGAGAACGGCATTATTCTTCGATAACAGTTCCGATAAGAAGTTCCATAGTAATGCAAAAGTGACTCAAAATTGTGACAGATAAAACAAGAAAATCAATTTATTATATTATGCCATAGACGAAATAGAAACCGTATCTTTCATTGGATCAGTACTATAATTCAAGGCTATCAATCAGATGATTGGTTAATAATGACCAACTGTTTGCTTTCGGCAAGGACTCGAAATGGCAGTTTCCGAAATTCTTCAAATAAAGAAACTGCAAAATTATATGTTTAGTTCACTTTTTTTAAGTTTTCGTCAAAGTAAATGAGATTCAGCAAAAAGCAATAGAACGGTATCGTTGACTTTGTTGCATGTTGTAGCACTTTTCATTCAAAAACCATCCACGCGGGGAAAGATAAAAGGGAAACGGTCCGGTTTTTTACTAGGGTAGTTTTTTACCCCCTTAGGCGAAAATAAACAGTCAATAATGGTCGTTCGCCTTGCCGGGCATCTGGCGATAACAAGCTCAAATGACCTGTCGCGTAGTCGAACAAATATAAATGTTTCGTCAGCATGCAGCTGGTCTGTACGGATTTTATTTTCAATTTTCTTTATACCAGAATAGACCCCACTGCTCGAGCTGAAGTCGCCACCAACCACGGCCTCACCTGCGAACTGAAATTTGCTTAAACCACAATCATGCAGATATGCTGACATGGGAATCTACGAGTAACGGAATCAGAAAGTTAGAAATATTTATTTGCTTTACCGAACGAAATATATTGATTATCCAAGTATTGTAAATCAATTGTTTTTTTAATAAGGTTGCGAGATATTGAATGAACGTATTCCAGGTCTGCTTCAGAGCAGTGAACGCGACGGACAGGAATATCTCGGATCATGCGCAGGCACCTCGGAAAAGATGGCTGCCAAATCATTAGCTCTTGTAGTTTTCTACATTATTTCAGTAGTGGTGTGTATGTGACTTAAAGGAAATAACGCTCAAACGTCACGTGGTTCCGATTTGACTCTTCGTCCTATCCCAGAGTCAACACAGAGCGTTTCAAAAACACTTTTGTAAATAGGCTAGTATTTAAGTACAATCTAGTTCTTAATTCCTATTTTTTTTCCTTTTTATCCATGTGTATATGCGCTAAATGTATTAGTACATCTGTTATGTATACTATCAATGCTTAATAGCTCCAGGCGTCCCGGTCGGTCTGAAATTAATCAGGATTTGCGAACAGCTCTCTCTCTCTCAGTTCCTATATCCTTTGATGACACTTTGTTAATACTTTGTTAATTGTTGTCAGAACTGAATACTCAGTTGAAAAATCGGCAACTAATACATAGGTGACATACTGAACTGAGCTTTAATTATAGGCTACCGTTTTCCCTGAAACGAGTTCCTATAATTAAAAGGGAACTGAATCCCAAATCAGCGTTAGCTCTTCGAATCAATCTATATATGAAGAGTCTTAGACTATAACTACCAGAATCCTTTTCTAATAGTTCTTCTAATTCTTTTTCTTAAGCCTGGTGTCCATATGATCGCAACGATCGCAGCGATCGCTGCATGGATTATTTTGTTCTGCGTATAAGTTTACGCTTCGATTCAGACACGGAACAAAAGAATCCTGCGATCGTTGCGATCACATGGAAACCGGCTTTAGTTAGATTTTAAAATTCCTATGAAAATACCAAGACAATGGTCTAAATTAGAGGGACAAATAATCAGCGCAAATAATTCTAGTAGTTGTTGTCAGCTGACGTATTAGTGCAAAAATTGTGCTCGCGAAGGAGAAACGAAATTCTGAAAACTTTCTCATAACCAAAGGCCACTTCGAAAAGTATTTTACGCCTGTATTTTACAAGTCTATAGTCATTGTTTTCCAGCGTAAAGACAATATCCAGACTTGTGAAGTACACGTGTAAAAGTTTTATTGAATTGGCCCTGGTACAGCTGGCCCAAGTCTTGTCATTTGTGACGTTAGTCAGGTACGCGGAAAAAATAGTTTTGTCATGTTGTCCCTGCGGCATTGAATAGCTAAGCTAGACAGCGAGCAGTCCCTCTTTTTCCCTCCATTGATAGTGAGTTTACCGCTGACCCTCCATTGATAGTGAGTTTACGAGCGGAGCGAGCGAATTGAAGAATATTGGATGCGGCGTGCGAGTGGAACGAACGAGATTCATTGTAGATTTTAGATTGTCCAATTCCTATTTTTAATGACAAGAGAACGGCGAAGAAGAGAAAATAAATCTTCGAGGGTATACATCAAAGCTTTCTTTAGGATAAATTAAGGTAGATTTATTGAACGGTAATTTCAAGGTATTCTGAGCAGTTCAGCAAAATAAGTTGAAGACAAAGCAGGAGTTTGAAGCCCTTATAATCGTCGGCAAACAAAAAACTGCGTGACGACATAAATAACAGCTGCGAAGGATACTGTGTGTTCTTGCAGAACCAGCGAGGATCGCCAAAAAGTCATGCCCATAAATTTATTTCATTTATCAACCGAAAACTGTCAACCTGCACTTTGTGGTCTCCCGTGCTCGCTCGGCTATACGCTAGCTTACGTTCTCACGTGACTTGATCATAAATAATCCCGACATACAGAGAAACAAACAGACAGACATCGCCGTAGCCTGAATTTCAGCCGTCTCCTCCGGTTCGTTCAAACTTGTAGCGATTATATGCAATAACCCTGATAGTACAAGCGCTCTGATTGGTTATAGACTCAAAAATATATGGTCTATTGTGCCGGTAAACACATAGAAATCGGTTCGGCTTGTGATTTTCAAGCATTTCTTGTGTTCTCCCAACATCCCGCGTGCTTTATTTCGCCAGTAAACACATTGACATGTGTGGTCTATTAAATAGGCCGTTTTGGTACAGCATTTCCTCTCAACCGTGAGGCTTGGTGGTGACATCGTCACAATAAGGCCTATTACGGACGATTGTTTTCTTTTTGCTAGTACGATTTGGAGAAATTTGCCTGAATCGATTTTCTCTTCAGACACGCAACAGAGAAATACAATAGCAGAACCTATTGATTTTGAATACATGCATCTTTGAATAGTCGTTGGATTGATTTAGGTTCAGTTCCCTTTAAAGTGGATCGCGTGCCGTTTGAATTGCTTCGATTTTAATCGTTTTGGATGCTAATGAGCAAACCAAATTAAAGGTATTAGTTAGGTTTTAAACTCATCTCAGTACCATTAACGGTGAGCAATTAGCAGCTTTGTTCAGTTAGCGCTACATTTCCGCCGGTTCTGATATTTTATTCTCAGTAGTCGATGAGGGGGACGTAAAATATTAACCTGTTGTGTTATTTCGAGAAAGAGTAGGAGACACAGCAGCCTTTTATTCTGAGGTACTAACAATTACTGCACGGCGGCACATTGCGCCACAATAGCATGCAGCAGTCCGTATCACAAAAACGACCTTGTAAAGCGCATTTGAATATATCCATATCTAGAATTTTTGCTAAATAAATGATTAATGTGCAAATTAAATGCATTGTACAAAATCCAAGCATGTGATTGGCTATATAACGAGCGTGCATCATAGGAGAACAAAGCACTCGACCCAGATCCTTTCTTACCTACGGGAAGGGAGACCTGATACATATGAGCCATCGCTTAGTTACGTGTTTGGACGCGGCTTTGAAAACCTCATTCCAATCGCATATTTAACAGTGAAAATGTAAACAATTACTAGAAACGTAACGGTAGGATTGAACTATATCTCCTGTGTGAAAGAAGATATATATTTTGAGGCGAACAGTTGCAAAATCGATCGTTGGAAATGGCTGATTTGCAAGCGCTGTAAGTACAAGTCAACATGTACGTGTGCCCGAGTGAACAAAAGCTTCTACAACACTCTAGTAGTAGTCTTACTGAAGAAATGGATTTTATTTCCCTTACTCTGTCAGTAAGAGGAGAAAATGAAGCGAGAATTCAGTGGATGGTTCGAAAACCCATGATTTTTTATTTGGAAAATGTTTGCATCAGAGCCGAGCACATGCATATAATACTAATAGTAATCAGAGTTTTACATGGTACAAAGTAGACAAAGATATGTATAAAATCCAACTGGAGTTAAGAACGCGGTAGGCTGTCTAGGAGTTAAGCCGGCTAAATACTTGATATTTGAATACATGATATTTGAATACATGGCTCCAAGAGAACGTTTTCGAGTTAAAATGTACAATCACATTGATTCAATTGAGCTCTCAAGGCGGCTTCACTTTGTCTTTGTTTTCATTCCATCAACTTCACTGTCAATTATTCTTTGCAAAGTTCTCTACTTAGTTGGATATTAAAAGTCCTGCCTTTCATTCATTGTCTATTGAAATGACATTTCTTTGTGGAGATGACGTCATCGGTCACGTGGTTTTACAGGCTACACAGGCTATCGCAACAGCAATAATAACTTAAACTGCGAGCATTTCCACATGTTTACCCTCGAGAACACACTAAAATACACTTTGCATCCACGAGTTTGCCACTGCGGCGCTATGTTAAGACCCGCTAACGCGGTCCGCCGAGTAACTAGGATTCTATTCACTAGTCGTAGTAAGAATGCGCATTAGTGACATGCAAGTACTTCTAATGTTAGTATAGGAAGGATGGAATTAGCCGTTTTTAGGCGTATACCAGTATGCCTCCGAACCATTAAAGCTTTAAAAGCGTATGTTACAGGTTAAAATTAACATCAGGTCATTTTTTTCAACCTAGGTCATTTTCTTTCAACCTAGGTCATTTTCTTTCAACCTAGGTCATTTATTTTCAACCTGTCAAAGGCAATTTAAAAAACCTTAACCATTTTCGACCCCAAAACTCATTCATAGAACGACTCTACATACACCTACACTATAATAGAGAATTTACCACAGTTTAACCTGCACTATAATATATAGAGAATTTACCACACTTTTCAAGCGAGAGGCTGGAGAAAAGGGAGCTACCGCATGAAGGACAAGAAAAAGTTCCAAAAATGGTCGTGAATGAAATCTGTCTCAGGCATGCAGGTACTCAAAACGTTATCAACTGTCACGGTGTCAGTTTTGTTGCATTGTGCCGTTCTCATGACCATCAAAAAAATCATTACAATCCATAATGTCCCTAAATAACATTGATAATGTTCAGTGGAATTAAGTGGTCTTACAGATTTCCGCAATATAATAAAAATTGTCAATAATTACGTGAACAAAAACATGAGTGAACTGTACACCTACTACATGATTTTTTTCCAGCACAAGACTTATTTTTCATTAAGTACAATAAAGTCAAAGTAACAAAAATATTGGGGCAACTGCAGAATACCCTACGCAAGCACTATATGCTTCAATTGTCCTGTGAACTGATACAAACCCTACCCCTACATTAAAAACACCCTAACCATCAGTAAACATAAGTTCCCGGGTAAGCCAAACCAAACCACTAAAGAAATGGTAGGCAACTAGTTCCTGTAAAAACTAGTGTTGGTCTGCGTCGGCGGGGGAAGATAAACACTGGTATACGTAATCAACTAAAGTCGATTGAGGTATGCTAACCGCCGTGGAAAGCGAGTAGCAGCTGACGTTTCGAGCGTTAGCCCTTCGTCAGAGCCAAAAAAAAAGAAATGAACAACACAGACAAGGTAAGTTACATGTATTTTTATTGCAAAATATTTCTACAATAGAACTCGATATCTTCTTAAATTACTGCAATGCCATCCTCAACCTAAACACAAGGAACTATGAAAAAGTCATACTTGTTTATGAATTTTGAAAGGTTGAGTTTGATTTGACCTAAGTTGATTCAATTTGACCTAGGTCGAAAAAAAATGACCTAGGTTGAAAATATGACCTACGTTAAAAAATTTTTTTTGACCTGAAACTAAATTTGACCTGTAACATTTGGTCAAATATTTTATCGTTAATATCCATTCTACATCACGTGAATAGTTGAATATTTCTTGATCCAAAAGTTTGGTTTATATTCATCCAATATATATTAACATATTGGAAATAGAAACCTCTCAACTCATAGACGCAACACTCGTTATTCACTTGATGCAGAATCGATATTAATGATAAAAGTATTTTACCATATATCCACAGTTTAAGTAATACGAACCTTAAAGTGGATGGTTCTAACAAGCAAAGAAAAATATGTAACAATGGGACCAAGACAGAACCATGACCTCATCCACAGAAACACCGCATTTTAATCATGAGCCAAATACTTATAACATATAATAGGTAGAGATACCACTACATCAGAAACTTAAGTTGAAACGTGTAACGCCCACACTTCGCTTTAGTGCCATGCTCTGGATTATTCAGCGAATAAAAATGACCATATATGGATAAAATGGACCATATATGGATAAAATGGCAACCGGCTTCTGAAGCCTAGACTGTATTTTCCAAATATGGTACTTTTTATTCACTGGATAATCTGGAGCATGGGGAAGCTGTTACACGTTTGAACTCCCTTATGGTTCTGACCACATTTAATGATTCATGAGCCCAAAACAATAGATAATGAAACCACCGCATTCTATTCGCAAGCAAACAATAGAATTTGGACGTCATCCAGAGCACGTGATCCTCCTCATTTAAAGTGCAAGTAGCGCCACAACACGACTCTTTTTACACCAAATTCTATTTCCAATATACTCAGTTCAGTTGTCTAAATTAGTTTTCTTCGAGACTGGAGCAGCAATTAAACTAGACTAAAACTGAGTTACCCGAATTGCGGGATTGATTTATCTTGTGATGTTACAATTAAAAGCTCCGGGATAATATTGTAGTAGTTTTCTCTTGGGAAGTAGTTGATTCATCTTAGGACGTCGCAGGATCCACGACAAGTAATCAAAATTAAATGTCAAATTTTACAAAATCTGCAAGATTAATACCTTTTTGTGAGAAACAAACACAATAGTACGATATATATATTTTTCAAATGATACTTGCTCTTCAATGAGGTGGCGCCTCAATAATTAGCATACGCCTAAAAACGGCTAATTCCACCCCTCCTATACTACTACTGTTGATATCAGTTTACCTTGACTTTAGTGTGTTAGTACCCTGGGTACCAGAGGTTCTACTGTCCCATTCGCGAAAGTTAGGCGCCGAGGAGCGAAGCGACGAGAACCTCTGGTGGCACGGATAGCCAATCTCACTTCCATGTTCGAACTAGTATCACATTTCTCGAATAACCGGTTTTGCAGTCATGACGTCTGTTAGCTGTCAAATACATGTTTACACTTTTCCGCACCACTGATTTGCGCTACACGTGCCGACTACTTGTGTGTTCGAAATTCAGATAATGCAAAAGACTCCACTGAAACCTGGACTGAAACCTGCTTTATAGCGAATATGCCTTGATTCCTCGACTCTCCAGCTCTCTAATGTGTGATTCCACAAGTGAATTTAAAGGACACGCAACTATAAAAGTGGCTTTCTGAGGACAATGCAGACCACGAATCGAACGCTACGCGGGAATAATTTCAAACACCAAAGACTTTCCCCAACCAGTAAGCAGCACAGCAAAAACGTCTTCTGCATGAATTTCAAAATTGACTCATCTTGTTGAGGTTTGAGATTTTCGATCTCTGGGAAAAGTGACTTTGAATGTTACAGAAACTGCTTCAGAGAAATACTTTTGCATGGAGTCTTCTGTCGTCATCTTGATTAAATGTAAATCCAAAACCGGTTTTTCGTTCGCTAAGTTATCTAGCCAATCATATCGACGGATATCATTCCTAATTATAACTAACCAATAATAAGCCTGGTACAAATTCTGTACCAAATTCGAACATGGAAGTGAGATTGGCTATCCGTGCCACCAGAGGTTCTCGTCGCTTCGCTCCTCGGCGCCTAATTTTAGCGAATGGAGACAGTAGAACCTCTGGTACCCAGGGTAGTGTGTTAGTTGCATGAGCTCAGAAGGGACTCTGTTATATGGCAGCTCAGACACACCCTAATGTTCTGTACTTGCGTTGCATCCCACATGGAAGAAGCATTTTCTTTATGAAGAGAAGAAGGGCTTTGCTCGACAATGAGGATAGGGTATCACCCTGTCCGACCGAGGGACTGACGACCTTTTGACCCATTGTTTAACCGCCTCCCGGTTAGCTCAGTAGATAAAGCGTATATCAGATCAAACGTTTTTATCATTAATATCGATTCTGTATCAAGTGAATAGTTGAAAAGTAGAATATAATTGGCTAAATTGCAGAATACAGTGGCACTCTTGAAGCTCTTTAGAAATATCTGGCTCCGTGGCTCCGTGGCTCCGTAGTTGCCCGCGCAGTCGTTTTAAGGAACTGAAATAGTACTTAACTGTATTAGTCATTTTGTAGCTAATCTTAGGCAAAGGGGTTAGGATTAGCTAAGTCTTACAACCTCCATTTTGAATTTATTATCATCACAAAGTAAGAGAGCAAAGGTCATGTCTCCGTGGCTCCGCGGCTCCGTGGATGAACAAAACACACAGGAATCCCATAATATAGTGTTTATTGTCCATGATTTAATTTAATCAAATCTTAAAATAACCCCATCGCACCTCATTGTGACTTCGTTCCCAGGACGTTTTTCTTTCTTTTTTTTTCGTTTTTCTTGATGACTTAAAAATATATACCCAATGTGTTTAGAAAATAAAACCTTAATTCATCCCAGTTTGTATAGCCATTATATAACCATTTATACTAACTTTTATACGTTTATTTGACGCGTTGACATAATACGTTGCTTCGTTCTACTACTGTAAACAGAGAGAGACATCTCTCTAGCGCGTTGACGCGTCAACATCATACATGTTGCTTCGGGTGTTTTTAAATGATGGATTAATGTTTGGATTAATTGATAGGAACATTTAAGAAGCATTATGTTTCTGTGTTGTTTAGTGACTTAGCCCTAAAGAACCCTAAATTAGTGATCACCCATTGTTGATGGTTAGGGTGTTTGAAAATGATGGATTAGGGTTTGGATTAATCGATAAAGGCATCGTGTTTCGGAATCTATAATGAGATTCACTGCGGAGCCACTCCAAATATAACCTTGCATTGGTAGGGTATAGACAGTTATCGTGTTTGGAATCTATAATGTATCACTGCGGAGCCACGGAGCCACTTCAAATATAACCTTGCATTGGTAGGGTATAGACAGGTATCGTGTTTGGAATCTATAATTTTATCACTACGGAGCCACGGAGCCACGGAGCCACGGAGCCGCGGAGCCACTTCAAATATAACCTTGATTTGGTAGGGTATAGACAGGTATCGTGTTTGGAATCTATAATTTTATCACTACGGAGCCACGGAGCCACTTCAAATATAACCTTGCATTGGTAGGGTATAGACAGGTATCGTGTTTGGAATCTATAATGAGTTTCACTACGGAGCCACGGAGCCGCGGAGCCACTTCAAATATAACCTTGCATTGGTAGGGTATAGACAGGCATCGTTTTTGGAATCTATAACGACTTTTAATAATAATATAATAGGCTAAGTCTCATGTTAGTGTTAAAGCTGGTTTAAATTAAGTTTAAGTGTTACTCAGTGTCGTTTTAGCTTGCTGCGGTCTGGGCTTTTTTGGGCGGAGACGTTGAAAATTGACGTTGTATTCTGCAATCGCTCCATATAATTTATTGATGTATAAGTGCTGCGTCGACGATTCTTTGAGATTTCCATTTCCAATATGCTAATATTTACGTAAATTTGACGTAAATTCGGGAATTTACTTTCATTTATTTTTCCTTGTAAATGAAACCGTTTTCTGATTTTGACAAACTATTTGGTAAAATCACAGATATAATCTTCAAATATAACAGATGTTTACAAAAGGCTATTTATCTCTACCAGTATGCTTTTGTTAATAAATTAAAACTGGTTTTACGTCACCGGCTTGAATATATTATAAATATAAACCTCTACAGCTCGTGGACGCAACACTCAAATTGAGAAATCCCGGGGAGGAGGGGGGGAGGGAGGGGGGGTACTCCTGTTTGTGACGTATTATGTATGTGCCGCCCGGGTGGGTCAGAGTTTTGACCTGATTTGGGCAGATCAGGGTCAGGATTACAGTATAATTTGGGTGCAGTCATTATTTTTTAGGCAGTTAGGGTTCAGTTTTTTTTAGCTACTATGTCAAAAAAAGACATTCTGTTGCCGCATTTTGATCGCCTGCCCACATGCAAGCACTGAGGTTCCCATACATCGTGACGCCGCTAATTCGTACTTCAGTACTTATCTATGTACTTCATCTGCTGATTTGTTTACCCAATGCCACGTCCCGACTTAAATGTTCCGTATTTTGCATGCAATCCCGGTACGAGGAACTCTATTCCAGAAAACGTATGGTACAAACAGTTAACCCTGAACCAGTTTAAGAACTTATCAGACTATTACAGCGCACTACTTTCCTGCAATGACGTGGACGATACTCGCACCTGGAAGACGATCTGCTTAAAATGTAACACCTCGCGTTTGTTTCTAGCCCTTTCACGCTGCACTGAACTATCATTTTTAGCATTTGTTACTTATCTATTCCTTTCGAACATTCTTGTTGTGAACATGAAATACTTGTATTCGTTTTTATTTATCCGTTTTTATTTATAAGTCCACGGGCCCACAGTAATTGGTGCAAACTGCTGTGGTGCCCCTGCCTTCATGTTGCTTTCGTGTTAACTGATTAATATGTTTATTAGTTAGTCTCAATTGTGTTACCCTGTTATTTGTAAAAGGCGAAGCAGAATGAAAATAAATAAGTAAACAAAAGGGGACGATTATTTTTATTATTAGCCCACTTCCGCGATATGCTTTACTTGTCACGCACAAAGGTTTCAATACGAGGCCCCGTGCTTAATTAAATTTATTCTTTTCACAGAGAAAAGGATAATTTAATTTAGCACGGAGCCTCGTATTGAAACCTTTGTGCGTCACAAGTAAAGCATATCGCGGATATCACTGGCCCCAAAAGGGGACGATTATTTTTATTATTAGACCCAAAAGGGGGCAATTATTTTTTTATTAGCTCCAAAGAGGGCGTTTATTTTTATTGTTAGCCACAAAGGGGGTGATTATTTCAATTGTTGGTACCGAAAAGCAAAACTGCTACTGTAATTCCAAACTTCTACTGACCAGAAACGGTTAAAACGTTCTTAAATTTTAATCAGAGCTGTGATGCAGTAAAAATACCAAAGGAATAAACATGTTTCAAACTTTGGTGTACAAAAAAGTGCCTAAGAAAATCAGACATTTCAGGGCCTGTTTACACGAAGGGAGGTTGACTTTGTCAATATGCAAAACAGTCTCGAGGGAATACAATGAAGATAGCCCTAGTGCTAGGACAAGTAGCATTGTTGTTGATATGTAAAACAGTCTCGAGGGAATACATTGAAGATAGCCCTTGTGCTAGGATCAGCAGCATTGTTGTCGATATGCAAAACAGTCTCGAGGGATTACGATACAATGAAGATAGCCCTTGTGCTAGGGTCAACCTCCTTTCATGTAACCAGGCCCTTATTTGAAGGGTTGATGCAAACGAACAAGGGATTCAATCAGGAGAAAGGACAGTGTATCATTTACTGTAGCAGAGGACTGAAACACAAATGCTTTGTTTATTCTCGATTAGTGTACATACTGTGCAAGTTCGATTGACAACCAGAGCTTTTTCTTGCAAGTTACAAAGAGTGGTGTATCTTATCGACAACATGCATCAAACCCTGGGCAAACTCTCGAACATTGCTGAATTGCACGATCCAACTTTGTTGGATGAAAATATTGGGGCGGCGGCGGAACGCTGTCAAACATTTGCTGGAACAAAAGCAAAAAAAAGGCTCCATCCAACATTTTGTCAAGCAAAATATATTGGATCCAACTGTTCCAACATGGGATGACAAACTATTGAACAAAGTTGGATCGTGCAATGCCACATTGTTCGATTGTTGGGCTGGGGTTTTACTATCTACTTATCAAGGGAAAATGAAATACATTAATTACTAACTAGTCCTAATCCTGTGACGACTCACTCGTTTTATGTATCAGTTAATCGTTAAAACTAATCAGGAAAAATAGGAAGCGCACATAAAATCACTTCAATCAGCTTGCCCCCAAAAAAGTGCGGATTGTGCAAAAACGTTATATCATACTGTTGAGCAAAGGAACTAACGAGGGTTTACTGATTAGAGGACAGAAAAATTTACGGGGGAGTGGTCGGTGTCGAGTCATAATTCACTGAATTCATTATCTACTTGCATTGACACACACACGTGGTATTGCGTCAGAAAGTGCTGTTATTTCTTCAACAATACATCGAGACTTGGACGAACTGGGGAAAAAAGAGGAAAAGAAATGCAATTTTCAACTTGTTCTTAAAACTGAACGTAAAATTTGAATGAAAAATGATTGGTTCCTTATCACTCCTTCCCCGAAGACTAACAAGAGAAGCTAACGAAGCAACTGTTATAAATGCCGTTCGTTCGGTAATGACGTCACATGTAAAATAAATCACTTCCATGTGACATTACGTCACCATCTTGGAAGACGTTGACAAAATATGTTTTGTCAGCTTTCGTTCGTTCGCTGCACTCACTTTTGAGTTATCGAGCTAAACACTCGAAGATCTCCACACAGCCATGTAATATCCTATTTTTTCAGTTATTCTGAGATCTACCATTGCTGTTTATGCCTAATCACAAGAATCTGTTGAACGTATTTCCAGTGCGTATCTAGCCTATAGGCACGGGCCTATGAATTTTACAGCCTACTTGTCTTATTATAAATGAATTTGGCTTGAGAAGCTGTCGAAATACACAAAATATGACCTGAAAGTGCAGTAGAAGGCATGTGTGAAAATCTAAATTTAAACAATTCCCGGGGAGCATGCATGCTCCCGGCGGCACCAACAATGTATCCATACGGGCCGGTTGTTTGGCCCTAAGAATTTTTAAAACCTGAGTACACGTCTGATTTCATCAGGTTTCCATAAGGACTTGCGTCCTGTTTTTGAGATGTGCTTCATAAATGAAAAGTTCAAAAACATGATACTTACGTCATCGTAGCTAAAGCTGGCAAACCCGTTCTGTGCGGTGTCTCTCCTCCTGAAATGATCTGATGGGGAGAACAAGTAATAACACGTTTAAAGCGGTTTTCGAATGAGTTTTGTTTATTAAGAACCTCTACTTCCGATTTGCAGTAGAGCCAATAAAAATCAGTATTACATCAAATGGCCACGGTCGCGCCTGGGTACGATTGTAAGAAGCCATTCGCAGACGAGGTTCAAAATCTGAAACAAATACGTTTACTCGTTGTAATAATCCGGATTTCGTACGAGTCCTTTTGCAGGAATGCCATCACGTGGTTGTAGTGGACAGCAAAAAAATCTGACTTCACTTATTTAAATGTATTTGTACGAGATCGGTAGTGTTATTAGCAAAACCTGTTTGTAAATGCTATTTTCCAGCTCCTAACGATCGTCGATCTTAATACGGCTAGTCCGTAGCCTCACAGTAACCGTGCCGTAAATTGATTGGATCAGAAGGACAAAACAATAATGAAACCATTTCAATGTCACGGCATGTCGTACAGTAACCGTGCCGTAAATTGATTGGATCAGAAGGACAAAAACAATAATGAAACCATTTCAATGTCACGGCATGTCGTACAGTAACCGTGCCGTAAATTGATTGGAACAGAAGGACAAAAACAATAATGAAACCATTTCAATGTCACGGCATGTCGTACAGTAACCATGCCGTAAATTGATTGGATCAGAAAGACAAAACAATAATGAAACCATTTCAATGTCACGGCATGTCGTACAGTAACCGTGCCGTAAATTGATTGGAACAGAAGGACAAAAACAATAATGAAACCATTTCAATGTCACGGCATGTCGTACAGTAACCGTGCCGTAAATTGATTGGATCAGAAGGACAAAAACAATAATGAAACCATTTCAATGTCACGGCATGTCGTACAGTAACCGTGCCGTAAATTGATTGGATCAGAAGGACAAAAACAATAATGAAACCATTTCAATGTCACGGCATGTCGTACAGTAACCATGCCGTAAATTGATTGGATCAGAAAGACAAAACAATAATGAAACCATTTCAATGTCACGGCATGTCGTACAGTAACCGTGCCGTAAATTGATTGGATCAGAAGGACAAAAACAATAATGAAACCATTTCAATGTCACGGCATGTCGTACAGTAACCGTGCCGTAAATTGATTGGATCAGAAGGACAAAAACAATAATGAAACCATTTCAATGTCACGGCATGTCGTACAGTAACCGTGCCGTAAATTGATTGGATCAGAAGGACAAAAACAATAATGAAACCATTTCAATGTCACGGCATGTCGTACAGTAACCGTGCCGTAAATTGATTGGAACAGAAGGACAAAAACAATAATGAAACCATTTCCATGTCACGGCATGTCGTACAGTAACCGTGCCGTAAATTGATTGGATCAGAAGGACAAAAACAATAATGAAACCATTTCAATGTCACGGCATGTCGTACAGTAACCGTGCCGTAAATTGATTGGATCAGAAGGACAAAAACAATAATGAAACCATTTCAATGTCACGGCATGTCGTACAGTAACCGTGCCGTAAATTGATTGGAACAGAAGGACAAAAACAATAATGAAACCATTTCAATGTCACGGCATGTCGTACAGTAACCATGCCGTAAATTGATTGGATCAGAAGGACAAAAACAATAATGAAACCATTTCCATGTCACGGCATGTCGTACGGTAACCGTGCCGTAAATTGATTGGATCAGAAAGACAAAACAATAATGAAACCATTTCAATGTCACGGCATGTCGTACAGTAACCGTGCCGTAAATTGATTGGAACAGAAGGACAAAAACAATAATGAAACCATTTCAATGTCACGGCATGTCGTACAGTAACCGTGCCGTAAATTGATTGGATCAGAAGGACAAAAACAATAATGAAACCATTTCCATGTCACGGCATGTCGTACAGTAACCGTGCCGTAGTCATTGCCGTAGTCATTGCCGTAACTTGCCCACTCGTACGAAATCTGCTCTATATGCTTCACTTGTCGCGCACAAAGGTTTCAATATGAGGCACCGGGGTAAACTAAATTCATTCTTTTCTCCGAGACTAGAATAAATTTAAGTTGTACTCGTCGGAGCCTCATATTAGGGAACTTAAGCAACCAGGACAACGACAGCAGTTACGACGGGACGTAGAGAAGTGTTTTCTACCGAAATTTGGTGTTTACTCTTTCCTTTGTTCTCCTTTAATTGATTCTCACACCCAGAGTTTCGACAAATATGATGAATATAAAGTTCCCGTTCACGTCGAACGAAAAACGGATTGATTATCTTTCTTACGTTCGCGTTCTCTTTAAAACATAAAATTTGGGTTTCACGTTGTGTTTTTGCAGACATCGGTTGAAATGTAGGCGATTGCGTGCATTTCACTTGCAGTTAGTGTATGTTGTAATTAAGGCTATTGTTTTAAGCCATTGTCCTAGACGTTGCCATCGTGGTTGCTTAAAGTGCTTCTTTGTTTGAAATGGTGAAAAATTGACCTTTCCTGACCCATGACCGCGTTAGAAAAAGCCTGGGTCGATTACCGGGTAGACGTCATCTCATTAATTCGACTTTGCAATAATTTGAATAAATACTTAGCATTTTCTCTAAAATGACTTTTTTCTTTACTAACAACTCACAAACTGTGTATATTTTCTATAAATCGATGTTGTTGTGATAGAAAGGCGCCATGGAGGATAATGCATTAATGAGATGACGTCGACCCGGGAATCGACCCAGGCTTTTTCTAACGCGGTCATGGGTCAGGAAAGGTCAATTTTTCACCATTTCAAACAAGCGTAGAAGATACATGTAGAGTATTCTTTGTAAACCAAAAAATTATTCGCAGAAGTACTCAAAACCTTTCAAAGGTAGAAAAATTTCAAGAAGAGTTAGAATTAAAGGCTGGTTCTCATATAATTGTCCCGATCGCTTGAATCTTTTGTTCGGTGTGAATCGAAGCGTAAATTAATATGCAGAACAAAAGGTTCAAGCGATCGGGATGATAATATGAAAACCAGCCTTAAGTTCTCTAGTGAAGCATATATCGACAGTGGGCTATTGCAATTGTAGTCAAAGTTTTCTTACCGGTGAGAGTTCTCAGACGGACACAACAAGCGACAAAGTCATCGAAAGAGATGCGGCCGTTGACAGCATACCTCTTGACTATTACACCAATTGCATTAGGACTTAGTCGATAACCTGCAAAAATGATAATACAATTCATTTGCGTGTACTACTTTTAAAAACAGATTCGAAAGTACGCGCGCTCGGATTGGATTAACGCCGTGTATTTGTTTATTATACGACAGCCACACGAACAAAAAAGGTTTGTTTTTGGCTTACCTTACTGCTGTTTGAAGACAATCTTGAGACAAGAAATCTCGAGAGAAGAAACCTCTCAGCCTCAGTTGAAGTCAAATGTCGGGGGCGAGCGCGCACTGAAAACGTTTTTCCTGCGCTAAAAGCTGATTGGCTGTTACTCAAACAGCCCATTTCGATTGGCTTGCGCGCTGACAAATCCCTTTAAAGTGTACGTCGAATAAACCTGTGCAAACCTGTTTGTGACCCGTGTAATACGGTCTCATATTTGCACTCGTTTTAGCCCGTATTTGCACTCGAAAACGCCAAGTCGTATAATAACGCTCTTTATTATACGACTTGGCGTTTTCGAGTGCAAATACGGGCTAAAACGAGTGCAAATATGAGACGGTATTACACGTGTCACAAACCGGTTTGCACAGGTTTATTCAACACTTAAAAGGTTTTGTAAGCGCGCGAGCCAATCGAAATGGGGCTGTTTGAGTAACAGCCAATCAGCTTTTAGCGCGCGAAAAAAACCTTTCAGTGCGCGCCCGCCCCCGACATTGGGCTGAGAGATTTCTCCTCTCAAGATTTCTTCTCTCAAGATTTTCTTCAAACAGAGCGGTAAGGTAAGCGAAAACAAACATGTTTTGTTCGTGTTAGCTGTCGTATAATAAACAATTTATTACACGAAGAGTTGTGTAATACGGCTGGGAATTTTTACTCGTCAATTTTATTTTTTCTCGCCTTTCAGGCTCGAAAAAATAAAACTGACTCGTACAAATACCCAACCGTATTACACAACTTTCCGTGTAATAAGCTCTTTGTATTTCATGGCTAAATTTATAGATCAAGGCCAATCAAAATGCAGGAAATTTCGCGCCCTTTCTTTATCAGCCAATATTAAAGAATGCAAGATTTTGAATACATAATTAGTCTGCAGACGTGTCCGCCACTTGAATTTTTTGTTTTCCAGCGAGAAAATTCGCAGTCTATCGTCCGGTAAGTTACTTTGTTTTCGTGATAAATCTTCCGGTAAATGTGTTATTTATAGGATAATATGGTTATTTCATACACGACTTTCACAATGGCCGCCTCTGGCCATCTCCTAATTTGCATAATTTGGAAGATAAATCTGTAGGGGAAAACCAATGCTACCACATGAAAGATCACATTATAACTAGTAATTGTTTTGAGTTTTGGAGCAATGTGGAAAATTGTTGTTGAGCTATAAAGGCTGGTTTTCACTAGCGACGGAAGCAGAAACGGAAGCGTAAGCGTAAGCATAAGAAACTAATGTTCTTGTGAAAATCAACACGACGGAAGCATAAGCATAAGCCTCGTTCAGAAGCGAAAACCTCGCTTGCATGCTATATTTACATTGCAAAGGGCTGAGAATGAGTATTCTGATTGGCTAAATTCATCTGCTTCCGCTTCTGCTTACGTTTGACTAGTTTTCACTGGAACGGAAGCAGAAGCGGAGACGTAAGAAGAAGGAAACCTTCCGTTCCTTACGCTTATGCTTCCGTCGAGCTTACGCTTCCGCTTACGTCTCCGTTTCTTTATTTTCACTAGAACGTAAGGCTCCTTACGCTTACGCTTACGCTTCCGTTTCTGCTTCCGTCGCTAGTGAAAACCAGCCTTAAGCATTTGTAATGCAGAAAAATATGAAAGAGAGGCTATAAAGGCCTCCGTTGTTTTTCTCATACAAATCTCTCTAATTTCAACTGGATGTAACTTCATTGCTATATAAGCTATAGCCTGCTTGCCGGCTCTTGCAGGTGACCCAATCCGAAAAGAAACGACCGAAAAAAATTACAGGAAAGCCGGCAAGCAGGCTATATAAGCTATAGCACTCAACTTTCACAAGTTCACTTATGTCAACATGCTCTTTCGCATGGCAATGTTTATATTTTCTATACATGTGAATAGACTACCGAAACGGGAAATCACATATGCAAATTAGGAGGCGGCCATTATGAAAGTTGTGTATGGTTTTCTATAAAATTTCACTCGAAATTCATATTATTTTGGTATACAACTCGCCTAAAGGCTCGTCTATCGTCCGGTAAGTTACTTTGTTTTCGTGATAAATCTTTCCGTAAATGTGTTATTTATAGGATAATATGGTTATTTCATGGTTTTCGATAAAATTTCACTCAAAATTCACAAATTATTGTGGTATATAATACACATTTCTCGTGAAATATTCGCCGGTATTCTATAGAAAACCATGAAAAAACAGCAATTTTACAACACCATCCAATTTTCTCGCTTTCTGATTGGCTCTCCGCTATATGCAAAATAGTACATACAATGAAAATGACGTCACTCGCAAGCCGTGGTAGCTTTGCAATCACGGCGAGGTTTGTGAATTCAAATGGTGTTAACTTCGCTTCCAAAAACATGAAAGTGAGGATTTCACAAGCATTTTATTACTAGGAGAAGTTAATCGGCGAGTCAAACTTCTTTGTAGTGTGCCATTTGGCAAAATGAGAGTTTTCTCTTGAGTGGATAAAGTTTAGGCGAATTTGTAGTCAGACTTTGTGACTAGACTAGTTCTCTCAGAGCTCAGAAGTTTTGAATTATATAACAATAACTTTTCTGATCCAGAAAAAAAACAAGAAAGGATTTCACATGCATTCCATCAATTACAGAAGTTAATCGGTGAACAAAATTGCCATTTGTCTAAGAAAGCTTTCTCTCGGCAACGGTAATTAGAAGTGTTTACGTTTTGACTTTCAATGGCCTTTTCGACTCGAAAGCAGTTTATTACGCACTCATTTGAAGCTATAAGTGCTTCGTCGTTGTAAAAAAACAAATCGCACACATTTTGCCATTGTCTGTACTCGTATTGATCATAGAAATGACGCCATAAAATGTTCAAAACTCAAAATGTTCAAAACTCAAGTTTTGAACATTTTATGGCGTCATTTCTATGATCAATACGAGTACAGACAATGGCAAAATGTGTGCGATTTGTTAAATATATAACAATGCAATGCAATGTAATATAACAAAATACATTATAATATTCATTAATAATTCATAAGGGTACTAGCCAATCCAGACCCAGCATTCGGGTCACTTTGATACACTCTGAACCTCATACAAAATTCTAGTAAGCCTATGCTATTATGTATCAAATGATACAGAATTCTAATAATTCGACGAAGCGGCTCGCCATTGTATATCCGATACAACATCGGCACTCATATTGTAAATAGTACATACAATACAATAAACTTTATTTAACGAGGGAAAAGATGTATTAACCATGAAAGTTATCTAACATACAGCCTCAAAAAGAGAAAAAATAATAACAATAACTGATATCACTACTAAATTAATACAATAATTATGCTAAATAAGTCATACAAGAAGTGCTAAGTTAAGTAAATCCTTTTAGGTATAAATATAAAATATGTGAGATAACAGCATGTAGACGCTACGTTTGGTATAATATCAATCGATAAAATAAAATAAAATAATATAATAATAATGTCATAATAATATCAATAGATGAAAATTATTTACATTTACAATTCATCAAAAACCTATAGTTATTGCAAAAAATCTTCCAGATGATCAATGTAGCTCAGTTTCTGAAGAAAGTATTTACATGTACGAAGTTTTAATGGCAGTTATTCTAGAAGTTAAGGCATCTAAGGTAGGTGCTGAAGATGTAGCGAGCAGCTTATATTTGATGTCCAGTGCATTAAAACGAGTATGAACGCTCTGATTGGATGAAAGTTGTGTTTGCACGAGATTCGATAGTACTCACGCTCGGATTGGATAAAAGCAGTGTTTGCACAAGATTCGATAGTACGCGCGCTTGGATTGGATAAAAGCCGTGTTTGCAGGGGGTTCGATAGTACGCGCGCTCGGATTGGATAAAAGCTGTGTTTGCATGAGATTCAATAGTACACGCGCTCAGATTGGATGAAAGCTGTGTTTGCATGTGATTTGATAGTACGTGCGCTCGGATTGGATGAAAGCCGTGTTTGAATGAGATTCGAAAGTACATGTACGCACGCTTGGATTGGATAAAAGCCGTGTTTGCATGAGATTCGATAGTACACATGCTCGGATTGGATGAAAGCCATGTTTGCGTGAGATTCGAAAGTCCAGCGTGGCATGAGTTAGTTGGGAGACTATGGAAACACAAAAGTTGTTTCCTATATATTAATAAAATAGAAAACCGTTTCTGTGTTCACCGTTTCTGTTTTTTGTGTTTTATCGATATGTATACACGAAAGAGTTGTAGGAACACATCTTTTGCAAGTATTTCCATGACTACTTGAGTGTTTACATAACGTTACCTGAATACAGTAACTGTTTTCCATTTCTTTTATGAAATATTAAAAAGAAAAGTTTAGTAAAATAATCTCAATTTCGCTCCCTTTGAAATCATGCCCTTGTTTAACAGCCAAATCAGAGCGTGAGTACTACCGAACCTCATGCAAACACAGGTAATAACTAATCAGAGCGTGCATACCGGGGTGGCACAGTGGTTAAGTGCTTTGCCTCTCACCACTGTGGCCCAGGTTTGATTCCTGGATGCGGCGCCAGTTGAGTTTGTTGCAATCTCATCTTGGCTCCGAGGGTTTTTCTCCGGGTTCTCTGGTTTTCCTCCCTCCTCAAAAACCAACCTAAATTCAAATTCCAGTTCGTCGGAATACTTAAACATAAGCCTCTGGCTTGTGAGACCCGGTAACAGCTTCCTGTATCTTTCACGTAAAATAAACCTTTTTTTTACTATTGAATCTCATTTAAATACAGGTAACAGTCAATCAGAGCACATGTACCATTGAATATCATGCAAACACAGGTAACAGCCAATAACAGCGTGTGTAATATCGAATCTCATGCAAACATGGGTAACAGCCAATCAGAGCATGCATACTATTGATACAGCATTTCTAATTCTACAAGAGTGTGCATCCTTCCCTACCCTACCCTCCCCCCGAGACAAAACTTAACTGAAGATAAACTAAAATGAAAAAAACAAAGCCATTACTAAACTTTATAAAAATAGTTAGTCCACTATTCCTTGAAATGTCCCTCAGTCATTGAAAAGTGATCAACAGTAAAATCAGGGAAAAAGTATACTTGCAATACAATTCTTAAGATTGACTTATTTGGTTTGTTTCTGCCTTTTACATAACTTGACTCTCACCAAAAGCTGTAACTGCTGCATGAAGTTCATGTGGCTCCATTGTTCCTGATCTGTCCCTGTCATACTGCATAAAACTTGTCTGTATGTATGACAAAAAAAAAAACAATAACTTTATTACCATACCATAACAACACAGGCTCAGGTACGAATGAGGTAATAGTTACTCAGAATAACTAACCTAAAATAACTACCTAAAGCTCAATTCAAATGTAAATTAAAATACATGCCGCAGATCCACCTTTTGGGACAGTGGAAATCAAATGCTTTTCATAAATATATTTGTATCCCTTCTTTAACTACATAGGCTTACATATGCATGTACTTCTTAAGTTCTAATTGCATTGCTATCCATTACAACTTGTGGGAGAAGTTGTGTTTGGGAATACACAAGAAAGTTGGGGCTGATTAGCAAGGGCAGCAGTCCCCATCTCTCCTTGGTGTTTAAGAATAGGAGTAGGGGAACTGATATAAAGCAAGGACATCAATGAAATGTATGGGACTGACTAGCAAGGGCAGCAGTTTCAATATTTTCCTCGTTTTCATTTTAACAAAATTACTCTACATAGCAACTACATGTAGGTTGCTGTTCATACTGTAGTTTATATTTTATTGGGATTTTCAAAACTGATTAGCAAGGGCAGCAGTTCCATGCTATACATTTTACTCTGGTGTTGTGTGGCATTTCCTTTTGGTGAGGCAGCATCATAATTTTAAATCATGACGCTTTTGGCATTTATGTTGCCCGGTTTCACCTTCATTTACTGGGCTAAAATATTTTACCAGATTGTGAAGATTTCATGTCTGACAATTTCATTATTTATAAAAGCGGCTTCTTAAGGTTTCTGCCATCAGCCATTTTACTCCAAAGCTCTTGTGAGCATATTGCATATTTGTTGCCCAGTAAACTAGCTTAGTCAATGCAGCACTAAAATGATTAATGTATGGTATAACACAAGAGGGAAAACAAATTTGTTTTTATGGATTTGGCCATTAATTGTGACATTGTGATTTACATTTGAAGGGGTGTACAGAAGGGTTGTAAGTGACTCTTGATCATGTTCTAAATTCTCCCTAAGAAAACAAAGAAATTGAAGGAGAATTTAGAATGTGATCAGGAGACATTTAAGCCCTTTTTTCACACAGCCCTTCATTTGTACTAGTTACCTTCCACTGATTGAGAGCAGTCCAAAGCTCTTTAAACTCATTAAAACCCATCTTGCCACTGTAATCACGCTTGTACACAAGTCAAGGACAAATGCATAACATTACCTTATTAGGTGTGACTTTTTCTATTAATAACAGTCCTTCATTTGTACTAGTTACCTTCCACTGATTGAGAGCAGTCCAAAGCTCTTTAAACTCATTAAAACCCATCTTGCCACTGAAATCACGCTTGTACACAAGTCAAGGACAAATGCATAACATTACCTTATTAGGTGTGACTTTTTCTATTAATAACAGTCCTTCATTTGTACTAGTTACCTTCCACTGATTGAGAGCAGTCCAAAGCTCTTTAAACTCATTAAAACCCATCTTGCCACTGTAATCACGCTTGTACACAAGTCAAGGACAAATGCATAACATTACCTTATTAGGTGTGACTTTTTCTATTAATAACAGCCCTTCATTTGTACTTGTTACCTTCCACTGATTGAGAGCAGTCCAAAGCTCTTTAAACTCATTAAAACCCATCTTGCCACTGTAATCACGCTTGTACACAAGTCAAGGACAAATGCATAACATTACCTTATTAGGTGTGACTTTTTCTATTAATAACAGCCCTTCATTTGTACTTGTTACCTTCCACTGATTGAGAGCAGTCCAAAGCTCTTTAAACTCATTAAAACCCATCTTGCCACTGAAATCACGCTTGTACACAAGTCAAGGACAAATGCATAACATTACCTTATTAGGTGTGACTTTTTCTATTAATAACAGTCCTTCATTTGTACTAGTTACCTTCCACTGATTGAGAGCAGTCCAAAGCTCTTTAAACTCATTAAAACCCATCTTGCCACTGTAATCACGCTTGTACACAAGTCAAGGACAAATGCATAACATTACCTTATTAGGTGTGACTTTTTCTATTAATAACAGCCCTTCATTTGTACTTGTTACCTTCCACTGATTGAGAGCAGTCCAAAGCTCTTTAAACTCATTAAAACCCATCTTGCCACTGTAATCACGCTTGTACACAAGTCAAGGACAAATGCATAACATTACCTTATTAGGTGTGACTTTTTCTATTAATAACAGCCCTTCATTTGTACTTGTTACCTTCCACTGATTGAGAGCAGTCCAAAGCTCTTTAAACTCATTAAAACCCATCTTGCCACTGTAATCACGCTTGTACACAAGTCAAGGACAAATGCATAACATTACCTTATTAGGTGTGACTTTTTCTATTAATAACAGTCCTACATTTAAGTACTGAAATAATCTTTAAACTTGTTCTTATTAAAGCAATTACATGTAAATGGCACCGAATGGCATTCAGATTGGTGTTAATTTTGTATTGTGAAAAGTCTTGATCTCATTGGTTGAAACATGAATATCGCCCTAAAGGTTAGGAAGATGTCTAATTTGCTCCAATTGTTCAAATATGAAAACTATGATTTGCACTATGGTTCCAAATGTCGTTTATAAAGCAAATTGTATGTTCAGAACCTAATCAATCGTGCCTGTTTCGTAGCTATTGTGTACATCTTCTTCTTCATACATGTACAAACTACCAAACTCCAACCTAAACATCACATGAAAGGAGTACCCTCCCCCTTGAATATAATATTATAAGAACTTATAATAGAATGTAACAAACCATAAAACAATAAATTATTATATAGAGCTATTATATTGTACATGTGAAGTTCCAGCTTTGTATCAAATTCAAGAGTGACCATGCCTTTCTCTACTGAGAATGTTTTATGCAGTGAAATGTAAAAAGTGTCTATTTTAGAAACCTGTTTAAAAAAGTTAAACTGTCTCATGCATGTCGCATATTGCATTCAAAGACTAGTGTGCAAATAAAGATGCAAAAAAAGTGACAGTTGAGAAATAGTGAATCTCTCATATTGTTATTGAACTGAATACTTATATACATGTACAAAATGTACTGTACCACACAGGTGGACTTGACTTAACAGACACACCATACAATTCATGAAGTTGGTAATCGCTTACAATAAGAGCCAAAATAAGTTGTTGGTAGGTTGTTGGTAGACTAAGTATGGGATAACTGTTGGTAGATTGTTGGTACATTGTTGGAAGGTTAGCAACTTTCATTGGGTTGTCAGTAGATTGTAGATTTTCATTTTAAGTGTATACATTGTTACCAGCCAGGGTTGTCAACCTGGCAGCAGATTTCTGGTATTCATGTGTTCCTGCCAGCTGTCAGGTGTCACAGGTAATGCAATGTGCATGAGATTTTAAACTATTTTGAAATACAAATCATGTACATTTTGGTATAAACCACACCTTAGCTACATGTAGTTACACTCGTAGCCTTACTAGCTATAGCTGATTGTGGTAAAAAGTAAATGCATCCAAAGTGAACTGAAAAGGATACATCCAGCATTGTGATCATTATCCTGAAAAAAAAAGTGAGTAATTATAATTATCATATTATGACCCATATGGCCTGTTGTACACGCTTTCCTTTCAAAACTATTCACAAAGTCATGAGACACAAAGTCATGATGTGAGCGGCCCAGAAAAACAGAAGCCATCCAGCCCTGCTCGATATTAATGCTTGTTGCTTTGAAGTTATTAAAATAAACTAAGAGGTCATATAATGATTAAACTTATTAACTGAGTTAGCAAGGTTGTTATTATTACTAAGCCATTGACACATTCATTATTAGCTTCGAACATCAACATCTCGTGAATAGAAATACATGTAAACTGTAGTTGTATAACCAGAATAGTGCATTAATTTGTACATGAAAGACAACATGAATTTTGCTTTTAACATTTTTCGGTAGGGTGGAGGTTAATTAAAGCAAGGCGACAGAATAAAAATACCTGTCAGTTTATCACTGATAATACATTTTTCTTTTGATATTGTTTATTATAAGAGGATGTACATAAAATTGAACAATAATTAAAGTAACTTACCTGCATGTTTCAATGCTGAAGGCTGAAAATAAAAGGTGCAGAAAAATAGGATGTCAAGAGTTACATGTACATTCAGAATGAAAATGTACAATGTATATAATTATGTAGAGTGATCTGATGAGCTATCCCAATAATAAAACTAAAACAATTTGTTTTTGTATAAACTCTACAGATCACTGTTAAATTCTATCCTGGTCATGTACATACATGTATGCAGTTTCCTTGGTACATACATTGTAATTCAGGCATGTAAATGATGAACAGTAAAATAATAATAATTTGTTGGTTTCTAAAACTTAATTGTAACCTTTCCTTTGTCATACATGTATACAGTAATTTATAATAAGAACTTTTCCTTTTGCAAAATGACTGTGCAAATAAAGAGTATTATTATTTATTACAATGTATATATTTATTAAACACACTATTGGAGATACTGCAGCATTCAAAGCTGATGTGGCTGTGATAATACAAAAGGAACAATGACTCAAAGGTAAAGAGAAAGCAGCCTTATTGACTGTCAGCATTATTAAACTAAGTTAATGTGACAGTCTTGTAGGACTGACAAACTTGAGACAGGCAAGGGGGGCTACATTGTACATGAATTTAATGTTCCATTATCCAAGCTGAATAGTACACAGAAAATGCGAGACTGTTACTTTAATTTGGAGCATCATATAACTTTTTGGATTTATTAACAACCATAAAATTCTTTTGGAGAGGGGAAGTTGCTACTTTCGAGGGGTCATTCGACTTTCTGAACTTTATGGTACATACATGTACTTCACATTAATTACATGTACATGTAGGTAGACATACATTTGTACATATGACCACCCTTTCTGGGGTGGATCCAGGGGGGTTTGGGGGATTACATCAAACCCCCCTTTCTATCGCTCGCTAACGAAAGACAACAAAGAAATTACCAAATATTTTGGCGCCTTCGTATATCTAACCCCCCTCCTGAACACACTCACACAGAATCCTGGATCCGCCCCAGCGTTTGTTACACAGTCATGAACCACAGACGTACAAGGAGTCATCCTGCTTGCACTAGCTAAATAAGCTTACAACATACTGCAGATTCAGGTTGAGTGTTTAACACATGTATATCAGGTGGGAGACAACTTTTCGTAGTAGTAGTAGTTGATCGGCCACATTGCTAAGGACATGTAGAAATTGACATGTTGCTAACCAATTTGCCATATTCTGTTGGTGGCTTGGCATCATACGTTTCAGCCATCGTGCGAGTAAGCAAAAAATGATTGAAGTCAAATGCTTGATATTTTACTACATTGTACTTTCTCCCCATTAAAAACAATGAAATTCTTTAACAACGATAGTACAAGACAGTATTCTACAAATGTACGTAGGTACTACAGCTTGAACGAAAGAAACACAAAGCACCGTAATGAATGTCTACTTTTTCATTAGCAACATGTCAAATTCATCTTATTGACGTCAGATTTCAGTGTCAACATACCACGAAGTTCAGAGATTATAGATTTGTACAAGTAATTCATGCGAGAGTTGTGAAATGGTCAAAATAACAGAAATATAAAAGACTCATTTCTGCACCTACATGTACAGTACATGTATTTGGACCCAACAAAAACTTGTTTGAACCTCTTTGGTATGTGTTCTCATACATTGTACACTAGCACAAAATTTTGCCCTAAAGATACAAATGTAGGTTTTTCTACACAAAAAATCACAACAGAGAAGGCATGTTCTAAAAATTTGAGTCCTTGCAAACTCGCAACATAAACATAGTTCTGCATATGGGAACACAAAAATAAAATATTTCACACTTTTAGCATGCGTTGCAGCTCAGGAGTATAGGAGCGCTGATTAGGGCGATTGGGGCAAGAAAAAAGAGAGGGGGGAGGGGGTGGGGAGAAGAGGAAGAGTAAGTCATTCAACCGGCTTGGAATTAGAACAATGGAGAAAACCCTTCCTCTCTTCCTCACAAAGCCTTTTTCTTCAAGGGAAGGAAATATCCTGTGACAGTCTTTCTTCAAAAATGATATTATAATACTCTCATTTTATAATTAGCAAGGCCATCGCCCCCACTGCTCAAGCTAAATTCAACTCCCTCTACCCTAATTCTCAGTTTTGTTGGAGAGAAATATATTTATTACCTTTCAAAACTTGTTTAGATACGTCATTAAGGGTATTTCAGTACAAAATTTTAAACCGTATTCTGTATACTAATAAGATTTTGTGTAAGATGAAAATAGTCTCCTCTCCACTCTGTACTTTTAATTGTGAAACTGCAGACGAATCGTTCGAACACATTCTTTATCACTGTCATCATGTTTCTACATTCTGGACGTCAGTACAGGCATGGCTTGGTAGTTTGGGTGTATATGATGGAATATTATCCAAAAAGGATGTTATATTTGGCCTTTGGAAAAATTATCAAAAATATCTGCTTCCAAATTTCATCCTTTTAGTAGCTATAAACAGACAATTTATCAATGTCTGGTGCACAAGGTTTTTCCGCGGTCGTATGTCCCTATTATTCCCGGCGGTACTGTACATCGGGTAAAGAAGCGCCCCCAAAACAGAATGTGGGACTCCACAACTTAGGACACGCGAGGAAGAAGTAGAATCAGCTCCCCCACTCGCGAAAGAGACGTCTGGGCAGCGAGACAGAAAATTCCATACTGAAGACGTAGCAGATAGCTGTTTCACGATGCATAAATTAGTTGCGGTCACCGCACAAATGACCGCGGTCACCGCACAAATGACCGCTGTAGTTTTTGAGGACGCCTTGGTTGCAAACTGAGGTGATAAACCGAGGTGCTTGCCGCGGTGCCGCAATGGAAATACATGTACGTTGTTAGCAGTCTTCGTACTTGAAAGCTTTGAATGCGATGGATGACAAACAGCTTATGCATTGAGCCTATAATATCTTATGATATGCTGCTTCCCTTTGATCACCCTTGGGGCTTATAAAAGGGTGAATTCTTTAAATCATCAACAATGAAAGCTAATCAGGGAAAAGTAGACTGAAGTAGTGAGTGAAGATCAGAATCATTTATATTTAAAACTTTATAGTTTATAAAATCTATAGCTAATAAACTAAAAGTTAGAATGGCAAGGAACATTCAATAAAATATTACTCTGCTAGTTTTTTCCTAACCCTAAGCTAGATTTTAAGGGGGCTATGTTAAAGTGCCCAGTGCTTGAACTATTTATTTCAAATTGAAAACAAAATGTTCAATGAATTACCGATATTTGCAATCTGACGTTAATTGTTACTAGAGTTAATAATTGTATGCCTTGTTATTACTTCAATAAATGATTATTGCCAAATGAATCTCTAAGTTTACTGTATCATTTTATTGTGATATACATGTTTTTATAACAATGTACCGGTACTACATGTAAGAGTTGAAATGTGAAAGGGAGGTACATTTGTATTGCTCGAATAATTGAGTCAACTATTGGGCATGTATGTTTGATATCAGACAGGATCTTGGTCAGGTTGGGAAGGTGAGCAGGATATTTATTAGGTCAGACAAACTTATTATTATATAATTGGATATGTTAGGGGCATGATCTTGCCAAGATCAGGCGGGACCTTGCCAGGATCAGGCGGGACCTTGCCAGGATCAGGCGGGATCTTGCCAGGATCAGGTGGGATCTTGCCAGGATCAGGCGGGATCTTGCCAGGATCAGGCGGGATCTTGCCAAGATCAGGCGGGATCTTGTCAGGATCAGGCGGGATCTTGCCAGGATCAGGCGGGATCTTGCCAGGATCAGGCGGGATCTTGCCAGGATCAGGCGGGATCTTGCCAGGATCAGGTGGGATCTTGCCAGGATCAGGCGGGATCTTGCCAAGATCAGGCGGGATCTTGCCAAGATCTGGCGGGATCTTGCCAAGATCTGGCGGGATCTTGCCAAGATCTGGCGGGATCTTGCCAAGATCTGGCGGGATCTTGCCAAGATGAGGTGGGATCTTGCCAAGATCTTATTTAAAACCATGCATGATCCTGCAGGATCTTGCCGGATCTTGCCGGATCCTGCAGGATCCTGCAGGATCTTGCCCAAGATCTTGGCAAGATCTGAAACAAGATCAGGTAAGATCTTTGCAAGATCTTAACAAGATCTTAACCAAGATTCTCGACCTGGGTAATCACCCAAAGAACGATCACCGGCATTAAACTTCTCGTAAACAAGCTTCTGTTAACTTTCGTAAGTTGTCTTTCTTACTTGAGACCGCCGTTCGCGTTCTTATTAACTAACGAAACCAACTGCTTCAAAATAAGCATTTCTTGAGAGACGACCCGCTAACAATCTTCTGTTAACTTTCGTAACTTGTCTTCGCCGTTGGCGTTCTTATTAACTAACGAAGCATAACACCAAATAAACTTTTGCTTCAAGTGTAGTTTCACATTTATGGCAGATCCTTGTCTTGTTACTAGTATCAAAAGAATTGTAAATGTTTGTGTATTAAATTCTCAACTCTTCTTGGAGTCTGAATTTCCATGTGCAGTCAGTCAGGCGTGAACGTGTCAGTCTGATTTTTTACAGAACATCGACAGAGTTTCGAAGCAACGTTTGTCATATTGAAAGACATGCAAAAACTTCTATACTCTTACCAGAAAACTTCTACTCGGAAAGTGCAATTCCTTTTGAATTAAGAGCTTTAATGCATCGGATCAGATCAGTTAATTCGCATAAATGGAAATTACTTGCGCCCGCGGTATTTGTGTCAGAAATGAGACACGTGTCTGGCTGATAGTTCACAATTGACAGGAACTTTTATTATACTGCGCAGCATGAATCTTGACTTTTTGATAACTCTGGCACGCAGGGTATTTACCAAAACCATCATTCTTACTGTACGTTTGTAAAACTGTTTGTTATGAATTCGAAATCCTGGTGAAAGAAAGGTTAAAATACGAAATTGTGCAATGAACACACACGTTTGCCGATACTTCGATAACTCGGTCCGAATTTTCGTTTGACAATAGAAAGGGAAATATTGTCGAAATGTCGCTGAACAAAGAGCGAAATTCGTCGAAATATGTTTGCATGACTTTTGCACAATACTGTAACGAAGCCAACTGCTTCAAAATAAGCATTTCTTAAGCCACGGCACGCTAACAATCTTCCGTTAATTTTCGTAAGTTGTTTTTCTTACTCGAGACCGCCGTTCGCATTATTATCAACTAACGAAGCCAACTGCTTCAAAATAAGCATTTCTTAAGCCACGGCACGCTAACAATCTTCCGTTAATTTTCGTAAGTTGTTTTTCTTACTCGAGACCGCCGTTCGCATTATTATCAACTAACGAAGCCAACTGCTTCAAAATAAACATTTCGTAAGACACAGGCCGCTAACTTTTGTTCTTGATCACACTTCATCAGTCGTCTTTCTACTCAAGACCGCCATTCGCGTTCTTATTAACTAACGAAGCCAACTGCTTCAAAATAAGCATTTCTTAACACACGGCGCACTAACAATCTTCTGTTAAAGTTCTTTCGTAAGTTGTCTTTCTTACTCGAGACCGCCGTTCACGTTCTAATGAAGCAAACTGCTTCAAAATAAAATGTATGAGATGTACATGTAGATGTTACATGAGGTCGTGGTTAGCGCCGCGGCACGACCACCACAGCGATCTCAAAAGTGACTGCGGTCACCTCAAAAGTGACAGCGGTCACCTCAAAAATGACCTCGGTTTTTCGCGGTAAAACCGCGGACATTGCATGCGGCACAGCCACGGTAAATGTGTCCCTATAATTCCTGGCGGTACTGTATACTGCTCCGCTTGGAAATATCATACGCAAGCATGGCTTATCATTTCATTTGTATGCGGATGATATACAGGTGTATACCACCTTCACCTCCAATAATGATCACGAACTGGCCACTGCCAAGGATCGCATTGAGGATTGCCTGGCTTATATCGATAAGTGAATGACTATTAATAAACTTATGTTGAATAAAGATAAAACAGGTTCTTTTGCTGCATTCTAAATTCCGCTCATACACTCCACTACGTACCCTTACCTTGGGAGATGACACTGTATATCCGTCAGACCATGCAAGGAACATCAGAGTTATATTTGACAGTACAGTATGATTATGTCTAAACAAGTAAATGCTATAGTAAAATCAGCATTTTACTACTTGAAAAACATCGCAAAAATCAGGAGATATCTATCATACGATGCTATTACGATACTATACTAATTCATGCTTTTGTTAGCTCAAAACTTGATCATAAAACTTATGACGTGATTGTAATTCGCTCTTATATGGTCTTCCGCAGCATATGATTTCAAAGCTTCAATACGTACAAATTAAATGCTGCTGCCGGGTTATTGTATGTTAGGCAAATATGACCATATTAGTCCTTCACTCTGAAAGCTCCATTGGTTACCAATTCAATATAGGATAATTTTTAAGGTTAATTTACATACTTTCAAGACCCTACATAATTTAGCTCCGTTCTACCTACAAGAGTTGTTGGAATTGCACAAACCAATGCAAGAAGTTCATCTAAGTCTGTTTTGCGCCTAAATTGAATATCTTATAAATTATAGAACTTTGGGGACACCGAGCTTTTTCTGTGCACGCTCCCAAGTTATGGAACGATCTTCCACTAAACATCAGATCTTCTGAGAATGTTAATACTTTCAAATCCAGGCTTAAAACATACCTTTTTAAGATTGCTTATGATTTGTAATTAGTGTTTTGTTTTTTAACTCGTTATATCAATTTTAGCTATGAGTCTTTTATGATTATTATTTTTGTTATTAGTATTATAAGCTATATTATTCTATTGCAATGTATAGGTTAAGCATTCAATAATTGTTTAGATTGTAAAGCGCTCAGAACAACTATAGAAATTGTATTATTATTTAATATTAACATAATCGCCTTGTACCGGTTGATTCTCAAGTTAGATGTTTCATTCATGATTATTGTGATAAATTCTAAGCAGCCTACAGTATATTCGTGTTTGTTACATGCTGTTTCATGTTCCACGGCATGTTAGGAATTTTGCAGAAAGCCATTGTCTAGCTTAGGCGTAAGTAAAAAGTATTAACTAAATTAAACACACTGTGGTTCATAACCTACTGACTTTGTAGATGGCCATATATTTGTCATTTTTAGATACATGTACATGTCATGTTGTACGCCATACCATACCATACTGGCTAAGTTGAGCCTGCAGATGCAACTTGTCAGCGGTACAAATTTTGAAAAGGTGTCAAAATGTTAGAATCAGTCTAAATACTTTCTCCACTCCAGAAAACACAGCTTTCACAATGTTTTAAGTCGTATCAAAAGCACAAAATATTGTTATTTTCAGTCTCATTTTCATGATGTTGACAAGTGTACACAAACATATTTATTTTTGATTTTAAGCACTTTGCCTTCATTGGATTTCTGTAGACTTTGTATATGTTATAGAGGGTATGATTAGAATTATAAAATCATGCAATTGAAATCAGAAAATATAGATAACAAATCTTACCAGTGGGTTTATAAACGGATCACACTTTGTCCGGCACTACCATCCCCTCCCCTTCACCTCTTTTAATGTCTGCATCCCCCGGCTCCCGGTTTCATGCTTCTAGATCGTTATACTCTCTCATTACCACAATTCTAGAAGATTTCAGGCAATTACAAGGCATTCAAAGGCATAATAATACAACTTCCGGTTCAGAGCCTTGTTTTCATGTCAATCCAACGCTACCCTGGGTGCCAGAGGTTTTGAGAAGTTTCACGATTAAGAGAGTAATTTTTTGTTCTAAATGTATATCGTTGAGAAAGTTCACTCCACAAACCTCTGGCCACTCAAGACATCTCCAACGGACAGCCTCGCTTTGGTGTTTATAGCATCGCTTTAATAGAGTTCACTTCCTGTCAAACCGGTTTTATTGCCAGGACTAATTAATTGCATGTGTCACTTTTCACGTGGTGGAGTGACTGAATCAAAATAAACATGCCGGAAAAACTTGTTCGATGGAAATGCCAGAGAAAAAAACGTTCGTGTTCTTTTAATATTGGAGAAAAACGATTATTGTAGAGTGTGCGACATAAATATATTTTAACTTCTGGACGCAAAAAGTGCTTGCTGTTTAAAGGGAAAAGAGCTTCAGAAGAGAATTTTCCTGAGAGTCTTTCAACTGTGTTGGCGCGTTGCCAGTGGTGGAGACTTGTAATATTTCGTCGGTGGTGATATGTACGTTCTGCGAAAGACGCTTGGAGAAGATTGAATCCTTGAAGAAATTGCTTGAATAATTTTCTACTACAAGAAAGTCTAGTATTGCAGCTCAAAAGCTACGTTTTGGAACTCAACGTGTTAAGCGGTGTCATAATATTAGTGCTACGTTTTGGAACTCAACGTGTCAAGCGGTGTCATAATATTAGTGATTCTCCCGCCAATAAACATGGTACACCTTCAACTAGAAGTCCTCAAAGGAAGCGGAGCACTCTTTCTCCCCTCGTATATGTACGTCCACGACAGAGAAACATTCTCGGCAAGCCTGCTGATGAGAATTTAATTTCCACGATGACCTGTTTGCTCCGCCAAAAGAAAAGCGTCCTGAAAAGCCAGTCGAGGTGAGAAATTTTCACTCGTATATCAGACACCACAAACAAGTTGGAAAATATCCAGTTGGCAAAACAGAGAAAACATCTCGCCGCTTGGTGAACTAATAAAGTGAGTCCTCCTAAACCGACTTCAGTTTACAGACATTAGGAAATTTGGAGGCTAACTCGAACTGAACAGCGCTATAAAAGACACGATCGAAATTTTCACAATAACTCGCAATGTTGTTTGTGTTTCTGCTCAATAGTGCCCTGACGGTGACTTGTAAAACCGGTTTTTGACGGAGTACGTCATTATCTGTATTTGAGGGCCAATCAAAATAGACCTTTGGTGGTTTCTATGACGATCTCATGAATAGCCAATCAGCAAGCGGATTAATTTTCCCCAAGAATGCGGGAAAATTTGACTCGAGTGGCCAGAGGGGCTCGTCGCTTTGAGACTCCGTTCTAGTCGCTTCGCGACTCAAATTCTCGTTTAGCAGCAAGCCCCTCTGGAACCAGGGTAATCCAATGCTGGACTTCAAATAAAGTCAATTTTGAGGATGTTCCCCTAAATAGATTCATGTAGACTTTTAGTATGTTGTTCTAGACGGTATTCCAGATTATATTATGCAGAAAAACCTTCTGTCGCAATTAGTGGTAGGTTGACCTACTTTTTTTCGTAAAATGACTGGACTACTAGTATTGTAAAGTTTGCACTTTGTATCTGTATGTATTTTAGTTGTATTTGTAAGTTGTAGTTCAGTATTGTAAAGTTCTGCAACTTTGTCTTTGTAATTAAAAGTACTTCCAATAAATATTAATAAAAAAATAAAAAAGTCATCCAACCGATTCATCCAATCATCGTGCAGCAGAAGTGAAAACCATGTTTAATATCTGTCAAACTCATGCGTGGAATCTTAAGGAATCTCAAATCAAGCGTAAAATTCAAAACAAAAAATTGATGAACTTGGAGAATGTCAGCTGAAACTCCGAAAAAACATGTGAAGACAGGGTCTAAACCCAAACCTGTAAATGTCAATGACTTTTGCAGGATATATTGTATGTTTTAAGGTAGCATTTGGGAATTCAAATATTTCCACGGCGAGAATCTGTTCAAGCCTTCAGAAAGAAAACAGAGCCAAGGCTTAATTCTAGCTGGTGCCTGCAAAAGTATTGGTCTTCATATTCCGAATCTGCTGCTCTAACAGAGCGGTCTTCATATTCCAAAATCTGCTGCTCTATCAGAGCGAGTCTGTCGTTCCTGAGAAAGGAAGATTCGAAATGCAGTAGAGAACTACATTGTACACCTTTGTTCGAGAAAGTTGGTAGAATAAAGATAACTAAGATAAAGAGAACTTGTTGCCGCTGAATATAAAGTCGCCACCAAATCAGAAAAGAACACTGCCAACCACAATAACACCGGAACAAAGTTCTGCCAAAAGAAGCATTCAGAATCATCCCATGCAGCGTTACGAAATCATTGAAGCAGCTCGTATTTTCGGAAGCACAAGCCTGTTCCTTGAACACACTGGTGTGTGCGATTCGTCGATGACAATACAAGCAAGATGCTTGTGGAGTTCCTATGCAGGGTTCTTTAGCTCATCACGAAATTCGCTCTCATCACTTCTTCTTCAGAACTAAACAGCAATTTGAAGTTGCACTTCTGTAGTTCCTCGGGTTTTAGGTCTGAAAGTTCGGCAGCAGGAACTCAACTGGTTCAATTGTGATCTTTCACAAATACTAGCCAAAGGAGCAATAACCAAAATGACAACCCGGCCATCATTTTCGAAGTCTTTAACACTAATCAATGCTTGGAATATCCTACTTTTTCCAAACCCAGTTGGGATTACAGCTAGAACATCTCTTCCAGACAAAAGAGCTCTAATAGCCTTGCTCCTGTTCTTTCTTTAAATTCATCGGCGAGATATATTCTCGGTGTGTTTGTCGCCTTATTAATTGGTTGTGCCATGCATGAATAAAATTATTTAATGATTTCTGTCAATCATGCATTTTAGCCAATAGCAATATATGGCCTTCTGAGACTTGCCAGCAGGCTCTCCCTTCCTCTACTCCCCACTCCCCTCTCTTTCTCTCTCGCCCCAATCCCCTTAATCTCCGCTCACTGCACTCCAATACTCCAGAGCCGCAACGCAGGCTATCACACTTTCTGCTACTAAAACACAAGTACATGTATTCTCTATCGATCAACATCCTACACACACAATGTAGTTATGAAGTATTAGTGTTTTTGAGAATCTAAAGGCATTTCCTACTGGGAGAGTTGCAAATTTCTGATTGCATCAATGATTGAGAATGTACTGTTTCCAGTCCACTGATTCCTTCAATGCCATTTCAGGCCGGGTTTTGTCTTTAGTCACAATGCAGAGGGTTTTCCTCAGAAAGGCATTTCTGCACCAATTTCGACCGAATAAAACTTGTTGGAACCTCCTTGGTATGTGTTCTCAAAGTTTAGCAGGAAAGTTTGGCTCAACAATTTTTTTTTCAATTCGAAAGAATTCAAAACCAGAGTTCACATGTTCTGTAGTTCTGTACCAGCTAGTTATGTGTTACACAACCCTGCAATAAATTTCCTTCAAAATAAAATATTTCACAGTTTCCTATCCTAAAACTAGAGTATTCACTTGACATCCTACTTATAAAATATCTGTGTTTTGGGGAATCTATGGGATTTTAGTTAAGATCATACATGCTGATTCACACATAGGCAGAATGGCAGTGAACATTGGCATCCACACTGTGGCAAAACGTCACGCACATGCATATTTGCTATTTCTTGTCGGCGCGCAACCGCCCCCAGTTTCCCGTGAAAACTGAAATGAAACAACAGGCACATGCCGTGATTTTAAAATTTCTGCTTAAAAGTATCCATTTGTGAACTGTTTTGTCAAAAAATAAGAAAACTTATTAACTTAAAAGATAAGCCTAAGACTTTAATAACAGGTTGAAGTTTTCTTAATTTGTAATTCATTGTGAGTTTACTAAGTTATAAAATTATTTACTAAAAAAGTTGAAACCTCGGTAATTTGTATTTGATAGCAGAGCCTTTGTTCTTTTGGTGAGCGGAGCATACCGTTTTGCCATGGTGTGGTTGGCATCATGGCACTGATTTTATTTGTGAGGGCCACAAGTTTATTAGTGCATGTTATACACTATTTAGTGTTCACCCTCGTAAAATAAAGTCTTTATTATTATTATTATTATTATACTAGTAAAGTGGTAAAAGAACATTTACACACTAGTCACATCCCTAGAACATTGTGCCTTGTCTTAAGACATTTAGGCAGTTTAAGAAGGGAAAATTACCAAATTTCACTAACCTTCGGCTATAAAAGCAAAAACACCTTGAGCAGATAAATTATAATGTACATGTATAGTATTTTATGTTATTATTCTGACCACTTTACCACTCTCACATGAATTACTCATACAATTCCACCTTGTTTACATTGTACATTATAGGTCATGTGACACTACATGTACATGTGAAATCTGATGCCAAAAAGGCACAATTGTGTTAAGGTTACCGGATACCTTCAGGGTGCGTTTCCAGTCTAAATTATGTAGCGCCTCGAGGAAACATCGTAGATAAATCATTCATGTGTCATTTTAAAGCTTATAAAATTGGCTACAAGAATACATAAAAAGTTTTGAGTTCTTTGAAAATCTTGAATTTTCCGCCATCCCGTTTCTCCGATCTAGTGAGATGGCTTTCAGAAGCTCCGATTCAGAAAATATTAAAAAAAATTAAAATCTGTTTACTTTGTCGTATTTCAGAGGAATCGTATTACAAAAGGGTGTCGGGGAATTTCAAAATTCGATTTAGTTCAAAAGTTATCATGCTTTCCGTGAAAAGGCGAAAAATAATCCGAGTAGATATGCGGGAAACGTCGTCAAGAGCTCTTTTTTTAGAATTTCCCAATTCCCCGAAACCATTTTGCAGCTGAGATATCAATTGACATTTGGTGAAAAGTTCGCACAAATCAAATAAAGTCCTCTTGAGTGGGAGCTTTTTTAAAACTCTATTTTGATTGAAAATCGAAAGCGAGAAAATAGCACTTAAAAAATATCTAGCCGTCTGTCGTGCGTGAATCTGAAGCCCCGCCTCTCCAACAATTAGCAAGCTCTTGGCCAATCATTTCTCATCACAGTTCAACTATCCTTCGAGATTTCCCGCCAATGTTGATTTCCGATCAAAGCTACATGCCGCATTGAGAAAATGTTTTTTGTTCGTGACTTGAAAAATGGTAGCGGTAAGAGTCGGCTGGTTTCCCAGGCTAGAAAAATGGGAAAGACAAAAAGACTCGAGGGGCAAAGGCAAGGTGAACACCTATAGAGACGCCTTGAATGCCAGCACAGTTGTAGAGGAGACAGCGATTTGCAGGCGTCTGAAACAGCACGGCAATAGCGAGATCGTGGTTCAACCGATTCTGGGTTACCGTCGGACTACGTTTCCATCTAAGCTTTCTTGGAAACAAATATTCTCTCCGCTGGCTCTTATTAATTCTTCTTTATGTTCAGATGTGGACCACTTGACACTCTGTCTGAAAGTGAAAATACGAACGCTTGTCGGGTTGGCTTTGTAATTGTAGTGTATGCATTGTTTGGCCTCGTTTTTCTTTTCTCTTTTCTTTGTTTTTCAAGCTAAGGGCATCCTGCTTGCTTTTTTGTAAGATATAAGGCCAACAACCGATGGAATTGTGGAATCGTGTGTGGAAAAACGTTTTTCATTAAACGTAAACATTGGTATATGAAATGAATTTAATGTATGTTATTCACCACACCGACGTTACGGGCGAGTGAGCACTGTTGAACTGCTGTCAATCAAAAAGAACCTTTTACTTCCGGTTAAAAACTTCCTTTTGGTATTTCTCCGTCAATATTAATTTATTTTGAACGGAGTTTTTGGTATACGAGACACTACTACTAAAACTACATTTCTGTGCGAAAAAAATATTTTCCCATCTTTTTCGTTTTGAAGGTATCCGGTAACCTTAAGAAACGTGAATGGTCAACAATCAGTTGCAACGAACACAAATTCTGATACTGTTAAATACTCAAGTTACCTGAATCTGCAGTAAAGCACATGTACATGTGTACATGTACCAATATTAAAAGCAGTAATGAAGTCCTACTTTAGATATATATGGACTTTTTACTCAGGCCAGGCCAATGGCCGGCACGAGTCAGAAATTGCAAGTGTTATTTTTTTTGTGTCGCGAGTTTACTCAACATGTGGCAGGGTCAACCAATCAGATTCGACATCACTCGGGACACTGTGGGCTACTTAATTTGTATACAAAAGACTCAAGATGGCTGAGACCCAAGAAGTCCGTTGTGACTCGTGGAGGAAATTTCTCTCAAATTTGGAGTCCCATCTCTCAAATGTAAACAGCTTAATGTTTCATTCTAAGTCAAGTAGCGATCACTACAAGCCTCACACTCTGCAAGGTCAAACAACAAGGACAAATAAAAGCTGAGAATACATCTAAGCGACATCTGACAGCACAAGCTTCTGTGCATGTCCTCGTTTACCCCTGTACTTTAGGGATCATTGAGAAGGTATTATTTTGTTGCTTTGATTTACTTGATTGTTTTTCTAAATCAAGTACCGAGTGCCCTATGCAGCTACAAGCCTACATGTACATGCAGAAGTCGCACTCCAGCATGATCGAAAAGCGCATCGATACTGTACAGCTATCGATGACAGGCCTAGTAGTTAAATTACATGTATGTTCACTGTGATATTATTTCAGAATTTATCGGCATTCTAATTTAACCTGTATTTCTTTGTACTGCTACAAATGTGTAGCAAGCTTCTGTGCATGTCCTATTTTACTCCTCTACTTCTTTGAGAAGGTATTATTTTGTTCTCTTCGATTTGAACATTTGTCGATTATTTTTCTAAAACAAGTATCGAGCGCTACAAGCCTATCACTACCAGGGGATATATGTATGAACCTTATATGAACAGTATATGAATTGATTGAAATATATGAAAATTGGTATGAATTTTTTTCATACATATATGAAACATTTCTTAAAAGCATGAAATGTTTTGTTGTTGTATGAATTTTTATCAATTTCAAATGCTGCCATTTCCCAGTATATGAAATATGTATGAATGTACATCATTCATTTTCATATACCTGTGTAATGTATGAAATTTGTATTCATGAATCAATTTCATATCCCCATTACTTCAAATATCCCTAGTTTTCATACATTTTAAGTATATGAATTCGAAGTATATATTGTGGACTGTTAATTTCATACAAGCTATTTCATACATGCACCTGCTATTTCATACACATGATTACTCCATACAAAATATTCAAACCTGCCATTTGGCATTTCATACACATGATTAATTAAGCTTCATACATAATATTCAAACCTGTATTCATATATATGCAGGTATCTAAGTTAAGCAAGAACAATATGCATGGTTGTTTCTTGTCTACTGCTGTAACTAAAGGCTGGCTTAACAAAGATACATGTACAACTTGAGAACTTTATAGATTAAACTCTATTAAAAGCTTACGCATGATCGCTCGATTTCAGTCGTTTAAGCGCTTAAATGAGGCACCTTTGAACAAATTTTTTGGAGTATTCTTCAATGAGAGATTTAATGGAGCCTTCCGATGACAGATTTTACGGTAAAATAGTTAGGATAACACAGGGCCTCTGATATTGTGCGATGGTGCGATCCCGCACAATTGATCAAAAATCGCATCCGATCGCATAATTCGCAAATTTTTGCACAATCGCGCATAATTCTTACAAATAACACAATATGAGTCAATAAAAATGGTACAACCTTGTGACAGTTGTCTTTGTGGTGCTTTATAATGCAATTTCACGGTAATTTACTGCCCAAAACATTGCAAGAAAGGACAAGAAACGATCACCATTCGATACGTCCATTCGATTTTGTCAACGAAAACGTCCAGGCGTTCTTGCATTGCTTCACGCACCAGGGATCTGGTACTGAATTAATTCTAAAGTGTATTCTCATTGGTGCATAACGAAAACAATGGATAGAGTGTTGACCACTCAGAATCATTGATATATTCCATGTTATTGTTTGCTGTAAAATAGTCGCTTTTTCGCGCGAATCTTGATCTCATCTGCTTACACAATGTATTTCTTGTCGTTTTTGCCTGAAATTTACTCAAATGGATAAGTTTTTAGTGAAATCTGCTGGAATTTCTTCCGAGAAGAAAAAACGAGCCCATCTACCGACTAAAATTACAGCTTCAGAACGCGCTAAAGGCTACGTAAGTGTGCAGAAGAGAGTTTTTTTCTCCTTAGACCATGTATAATAGCTTAAAATGAGTTTTTTTGTGTGCATAATTTGCCGCATAATGAGCCCTGAATTGCCGCATAATGAGCCCTGAATTGCCACATAATGAGCCCTGAATTGCCGCATAATTTCCGATTTTTTATCGCTCTTTATCGGAGGCCCTGATAACACCTTTTCACCGACCATCCCATCCCAAACAACTCAGTCCGCCATCTTGCCTCGCTCTGTGAGGATTTCCCAGCATGCCTCATTTGCTGCCTCGTTTCTATGCTAATGTTTTCGCTTGAAGAAGAATGGTGCCTTTGGCGGAGAGATATGCAGTTTGTGCCAGAGTTTATTTCTACAACAAGGAGGAAAACGAAGCATTCTCTAAACCAGGAAAAGGTAAGGAATATAAAAATAATGCTGCTGATTCTTTTCTTGGTAAAATTATTTGTTAAAATATCGTCAAAAGGTTTGTTTTCAGAGTTTTGTCTCAATGAAATAAATGTCAATGAATCATGAATGTGGTCGAGTTCGAGTTTGAAAAAATCAAAACTGAACTAGGTAAATAACTCAACTTAATCAGTGGATTTTCGGACCGGATTTTCTTATTGTTGGAATCTAATCTTCAGTTATATGATTGAAAAAGATGTGTCTAAAATGCTAGCTACTTGAACTTGAAGTATGCCTGTAAAACTATTGTCTATGACTATATATTATATGGATTGAACTTGAAAGCCGCCACAGCTGTCCCCGAATTTCCAAGTGCTGGTTTGATCAAAATCTGATGATTGGGAATGACTTTGCTTACCTGTCGCCACTTATTAAATAATTTATAAAATTAAAAGTTGTTTCATATCATGACTTTACATGAGTTAATTATTACATGGATGTTAAACATTTATAAATTAGGAAAACCGTGGTTACAGTAAATAATTATTATTTTTCCTAATTTATAAATTAAATCCAAGACCAGACAGGAAAAAGTTTTTAAATAAGGCCCTGTTTTTGTGAAGAAAAGTTGGCTCAGGTCCTGGGACAGCTCTGTTTTGAGGAGGCTGGGCACGTAATAGCCAAGGTGTTTATATGAGAATAAGACAGATCTTGACAAGAATGGATAAAGGTAAAAATAATTCATTGCAAGGTAAAGCACAAAAATAGTAAATGAAATTCTGAATGATTGTACTCAATTAATGCAGCTTCCTTTCTGTACATTTGAAGGTTTGTTCAATTTTTAAAGTGCCTGGATGCATAAATCAGAGGGAACCAGAGCAGGACAGTGAAGTGACAAGATTAGTGGGATAGGAAGGAAATTACAGAGAGCTAGATTATAAGAGATCTCCTGGTCTATAAAAGGACAATTAGGCAGTCAAACAGCTGAGTCACACAACGTATGGTACATTTATCTTTATGATGATAAGTTATTCAACTGAAAAGCTATTGAAGAACATTAGACAGGTACAGTTAATGAAATATTTTCAAATTAATTTATCATTACTATTAAATTTTTAATGAGGGCTTATATTTGAGTGAAGTGTTTCATGATTAATTACTCGGGCCAGGCCTTTGGCCGGCTCGAGTCAGAAATCGCAAGTGTTTATTTTTTTAATTTTCCATGTCGAGGAATTTCGCCCCCAACCAATCAGATTGCGCCTTCTTTGGAAGTTCTTTTTGCCACCGTACCAATCAGATAGCACTGTGCTGGTCACGTGGACAGTGGACAACAATGCCATGTTTTTCAAGATGGCGGCGAGTGGGAGTTTTGTTGTGTAAACCAAAGGTTCCTTCAAGTGCAATACCAATATTTTTGTCTTTCCTAAAGCTGAGAGGTGTTTCACGGGCTTTGGACGGGAATTTATCTCACATTATGCGACATGCTTTAAGATACAAGCCTATGAAGTTACATGTACAAGCCTACATGCAGAACAGAGTTAAATTATGTTCCCTATGATATTATTTCAGAGTTTTATGTGTTCTAATTTAAGCTGTGGTTCTTTATACTGCTAGCGAACTAGACCAGCTGATGATTGATCCGGCCTTGTCTTGCAAGACCAGGGATTATGATTTTAATTTAAATTATTCTAACTAAAGAAAATTGAGGACTTTTAATTCCCTTAAAGGTGTTGGATACACGATATCCAAAATAAAAACCGGCGGAAAAAAAAGATATTTACCTAAAGGAATGCCAACAGGCTATGACACGAGCTATTCCCAGGTGGTCACCCATCCAGTTACTAACCTCGCCCGATCAGGCTTAACTTTTTGTGATCGGACGAGACTGGGCTTTACCGTCTGAGCTAAACCCCCAAGGCCACAGGGAACCCAACTAGGTGGTCAGCAGGTACCTACTGGCCAGAGTTAAGGCCACTCAGGCCTCTTGTTGTGCATGAAAAAGACAGATCTATGTACTGACGAGAAAGCAACAATTACAATGTATATTTAAGTTACATGTCTACAGTACATGTACAGTACATACGTTGATATGTTCCAGAAATTCCAGATGTTGTGAGACAGTTTTGAAGCTCTTTGCAATCAATTTGCTGATCCTGCAAGGTCAAAAAGATTTTACAAATGATTACCTAACTATTTTTAATTTATCAATATTATATATACCTATAGATTATTGTTAAAGTGCCCCTAAACCCTTTTGCAATGTTTATATATATGAAACTTTGAAAGGCTTTGAATATTTCTGCGAAAAAATTTGTGGCTTACAGAGAATACACTACATGTATGTTCTATGCTTGTTTGAAATGGTGAAAATTTGACCTTTCCTGACCCATGACCTTGTAAGAAAAAGACTGGGTCGATTCCCTATCTTACGTCATCCAATTCATTTGACTTTGCAATAATTTGAATAAATATTTAGCATTTTGTCTAAAATAGCTGTTTTCTTTACTAAAATCTCACAGACTGTGTATATTCTCTATATATCGATGCTGTTGTCATAGAAAGGCATCATGGACAATAATGCATTAATGAGGTGACGTAAGATAGGGAATCGACCCAGGCTTTTTCTTACACAGTAATGGGTCAGGAGAGGTCACATTTTCACTATTTCAAACAAGCCTAGAACATCGAATATTCTCTGTAAGCCAAACATTTCTTCGCAGAAGTACTCAAACCTTTCAAAGTTTCATACATGTATATATATAAATTGCAAAAGGGTTTAGGGGCACTTTAAATGCTTTTTGTACATTCAAGACAATATTAGTATATACCACACCAGTGAATATCACTTTTCGCATGCTCTGATTGGCTACCTAAACAATGAATATGATTTCATATTCTCCTCAGAGGAAAGCAGTGATCATCTCGCGCGAGTTTTTGCCCATTTGACAGAAAATAAAATAACTATTGGTGCTGGCTATTCACCTGGAGTGTGGTATATACTAAAACAATTATTCACCTCAGTGTTGGTGAATAGTAATAATAATAATAATAATGTATTTAATGAATCACCGATAAAATACATATCGTGTGTTACAGCTATAAATAATAAAGCATAAATATACAACTCTCATAATATAACAAACGTGTAAAGTATGTGGGAACAAAGACTATTAAATAGCTAGGTTATACCTAAAGATTAATCTATTTACAAAAGAATTTTTAAAAGGAACAGTATAAATTTTCGGCCACTGGGAAGACTGACATCTTAAGGTTCTAGACGAGGGCTTGATTTTGGGCAAAAGTAGCTTAAGAGGATGGTTGCTGTCGTTACATAGTTTGTGAAAACGTTTCTTATCATATAGTTCTCTAATGAGGATATTCTTGGAAGTGTAGCGTCTCTTATAGCATCTGTCAAGGAAACATTGGACAGTGGACAAGTCAGCCTCAGAGGAGCCATACACGGATAGTCCATAAGTAATCTTAGGAATAATTATACTGCTAAAGAACAGGTCAATTTCCAACTGATTAAAACCTTCCTTTCTAAGAGCCGATGCGGCTCGGTAAATATCCACCACTATTCACCTCCACTTCGGTGAATAATTGTTAATTATTGTACAATATACATATACAAATAGGTTTAAAAAGAAAAAAATCCATCCACCCCTCCCTCCCCTGCAAAACATTCTTACATGTAACAACCCTCCCCCATTCTCACCCTTCCCTCTCCCATCTCTCCCCACTTCTTCCCCCACTCCAATGATTATTCCTAAAGATTTACCTTTAACTCAGAAGAAATACCTTGACCTATCTGGGATTTGAACTCACCAGTATTGACTTGACACACCCAGTTTTCCAATGACTATACATGCATCTGTGCCACAGATCGAAGCACTTGTTTAGTTGGTACCCACGTTTATTATTTAACCCTTTCCCTCCTAAACTGCCCCTAGCCTACATGTATAAAAGCAAGGAACTCCAAGCTTGTGCCCTTGGCTTAAAAGGTTAGCAGTATTTAACTACTCCAGGCTAGCCAAACTTGAACTGAGGGAGGTGGGTTGATTTTGCACTTTAGATTTTACAAGATGAGCCCATTACGCCCAGTATGGAAAGAGTTAAATGACTAATCTTAGAACTCAGACCATCTCTTCTTTTTCTTTACAAATAATTATATTTTTTTTATTCATTCACTTTTTTAATATTGTGTTTATAATTTATAAAAGAACAAAGAAAGAAAGAAAGAAAGAAAGAGACAACAGAAAACAAAAGCATATAATTACAGTACCTACAGTACATGTATACTGTAAGCAAAATAAGAACTATTGCTCTGTATTAATAAGTTTCCAGTCCAGTCTTAATCCTCCAACAATCCTTGAATGAAAATGTACTAGGTGTTCCCAAAAAAGCCACACAAGGGACTGGCAAACAGTGAAGAAAAGGGCCAGGCATGCATGCTTGGTAGGGAGATCTGTAAGTTGTACAAATAAGCAAAAGAAACTGTTTTCCTTTTGACAAATTGTTCAAGCAAGCAACCGTGAATGACAATCCTGTTGGTGTATGTTGGATCAAACTATAAAGAAGCAAAGACTGAAACATCATAGAATTTTGAAATTAGAGGTACATTTACAATATTTTGGCTGGCCTGACACCAGCCTTCTTCAGGTACAATGAAGAGAATTTACATTGGCCAAGAGTACAAAGGTTCAAATTCACTGAGTCAGTGACTTCATGAAGGCACCTTGGAAAATCAGTATTGGTCGATCGGGAACACTGATCAATAGGATCAAAACTTATTGCCCAAGTGTCTTTTTAGTTTTGTTAAACATTTTCTCAAGGACCTATTTTTTAGTAGGACTTGCATTTTCTTCTGAAATTCTTTATTGTAAATCATTGTATATAGCCATTCTGCCCTCATGGTATTGATATTCAGAAATTGATATATATTCTGCCGGCATGGTAAAGAGGTTTGGACACGATACAATACAATAGCATTATGGGTAATGCTTCTAGAATGATACATGTACATGTATATAATGCTTTGGGTCACTGAGAAAGTAGTCATTCTAGGCCAGTCATCTCCATGTTTGCATGATTTCTGCATTTAATGCTATCCCTTTACTAGGTTGTCAGGCTTATAACAGTATGACCCGGCCTGCTAATTATTAGTACAAAGTACATCAACTACCGTACTCACCTGTCCAGCAACAGCAACAAAGTACCCATACAAAGGATCCATAGCTGCTTGTTGTGGATAACCTGGATAGCCCTGCAGTACAAATTATTATATTTCATGCAGGTAAGCTACATGTGTAGGCCCAACAAAGTCTAGATTTCCCCTGCTAACCCCTTTTCCACCAAAATTTCAACTACATGTACACAATGTACAAGCTTGACATTAGAGGATTCTTGTTTTTGTTTTAAATCTGTGAATAATTTAAAGCCAGGTGGTGAAAAAAGTTAGAAAAGAAGGTTAGTACCAACATCATGTACCCGTGAGGAGCTTCCTGTGAGTTTGGATTTCTCAGGACAACATTGGGATTGGCAGTATATGCAAATTGGTCTTTTTAGTTTTCAAAGCACCTTATTCTCTCTGCACACACTGTCAAGCTTCGAAATATATAGTAGATTAAAAAAATAGTTAATGCTTAACTTGGGCCCTTAATTTACACAGGGAGGTACATGTAGATTATTGGATATTGTGAAAAAGGACTCGTACATGTATTTGGTCCCATGCATTGCAACAGCCAACAAATTTAGTGGTCAGTCTCAAAGAAGTGTTTTCTTCAACATGATTTGTGAAAATAAAATTGTCCCAAAGATTATGTGCTGAAACCAAAAATGTTTGCAGAAAAGGTTATTTAAATGTTTTTCCAAAGATGTGCCCACAGCATTCCTTAAACATCTTAGTACATTTGTACCTTAAAATGCAGCAATACCATTCTTTTCAAAATGTCCCCCTAGATATCATGGTATACCACACACACATGCTTAAATGTATAATGTATAGATGTCTAGTATTTAGTACCACCTGCAGTGTGGCATGGGCTGCTACATCCTTCTGCATTTCATTTTTTGATTGTTTAACAACAGAGTTAAAACACAAGCAGAACATCATGATTGTAAAAGTGATGATCTGATATACGGTATATATAATTATATGTATTTCCCTTTAGTGGACTTTTCTCTCACACCTGACCTTTTTTCTTCATGTACAATGTAAGAGCAATATTATTAACCATAGCTGAATAACTAGCTACATGTAGGTAGTGTTATGTTATTCGATCAGCCCTGTCCATGCATCACGTTATTCAGCCCTGTCGTCCTTATATATAGTCCCTGCACTTCATGTTATTCAGCTGTCATCCTTATAATACATATGTATAGTCCCCATGCATCACATTAGTCAGCCCTGTCGTCCTTAGTCCCTGCACTTCATGTTATTCAGCTGTCATCCTTAGAATATAGTCCCCATGCATCACGTTATTCAGCTCTGATCTGTTGTCCTTAACCCCTCCACGTCATGTTATTCAGCTGTCATCCTTATAATAGTCCCCATGCATCATGTGTTATTCAGCCTAGCTGTCATCCTTAGTCCCTGCACGTCATGTTATTCAGCTGTCGTCCTTAGCTTTAAGTCCCTGCAAGTCATGTTATTCAGGTCTGCCAGTTTAGCTGCCAAAATTGAGCATTTCTAAACCTGGCATTCTGTTCTGATGGTGGGTCTGGTGCCTAATCCATTTTTACAAGAGGAGGGGTGGGGTAAATATATCCATATCCAGTTTTAAGAGGGGTGCTTTTCAATGAAAAAGTTGACAGGGGGTAATTAAATTCTTGATTTTTTTTCTTGGAAAACCATCCCCACCCCCTGCAAAATAATTTATTAATGGTCAGTTCTAAACAACTGTGTTTGGGGCATTAAATATTGTAAAGCATGTCATGGTCAATCGAACGAAAACGAATGCTAGAAATATAATGCGGGACTATCAGCGGCCATCCCGAGGGGGCGGCCCCCGGGCACAGCAGCCATGACAAATACATGCTAAAACCCCTCGGGTGGGGCAGAAAATTGTGACAAAAACCCCCACCCCTGGGGCAACCTGGGCAACATATTATAAGTATTAGAAGCTAAACGTTTTAGAAGTGTCAAAAATCTTAATAGTTCTATACAAATATTATCCTTTATTTCTTTGTTTTGTCTTCCGAGAGTGGATGGCTTAATTTATAATCTCTTAATTTGAATGATAATGATATGACTTACATCAAGGACAAAGAAATTGAAGAACGTCGATCGATCGAGCGAGTCCTGTGGCGAAAACCGCTGAACGTTGAGACAGTAAATTACGTGCAAACCCAGTGGGTTTTGATGAAAACGCAAAAGCGCTCTAATGCCCCGCGTGTGGGGCATGTTTTTGCTACAAATCCCCTGCTAAGCCCCTGGGTTGCCCGTGGGTTGCCCAGGGGCCGCCCCCTCGGGATGGCCGCTGATACCCGCATAACAGCTAGCAACTTAAAGAAACTGACCGATTGCAAGTACCTCGTGTGCAACCCTTAGTACTGTGTACAATTACAAGAACTAAAGACTTGTAACGTTTAATAACCGACTTTTAAATACATACTCTTATAAATATTAGGCTTCTTTTTGTACCTTAATTTAAGCCCTTTAGGCTTTAAGACGTATCAACCGCACGGCCGGCTAGCTCAGTTGGTAGAGCAGCACCGGTCATGAATGTTCGAATCCAGCAGCGGCCGCGTCCTTGGGCAGACATTAAAAAACCTGTTGTGCTATTCGTGAAGAGAAGGGGATGGTTACCCGGTACAACAGCCTGCCCTCATTTCAAGTACCAACCTCGGTTATATATGACTGATCAAGCTTTACCGAGTATCAAACAGAAACAGAAACAGAATCAAGCGAATACCCAGAAAAAGAAGCAACCTAAAATCACTTCTTTGAATATTTTGGAGCACAATAATACTCCTTGGTGCAGTAAAGTCGAAAGGAACCTTCCCCTCGTAGAATGCGGACATAAATATCCAATTTTGAGCATTACGGAAAAAGTCTGAATCTCAGATTTGCCATTTATAATTTGCGAGTCATTTCGTAGCAAAACAAAGCTTAGATCTCGACATCGAATATCCAGTAATTTTTCCAATGATCTCCCCTTACTTACCCCTGGATATTCCCCGGGAGCTGGAGCACCATAACCTGGGTAAGCCATACCTGAATCACTGGTAAACTCCTTACAAATACTACTCAAGAGTCGAATGCAAGCAGTCTCGAGAATACTTATGGTTGACAATCAATCGATAATCGATTCCCTGATCGAACCGGGGGAGGGGGCGGGTATTTTTTTCGCCGGTCAGAGTGCGGGACGCGGCCGCAGGGCCGAACCCGCGACCTCCTTGGGCAGGGAATCTGTTGGCCTTGTCTCCTTCCTCTTGGAGATGTGAAAGAACCTGTTGTGTTATTTCGTGAAAGATTAGGGGATTGTCTCCCGACACAACGGCTAGATTGCAGAATACCCCACCACTTCGAAAGATCACTTGAAAATCCCTTACCAGCTCAGGTGTATTTAGACTCGTTCTATGAATGATTTGGAGTTGAAAATGGGTGAGATTTATCTGAATTTCAGGGTTAGGTTTTTAGAGGGTTTGTATGAGAATTTGAGAAAATGCATTATTAATGAACCAAGTGGTGGGGTATTCTGCAATCGTTCCGCAGTCCATAATCCATATCTCGAGTCCTCCCTTGAGAAGCGCATTTGAATATTGCGCTATATAATGAATACCTTTACCTTGTTTTACTTGATGCGGAAGGGAGATTAGGAAACCACTCCTGTCGTCAACGACGTTAAAATATATTATTATATATCCGGCGCTCGGTCCCTTAATGACAGACGCCGTCAAACTGGTTTCTTTGTACTGTGTATATCAATCCATAATTATTTCATACTTGGCACGGTTTTCTTTGTTATTCATGAGGCCAGTAGTCCATGCCAATGGCACTAATAGCGAGTGCTGGAACAACACTGAAGACTGAAGACTGAAGGCTTTATTTGCCATACATACCACATTATAAATGCAAGGATGTATGAGAAAAGTTCCCGGGATGTATCCAGATACATCCCGGGAACTTTTCTCATACATGGCCTTGCATTTATAACGAGCAATTCAATACAATTCAACGATATTTTGTTGTTTCTAGCTTATTATTTTCTCCAAGGAATTCATTCACCTTGGCTTCAACCAAACTTACTAAACTGATCCCTATAATGAGTTAGAACCTTTTCTCCGTCTTGGACTTGGTACTCGCCAAAATCTACCTAAAAAGAGCTACATCAATGAAAATGTTGCGAAAATCTCGTCAAGTATGCAATAAGACACTTAAATACCTCGAACGTCGGCAATAAGCCATGTATATGGCTTATTGCCTCCGTTCTCGGTATTTAACTCTTACATATTTCACTTAATTCTCAGATAAAGAAAACAAACTTACCTTAAGATTTTGTCGTTGTCCTGTTGTTTCTCTGGGGTCTAGAAATGGCGGTTATGGGGCATTTCTCTCACTTTGGGTTACTCTCTCTGGCCCTCTGTCTAAGAGAGAAAAATCCAAAGTGAGAGAAATGCCCCATAACCGCCATTTCTAGACCCCAGAGAAACAACAGGACAACGACAAACTCTTAAGGTAAGTTTATTTTCTTTATCTGAGAATTAAGTGAAATAATGGCTTGATATATACAAAAGTGGTCACACAGTGCAAATACAGAGCTTGGGCTGCCTGTGCTTCGACCCACGTATTTCGATATGAATGTATTCATTGTTTCTAGTCTGGAACAGGATATCTTTTTGTCATTTTGCCTGGAACAGAGTATGTTTTCGTTGTTTCTAGTCTGGAACAGGGTACCTTTTTGCAATTTTGTCTGAAACAGGGTCGCAAAAATTTCTTGGTCTGGAACAGGGTAAGGGTTTCAAGGGCTCAGGGGCACACCCCATCCTAATTTTTAGGGAGTATCACTTTCGTTCAAGCCCATTCGTTCATGTGTTTTTAGTGGTTATTAGCATACCCAAACGTCCCAAACGCTGCAAAAAGAGAAGCTTTGCACCGCAAGACCGGAAATACGCTTGGATAAATGTTATTTATTATTTTCAATTCAGTTAAATATTTGTTTACCTCTATGAATATGAATTCATCTATTTCAGGAACCTCCCTCAGTATTGTAGGAAAACGAATTCCAGGGCTCCCAATTTCTTCAGTAGTAGTTACTTGTTTGTGCCAATTAATACACAAAAAATATTACATAACCTATCAGTTCCGTGATAGATGTTTTTTACAAATTATTTATTAAACGAAACTACTTTATTTGTTCAATTACGTACATGCAAATTAATTCTGGAGATGTACTAGAGTATATACTTAACAGTGTACCCCGGTAACAGCGATCCCTGAGACCTGGCTCACTGAGAAAAGTACTAATGACACTACTATTACAGTTTATCGTCCTCCTCCTTTGAAAAAGAATAAACTTACTCTATCAGTGTTCCTACGGGAATTCTCTACACTGATTGAACACTGATCTAGCCGTTGCGCCTGGTCATCGCATTATCACTGATGACTTCAACTTCCACATGGAAGCTACCACCAGTGATTCCGATGCAGCAAATTTTACTGATCTATGAGGAGCTTTACCCGAGTTAGGATTTTGGCTCCCCACAGCTAAGGGACATACAGTGTCCCTTAAAACAATAGGAGCTGTAATCTGAAACACTGGTATATGGTTTTATAGGAATGTTGTAATTGGAAATGCTGTCACCAGTCGAGAGCGCTAAGTAATTAAAATCTATCAACACGATACTTAATCTTTCAATTTTAGTTTATTTAATGACCAGAACTACACTCAATTTATATATACGATGGTGTTCACGTGGCGTAAAGTTAAAACCATGCTGCGAAAGGTCTAGTAAATGTATGGGATGTTTGCCAGTCGCGGAAAGTTAACTAAAATTTCCATTGTATCGCAATTATACTTTCTCTGTCGATATGAAACTATAGTATTTTACGAACGGCTTTTATGGAATTTGAGCGAATTTTAAAGCGTTTCAGTGAGACCTTAGTACTAGAAATACCTAAAGTATAGGTAACATTTTAAATGATCCGGTGTGGCGCAGTGGTGTTTGGACAATGAATCAGTCATTATACTCCAGCCCGAGCTCCAGCAACACAATAACAATTGCAGTTTAATGTTACGTTTTTGTGCCGATCCGAGTCAGGGTGAAAAATATTCAAAGCCGTTCTGGCGGCATGCGAATGAAACTTTCATTATTTCATAATAACTCTCTAAAAAGGATTTTAAGCAGGAGTCCATTATTAGACTCCTGATTATAATTTATTATAATTATTAAGACGAGTCTAATCTGAGCTAGGCGAGTCTCGTTTAGCAGCTCTAATCACTAACATGCGCCATTGGTTAATTCACTATTCACCAGGCTTTATGAACACTGATTCCCGCTTCAAATCGCATAAAAATTCGTAAATAAATCTTTTAATTAAATATCATTTTCCTACCGGCACACAAAGTTGATTGTCATACGTTGGACTTGACTCGACTGTCTGAACTTTCGTGCACGTGAAACCTAGCCGCGTAAAGGTGAAAATCAAAGTCAACCAAATGATGTATTCGGTATCAGTATAAGTTTAACTCGGCTTCAGTCAAGAACAATACATCTTTATAAACGTGTTACTATCTTTCTCATTTGTCAAACTTTAAACACTAATATTGGTATAAATACTGGAACTAAGAAGTACAATGTTACTTTATTTGTTGACCGGATACACACAGCCTTGTTGTCATAATACGAGCGCATCGGAAAACCCGAAAACCCTATAAACAGTTCCCATCTCGCCGAAATCAAAGTCGACCAAATCACACTACCCGATTTACACGACAAACCGGCATTTTGAGCATGTAATTATTTCTGCCCAGGTTCAGCTGTTGAATTCAGGTAACGGATTACCCAAGAAAACAACAAACAAACAGGCAGTCAGGGGGTTTACATGTAATTATTTCTGCCCAGGTTCAGCTGTTGAATTCAGGTAACGGATTACCCAAGAAAACAACAAACAAACAGGCAGTAAGGGGGTTTACATGTAATTATTTCTGCCCAGGTTCATCTGTTGAATTCAGGTAACGGATTACCCAAGAAAACAACAAACAAACAGGCAGTAAGGGGGTTTACATGTAATTATTTCTGCCCAGGTTCATCTGTTGAATTCAGGTAACGGATTACCCAAGAAAACAACAAACAAACAGGCAGTAAGGGGGTTTACATGTAATTATTTCTGCCCAGGTTCATCTGTTGAATTCAGGTAACGGATTACCCAAGAAAACAACAAACAAACAGGCAGTAAGGGGGTTTACATGTAATTATTTCTGCCCAGGTTCATCTGTTGAATTCAGGTAACGGATTACCCAAGAAAACAACAAACAAACAGGCAGTAAGGGGGTTTACATGTAATTATTTCTGCCCAGGTTCATCTGTTGAATTCAGGTAACGGATTACCCAAGAAAACAACAAACAAACAGGCAGTAAGGGGGTTTACATGTAATTATTTCTGCCCAGGTTCATCTGTTGAATTCAGGTAACGGATTACCCAAGAAAACAACAAACAAACAGGCAGTAAGGGGGTTTACATGTAATTATTTCTGCCCAGGTTCATCTGTTGAATTCAGGTAACGGATTACCCAAGAAAACAACAAACAAACAGGCAGTAAGGGGGTTTACATGTAATTGTTTCTGCCCAGGTTCATCTGTTGAATTCAGGTAACGGATTACCCAAGAAAACAACAAACAAACAGGCAGTAAGGGGGTTTACATGTAATTATTTCTGCCCAGGTTCATCTGTTGAATTCAGGTAACGGATTACCCAAGAAAACAACAAACAAACAGGCAGTAAGGGGGTTTACATGTAATTATTTCTGCCCAGGTTCATCTGTTGAATTCAGGTAACGGATTACCCAAGAAAACAACAAACAAACAGGCCGTAAGGGGGTTTACATGTAATTATTTCTGCCCAGGTTCATCTGTTGAATTCAGGTAACGGATTACCCAAGAAAACAACAAACAAACAGGCCGTAAGGGGGTTTACATGTAATTATTTCTGCCCAGGTTCATCTGTTGAATTCAGGTAACGGATTACCCAAGAAAACAACAAACAAACAGGCAGTAAGGGGGTTTATATGTAATTATTTCTGCCCAGGTTCAGCTGTTGAATTCAGGTAACGGATTACCCAAGAAAACAACAAACAAACCGGCCGTAAGGGGGGTTAATTATTTCTGCCCAGGTTCAGCTGTTGAATTCAGGTAACGGATTACCCAAGAAAACAACAAACAAACAGGCAGTAAGGGGGTTTACATGTAATTATTTCTGCCCAGGTTCAGCTGTTGAATTCAGGTAACGGATTACCCAAGAAAACAACAAACAAACAGGCAGTAAGGGGGTTTACATGTAATTATTTCTGCCCAGGTTGATCTGTTGAATTCAGGTAACGGATTACCCAAGAAAACAACAAACAAACAGGCAGTAAGGGGGTTTACATGTAATTATTTCTGCCCAGGTTCAGCTGTTGAATTCAGGTAACGGATTACCCAAGAAAACAACAAACAAACCGGCAGTAAGGGGGGTTAATTATTTCTGCCCAGGTTCAGCTGTTGAATTCAGGTAACGGATTACCCAAGAAAACAACAAACAAACAGGCAGTAAGGGGGTTTACACGTAATTATTTCTGCCCAGGTTCATCTGTTGAATTCAGGTAACGGATTACCCAAGAAAACAACAAACAAACAGGCAGTAAGGGGGTTTACATGTAATTATTTCTGCCCAGGTTCATCTGTTGAATTCAGGTAACGGATTACCCAAGAAAACAACAAACAAACAGGCAGTAAGGGGGTTTACATGTAATTATTTCTGCCCAGGTTCATCTGTTGAATTCAGGTAACGGATTACCCAAGAAAACAACAAACAAACAGGCAGTAAGGGGGTTTACATGTAATTATTTCTGCCCAGGTTCATCTGTTGAATTCAGGTAACGGATTACCCAAGAAAAAAACAAACAAACAGGCAGTAAGGGGGTTTACATGTAATTATTTCTGCCCAGGTTCATCTGTTGAATTCAGGTAACGGATTACCCAAGAAAACAACAAACAAACAGGCAGTAAGGGGGTTTACATGTAATTATTTCTGCCCAGGTTCATCTGTTGAATTCAGGTAACGGATTACCCAAGAAAACAACAAACAAACAGGCAGTAAGGGGGTTTACATGTAATTGTTTCTGCCCAGGTTCATCTGTTGAATTCAGGTAACGGATTACCCAAGAAAACAACAAACAAACAGGCAGTAAGGGGGTTTACATGTAATTATTTCTGCCCAGGTTCATCTGTTGAATTCAGGTAACGGATTACCCAAGAAAACAACAAACAAACAGGCAGTAAGGGGGTTTACATGTAATTATTTCTGCCCAGGTTCATCTGTTGAATTCAGGTAACGGATTACCCAAGAAAACAACAAACAAACAGGCAGTAAGGGGGTTTACATGTAATTATTTCTGCCCAAGTTCATCTGTTGAATTCAGGTAACGGATTACCCAAGAAAACAACAAACAAACAGGCAGTAAGGGGGTTTATATGTAATTATTTCTGCCCAGGTTCAGCTGTTGAATTCAGGTAACGGATTACCCAAGAAAACAACAAACAAACCGGCCGTAAGGGGGGTTAATTATTTCTGCCCAGGTTCAGCTATTGAATTCACCCTCATCAAATTGAAGTATATTTGAAGTATACTTGAAACATACATAAAGTATATACTTGAAGTATACTTGAAGTATACTTAATGTAGTGTTAAAGTATACTTTAATTGTACTAGAAACCATATTGTAAAGTATACTTGAAGTATACTTGCTTGATAAAAAGTATACTTAAAGTAGTGGTGTTTTTGGACTAAAGAAAACAAAGTTGATGGGATGATAAGTATACTTAAAGTATACTTCTAAAGTATACTTGAAGTATACTTTGGTGAAACATATACTTGAAGTATACTTGTAAAGTATACTTGAAGTATACTTTGATAAAACATGTACTTGAAGTATACTTAAAGTATACTTAAAGTATATTAATTTACAGGACATATAAACTTCAATTAACACTACTGGAGCACATCATGTGACATATGTGAAATTGGGAAGTGAAATCAACAAATTTTACACATTTTCACATAATTTTTTCACATGAACATGTAATAATGTGAAAAACTTATGTGAAACTGCCATGTGAAAAGGTGTCCTTCTTTTCACACCATGAAATGATGTGAAATATTCAAGACGTACTACATTTACCAAATGCAGGGAGACAAGGATGTGACAATACATATTGCTGTGAAATTACATGTGAATTATAGTAACAATAATATTAATATTTATTAATATTACTTTAATATATAATTTTCGATGAAATACCAGTGTATATTTCTTTCTAAAAAGTGATATCTTCACACGTGAAGATATAAATGATATCTTCACACCTGAATATATCACTTTTGAAAATATGACTCACTTTCAAAGATTTCTAGCCTTTTTAGTAAGAGATTGAAACTAGTATTTCATCAATAATTATATATTAAACAGAACATTACATGGCCGCTTGGAGATACGGATTTTATCTTCTCGTGCTGATGAGTATCTTACCCGTTCGCTGCGCTCACTCGATCGTAAGAGTTTTTCATCAACACTCGAAGATAAAATCCGTATCTCCGCGCGACCATGTAATATCCTCTATATATCTATATTAACTGTACTGGGATATATCATGTGAAATTTGTGTGAAACACCTAGCTGTGACATGTTTTGAAGATGTGAAAAATGGTGTGAAAAAATAATTAACAATTATTCACCGAAGTGGAGGTGAATAGTGGTGGATATTTACCGAGCGGCTTCACTGCAGGTGAATAGCCAGCACCAAATAGTTATTTTATTTCCTGTGAAATGGACAAAAACTCACGCGAGATGATCGCTGCTTTGCTCGGAGGTGAATACATATTCACCGTTTGAGTAGCCAATCAGAGCGCGCAAAAAGTGATATTCACTGGTGTGGTATATACTAATGTCAGATATTGGGGGTGTGAAAACATATGTGAAATGTTTCCTTAAACTGGCGGACATAAAAAAATATTAAAGCTGGAGTTACATGTACTAGCTATATAGCTAGCTATATATAGTGCAGACATAGAAGATTGAGGTGTAGAAACATGAAATATGTATATGAAAATCCACATATCCATGATCATGAAATTAAAATATTGTATGTAATATATTACTATATGCTAATATAGTGACTCAATGCAAGCATAATACTGACAAGTACCTATATTATTTTCTGGTTTATATACATGTACCTAACAAAGGGCTATTAGAGCAGATTTCGTATGAGTGGGACAAACTACAGCACGGTTAGCTTACGGCATGCTGTGGATGTTGAAATGGTTTCCAATTGTTTTTGTCTTGCTGATCCAATCAGATCACAGAGCTAGTACGTACAGCACAGTACGCGGTTACAGACATGCCGTAGTTTGTCCCACTCATACGAAATATGCTCTAATTAATACACACATGCCGTACAAATTATAAACCCCACTCTCTAAGATATATATACTCCTACATATGTAGTCTGGTCTCTCTTTAATAAGCCGAAGTTAAGGGCCAAAGCGAGGAAGAGGAAAACAGAAGGATGCACGTTAATTGCCTGGATGTTTATTTGTGAATCTGCTACACGAGCATTGTTAAGTTTCAACAACCGAGCTATGTTATATTTAACTACAGAGTAGTATTAGTCGTTTACATGTGAGCCAGTAAAGGCAAAGAGAAAAACCCTTTGCCATGGGGCAAGGGCGATCGAGATACATGAACGACTTGAAAATATTAAAACTTGCATGCATGACCACAGATAGCGGCACGCAGGGGTGCGAACAGTATATACTTATACCTAGCTATTAGTACAACCGATTTCAATTGGAAACTATTCGACAGACATGCTTTGTAAACAGGCTCACTTGTTTATCCTGGTTTTGAGGTACTGAATCAAATAATTTAGTGATCTGATCTTTCATATTACTCAATAGACTTCGAGTACTGAATCGATAAGTTATTGTTTTACGCGGATGCACGTAACACTGAAATCGGTTGTAAAGTTGTAATCAACGTGCTTTTCTGAGCGAAATTGAGAATGCTCTACTTACCTTCGATTATCGAGGAATCCTGGAGATTGTTATTAAAGAAATAGAGTTTGATAACGCTAAAACCATAGCAAAAGACAGAGACTTTGCAGCAAACAGACTTCACGTGATCGTACGTACGGTTGAAGAGAAATATTATACTTCAAGATTTGAGCGCCAAATTAATTGAAAGCGTGCATCCGTGTTCGGATTGGTTACCGAACATGATACCTGGCATTCTCCGCGACGTGTTTTGTAATGAACGTATATTAATACCCGGATGCTACCAAAGGTTAATCTATAATAAGTTATAAACAAAGTTGTCCGTTCGCCAATGTCAGACACGATGGAGAAAGTGACATCCATGTGCGCTGCTAAAGTTAAATGGCGACAAAACAAGAAATCCTCAAACAAATTAAACTTTCCAGAGTCAGAGGAACATGATTGCATGTTATATAGGAGCTTGATCGAATTCTTTGAATTGAAGTGGGAGATCAACAAACAGTTCGGAGTTAATTCCGCGTTCGCGTTCATCATGTGGCGTAATAAATAGACGTTCCTGATAAAGTGCTTCTTGCATGGTTATAATTGGCATGCAGAGAGACTTATTTTATTGAATTGTATTTGCTTGTGATATAAGTACATACAAAGTATATTTTAAAAGTGTACTCAGAATATACTTTGAAACCTGAGTACATTTGAAGTATACTTTAATTGTACTTGCTTGTGATAAGTACATATGAAGTACATTTTAACAAGTGTACTCAGAATATACTTAGAAACTTAAGTACATTTGAAGTATACTTGAATTGTACTTGCTTGTGATAAGTACATATGAAGTACATATTAACAAGTATACTCAGAATATACTTTGTGTAGAAAGTATGTTACAAGTATACTTAAAATGTACTTAGTCTACAAAAAAGTGTTGAAAAGTATACTTTAAGTACATTTGAAGTATACTTCAATTTGATGAGGGCAGGTAACGGATTACCCAAGAAAACAACAAACAAACAGGCAGTAAGGGGGTTTACATGTAATTATTTCTGCCCAGGTTCAGCTGTTGAATTCAGGTAACGGATTACCCAAGAAAACAACAAACAAACAGGCAGTAAGGGGGTTTACACGTAATTATTTCTGCCCAGGTTCATCTGTTGAATTCAGGTAACGGATTACCCAAGAAAACAACAAACAAACAGGCAGTAAGGGGGTTTACATGTAATTATTTCTGCCCAGGTTCATCTGTTGAATTCAGGTAACGGATTACCCAAGAAAACAACAAACAAACAGGCAGTAAGGGGGTTTACATGTAATTATTTCTGCCCAGGTTCATCTGTTGAATTCAGGTAACGGATTACCCAAGAAAACAACAAACAAACAGGCAGTAAGGGGGTTTACATGTAATTATTTCTGCCCAGGTTCATCTGTTGAATTCAGGTAACGGATTACCCAAGAAAACAACAAACAAACAGGCAGTAAGGGGGTTTACATGTAATTATTTCTGCCCAGGTTCATCTGTTGAATTCAGGTAACGGATTACCCAAGAAAACAACAAACAAACAGGCAGTAAGGGGGTTTACATGTAATTATTTCTGCCCAGGTTCATCTGTTGAATTCAGGTAACGGATTACCCAAGAAAACAACAAACAAACAGGCAGTAAGGGGGTTTACATGTAATTGTTTCTGCCCAGGTTCATCTGTTGAATTCAGGTAACGGATTACCCAAGAAAACAACAAACAAACAGGCAGTAAGGGGGTTTACATGTAATTATTTCTGCCCAGGTTCATCTGTTGAATTCAGGTAACGGATTACCCAAGAAAACAACAAACAAACAGGCAGTAAGGGGGTTTACATGTAATTATTTCTGCCCAGGTTCATCTGTTGAATTCAGGTAACGGATTACCCAAGAAAACAACAAACAAACAGGCAGTAAGGGGGTTTACATGTAATTATTTCTGCCCAGGTTCATCTGTTGAATTCAGGTAACGGATTACCCAAGAAAACAACAAACAAACAGGCAGTAAGGGGGTTTATATGTAATTATTTCTGCCCAGGTTCAGCTGTTGAATTCAGGTAACGGATTACCCAAGAAAACAACAAACAAACCGGCCGTAAGGGGGGTTAATTATTTCTGCCCAGGTTCAGCTATTGAATTCAGGTAACGGATTACCCAAGAAAACAACAAACAAACAGGCAGTAAGGGGGTTTACATGTAATTATTTCTGCCCAGGTTCAGCTGTTGAATTCAGGTAACGGATTACCCAAGAAAACAACAAACAAACAGGCAGTAAGGGGGTTTACATGTAATTATTTCTGCCCAGGTTCATCTGTTGAATTCAGGTAACGGATTACCCAAGAAAACAACAAACAAACAGGCAGTAAGGGGGTTTACATGTAATTATTTCTGCCCAGGTTCAGCTGTTGAATTCAGGTAACGGATTACCCAAGAAAACAACAAACAAACCGGCAGTAAGGGGGGTTAATTATTTCTGCCCAGGTTCAGCTGTTGAATTCAGGTAACGGATTACCCAAGAAAACAACAAACAAACAGGCAGTAAGGGGGTTTACACGTAATTATTTCTGCCCAGGTTCATCTGTTGAATTCAGGTAACGGATTACCCAAGAAAACAACAAACAAACCGGCAGTAAGGGGGGTTAATTATTTCTGCCCAGGTTCAGCTGTTGAATTCAGGTAACGGATTACCCAAGAAAACAACAAACAAACAGGCAGTAAGGGGGTTTACATGTAATTATTTCTGCCCAGGTTCATCTGTTGAATTCAGGTAACGGATTACCCAAGAAAACAACAAACAAACCGGCAGTAAGGGGGGTTAATTATTTCTGCCCAGGTTCAGCTGTTGAATTCAGGTAACGGATTACCCAATAAAACAACAAACAAACAGGCAGTAAGGGGGTTTACATGTAATTATTTCTGCCCAGGTTGATCTGTTGAATTCAGGTAATGGATTACCCAAGAAAACAACAAACAAACAGGCAGTAAGGGGGTTTACATGTAATTATTTCTGCCCAGGTTCAGCTGTTGAATTCAGGTAACGGATTACCCAAGAAAACAACAAACAAACCGGCAGTAAGGGGGGTTAATTATTTCTGCCCAGGTTCAGCTGTTGAATTCAGGTAACGGATTACCCAAGAAAACAACAAACAAACAGGCAGTAAGGGGGTTTACACGTAATTATTTCTGCCCAGGTTCATCTGTTGAATTCAGGTAACGGATTACCCAAGAAAACAACAAACAAACCGGCAGTAAGGGGGGTTAATTATTTCTGCCCAGGTTCAGCTGTTGAATTCAGGTAACGGATTACCCAAGAAAACAACAAACAAACAGGCAGTAAGGGGGTTTACATGTAATTATTTCTGCCCAGGTTCATCTGTTGAATTCAGGTAACGGATTACCCAAGAAAACAACAAACAAACCGGCAGTAAGGGGGGTTAATTATTTCTGCCCAGGTTCAGCTGTTGAATTCAGGTAACGGATTACCCAATAAAACAACAAACAAACAGGCAGTAAGGGGGTTTACATGTAATTATTTCTGCCCAGGTTGATCTGTTGAATTCAGGTAATGGATTACCCAAGAAAACAACAAACAAACAGGCAGTAAGGGGGTTTACATGTAATTATTTCTGCCCAGGTTCAGCTGTTGAATTCAGGTAAAGGATTACCCAAGAAAACAACAAACAAACAGATATTGATCCAAATACCTGATTAATACAAATATTAAAAATTAGGAATCCAAAATTGGGAATTAATTTTATGCATGACATTCATTTATACCTGCTGGCAAGCCAAGAGTAATAAAATAAACAAAATGATCACTTCAGTTTTTGGTCAAAAATAAAAGGTAAAGAGCAAAAATTCAAAATGAATATATTCAAATGCCCTTCACAAGGTTATGTTTGTGATATATATGGACTGCAGCTATTGTGGCACGATGTGCTGCCATGCAGTTTACAATCATGAGCGATTATTAGTACCTCCAAACCTGCCCATCCCCTCCCTGCGCATACATGGGGCATTTGACTAAGAACTTTTCTGTCCTGGGGGTGGGGTATTTCCCAGCAAAGAAAAGTTGGGGGGGGGGGGAGGGGGGTTGGAGAATTGGGTAGAGAGTCAAAATAGCAAATTTTATAAAAGATTTGCACCTTGTTCCAAAGCCTCACGGTGGGGTACGGTATTTGCAATACTCGATTCAAAAATTATGTCAAATAGGCCCTTTGCAGGACCTGTCGATCAAAAACAAATTGGCGCTAGAACAACATGAATGCCAGAAATGGAAAGAGCAAGCCAAATTTATTAAAAAGTCCAAGTTTTAGGTTCAAATCTGTAAAACTGAAGGAATGGCATTTTTTTGAAAACTCTACATGTATAATTTCGCTTAATAATTTTTATTTAACAGAGTTTTTTTTTTTGCTGACTGGCAAGCTGTGCCATGCAAATTGTTTTGATTGACAGGCTAAAAAGGTCACGTGACCAGGTCCAGCAAAGGGCCTATTCTCCACAAATCCCAGGGCAGGTTTGGACTTGATGGACCATTAAAATTATCCTGGTCTATCTTGCTTCCATAAACCAGGCCATACCCAAGAATACCTCCAAGACTACCATCATATGTGTCGCATATCTCCTTAGCATCGTCCAAAGCACGCCGGCAGAGACTACCTAAGTATCGTTTCTTACTGATTGGCCCGATATAAATATAGTGTTGGAATTTGCGATGCTTTGGATTGATCCTTCAGATTGATCCTTCACTGTTGAAGGCATATTGGGACCGGGAGTAATTGGTGTATCTAACACACTCGTTGCGATAGCTGCTTTTGTCTCCTTTACCTTCTCCCGATAAAACGATAGCTCGTTTTCTAGCACTTGAATGCGACGAGTCTTCGGGGTCACTTTGTATAGGAATCACCGATCACATACCGCGTAAGGTCGAGGGAGTTCACCGCGTCAATGACTTGCTTGAATTCTGATGAGGCCAAAAATCCTTGCTCCAAACAAGACTGTTTCTGCTTTAACAGCCCACAACAGAGTCCAAACAGAGTAATCACGTAGCCCTCTTCGGAGTTTTTTCGATCACAGAACCATTCGATTGGAGCGCATTCGCCATTTTCCCGCCACAAATCAGATACTTTAACTTGGGAAATCTCGCTCGGAAACTGTTCAAAAGCCTTATTCTTCACAAATCTGCCCACTTTAGAGCCACAAAGGCTGTTTGACAGAGCGTACCACTTTTTAAATTTGTCAAGTGAAGTTCCAAAAATCCTTTTAAGTGCCGGAAAGCTCTTGGCATTCGTTTCCTCCATGATCGCATGCGACCATGCATCCTTTGGGCTCGAGGCTTGTCTTGAACACCGACGTGACAATAATACATTTCTGCCTCCAATTTCATCTCTCCACAGGACTTATACGATAGATATTAGGTTTCTTTTTTTTCGAAGATCCGTTCAAGATCTTCGAAACACTTTAAAGTGTTAAACTGTTTATGTTATAAGTGGTGACAACACCGAAACCACAAAATGTCAAAATCGTAATTGGATTTTGATGACGTCATAGCCTTCACGCTGAGAAATCCTAAGTCGGGTTAAGCTCCTCATGAGTTGGATTCAGCGGGTATAAAACAAAGGATCTTCGGTCCAACACACAACCGCGGCACCTTTTGTAGCTTACCGTCGCAGTAATAGGTCTAAACTCCGCACTAACATACTTAATAGCCCCTGTGGCTCATTTCGCTGTGGCAACAATTGCGTAACCTGTAAATACATAAACAACGGCCAAACTAATTACACATTTCACTCTACTGGCGAAACCAGAAGCATCAAAGACCACATTAACTGTAACTCTAAAAATATCATTTACATGGTACAATGCAAACGCTGTAACGCTCAATACATCGGAGAAACGAAACGTCGCCTTAAAGATCGCTTTAACGAACACCGCCGCCCCGTTGATAAACCTTCTAACCAGTCTAAAACCACTGCTGTCTCAGAACATTTCCTCACCAATAATCACTGTCCTAATGACATGCAATTAATTCCTTTAGAACTAATTCATTCTAATCGAGATAGTGTCAAAGCTCGCGAAGCACATCTTATTGATAAAGGTCAAACACTAGAACCTAAAGGTATTAATAGAAAGGAAGAACTGTAAATATCTACTGTATATCATATTCCTTAGCTCCTGTATTTTTCCTCCGTCTATCATCACGCTCATGACTCATGTAATCACCATGTTTGTAATTTCACACCACAGTGTCAGATTCCATACTTTTGAATTGTTAACGTTTTCTTCCCGGTTTTCTTGCCAGTTCACTTGTAAACCCTGAAGAAGGTTGGCCGTGCCAGCCGAAATATTGGTTATATAAATTACCCATTACCGTATAATCAGCCTTTCTTCGTTGTTACTGTAAGCAAATGGGTTATCATCGTTACGATCAGTGTACGTTGTACGTGTTAGTTTCATACGAGATTTGGTAGCAACTCATGTGTTCCTGTCGGCGTCCCCCCGGGCTCACTTAATGTGAAATCTTAGCTTATTTCCTTATGAGAACTTCGATTCTTTATCAACTATCTGAAACGGACTAACGAGACCCTGCTATCTTGGTTTTATACCGACTTACTGAAAATAGAACGGCGAATACCGTGGGCCACTGCAAAGCGAAGGGTACCTGAGTCTTATGCACCTATCAATTGAAACCCCGACCCCCCCCCCCCCCCCCACCCCGGGACAAGGTCGGGGAATGTGGGGGATTTGATCGCATTTGAAAGCAAGTTTTGCCCAAGGAGGTAGGGGATTTTTCAGGATTTGCTAAATTAGTACTACCGTAAATAGTGTTACTAAATAGCTAAGTGTCACGCGACCAACGGTTCTAAATTTGGCAGGAAGTACATGCTATTTCTGAACTACGATTGATGGATGTGAATGACAAAACAAAATTAACCAATCAAATATGGAAACAAAACAAAATGCGGCCTCCAGACTTTGAGGACCGTTGCAAGTGAAATTTAAATTAGTTAAATTTAGATACACTAAAAAGTAAAATTAGTTATCACCAAATTACACTTAAACTATTCAACAGCGAAACTAGATTGACTGTACCTCTGAAAAATGTTTATCCTTTCTATTGTGTTAGATTCATTATGCCAGTACATGTACATCAGCACAAGACACGGAGCAAATCAATATTATATAAACATGCAGGTTTTACCACATGTACCTCTTGTTCTGCCATTATTGTAGCTCTTGTTGGAATTCATTTTGTAATAAAGACTCATTATTATTTTATTAAGACTGTTAAAAATGACATAATACCATTGAGTTGCCCCACCAGGGTGGGGGTTTATCAACATTTGTAAGGATGTCTAGTCAAATCCCCACCTTGTCCCGGGGTGGGGGGGGGGGGGGGTCGGGGTTTCAATTGATAGGTGCATTACCTGCACGAGCCCGTGAGAGGTAACTGCGTGTAATAATGGTATCTGTGTGAGCAATGCTTGAGCTTGGATTTTAAAACCGTGATTTGTGAGTTCAACGGTTTATTCCCTTTCCTTGGACGAGAGACAAGACTCCGCAAGCGCAGGGTCTAACAGGACAGTCTTTGTTTGCTCCGAATTATCGGGCATCTCTGGGCCAGGATCGTTTTTTTTTGTCGGCTGTTTGTGGGCACAGGGTGTAATATGATGATATAGCGAGGAAACTCCGATGGATATGGCCGGATAAAACCCCAGGTCCGGACTAGATATTTAGAGCTTGAGCTGCCTGTGGTTACTTGAGCCAATCAGTGTCGAGTAGAATACAATAGCATTTCAACTTGTTCGAGCTTCGATCCGGTAAAAGGCGCATTTGGTGCGGGACTCGTTCTGAAGTCAAAGTCTTTCGAATGAAGACAATTGCCTGGATATACTAGGATTTATACTTTGGGACGTTTAGCCTCGTTGTCTAAGTGGCCCCGGTTTCAGTAGTCGCACTGTAAAAGTGCAGAATTTCAGTTCTTTTTCCCCCTCCTAACTGATTAACGGCTACCCGGCCGAGCACGTCCATGCATTCACTTGAGCATTAATTACATATACAACTGAATAACGCCAATAATAATTTTATTAAGTCAAGGCAATAAATAAGAGGAGTTTAACTCCTCTGGTAGTTGTCACCTGCCCTGGGTTTCAGACGCTCTTTCCATGCATTGTTTTCTCCGCCTTATCTTTCACGTCCGAAATAGAATCTCTGGCGCCCAGCCGGGGTAGCTTGCATCTTGCTTTGAAGTTTGTCAGAATAGAGTTTCTTTTACTTAAAATGTTTTCTTATTGTTACCACAAATACTAGTCGAATAAGAGTGCCCCAAAAATTAAATATAAAGATGACAGCTTATTCAAACAGATCAGAAGCTATAGATCAGTTCGCGATTTGTTTCCGACATTTTGAATGAGGTGCAGAAGTGTTCGCTTTATAAACTCAGCTCAAATTTCACCATTTATTGACACTTGTAATATCTCATTTTACTGAACATTTGATGCGCGTAGCTTGTATTGAATATTCACTGAATGCGAGACTGGTCCAACACTCTCCAAAATTTCTAGGTTTTGTTTTATAAATCGAATACTTTTGCACCATATCAGCTCAAAATGTCGAAAAAATCCGCGAACTGCACGGTCATTATATGCAGAATGTTACACAACGAAGTGGGCCTTTTGCAGTCACGTGGTTGTACTGAACGGCAAAAAAAACACTTATTTTTTAAGGCACTTATACGAGATCGGTAATGTTATTAGCAAAACCTATTTGTAAATGCTATTTTCTACCTCCAATCGATCTTTCTAAAACTGCGTTTATCAACGTTGGCAGTTGATGCAAGTAAAAGTAATCATTACGAGTGTGCGGCATAAAGCAGATTAGCGTTTTACCTGCACCAACTGCTAAAGTAGCGAAACTATACCCAACCGTAAAATAGTAGGTAGTCTCTTCAATACGTTAATTAGAAAGCGACGTGTATTTTTTGTCTTTCTGACGGCGCTACACTCTCGGTGTTCATGCGCTTCAGATTCGAAGATTCACGGTATTTAAAATTAAACAGAGCGGAATCCGCACGAGTTTAAAAGTTACGGCAACGACTTCGGCATGTTACCGCACGGCATGCCGTCACATCTGAACGGAAGGACGTAGTTTCCCCATTATTTTAGTCCGGCTCCCAATCCAATCACGATACAGAAACGGCACGGCAAAACTACCGTATGTCTTTCCCGCTCGTTTAAGCCTGGTTCACACTAGCGACGCAAGCATAAGCGCAAACAACATACGCAGACGGAGTGCCGTATTTCTCATTATATAGACCCATTCGAAAAATGACGTCCAATTTAATTAACTATTGTTTAGGACTGACTAGCCTCGCTTACACGTTCAAAAGCTTTTGTGTGGACTGACTAGCCTCGTGTTCACGTTAGCAGTGCTTGCAATTGCTCAAACAAGCGCCGCTATATAATGATCATTACATTACTGCGTCTGCGTATGTTCCTTGCGCTTATGCCTATGAACCGCAACAGACCTTCATTCACATTCGATGCATGCATAAAATGATGACTAAAATCAACGATACTGAATACTGCGCGAGTAACATTATATATTGTCCAGTATTCGAATGAATACCAGTAGTTATATTAGGGACACGACGGCAACATCAAGGACGACGGTATAAATTAAAACGAGTCTTAATTACAAAATACAACAGCACGGGAAATTCACGCAGTCGCCTACATTATGACCATTCTCTGCAAAACACAACGTGAAAACACCAAACAACTGATTTTGCGTTTGCGTTGAAAGGAAATCTATGCATGCTGTAAATATTTCTTTTTTTTTTAATCTGGTGTGAATAGTAATTAAAGGCGAATAAAGGAAACAGTAAACAACAAATTTGGGAGAAAACACTTTTTTACGTTCCGTCGTCACAGCCGTCGCCGTCCTGGTTGCTAAACGTCCCTATTTATTTTGTATAGATGCGCTGCCACCACACTTTAGTGCCTCGTCGGGGCATGATTGATCAAATGTGCTAGGGTCTGCTTGTACGTTGAGTAATTTATGAGGTTATTTATATTGCCGTATTTCAGGCACTGCATGCCTAACAAACGCTTTCACGGTATACAACTAACTCAACAAAGGTTGTAGAAAACAAAAACAAATCCTGATAATCATAAGAGTAAAGAACGAACACAATATTTTATTATTGTGAAATTTCTATACACGCCATTCCGAGTGACAGAGCGGATTTCGTATGAGTGGGAAAAAAATACGGCATGTCTGTAACCTTAATTACTGTACCGTATACCCGTAACTTAGAGTGGACAAACTACGGCATGTCCGTAACCTTACTGTACCGTATACCCGTAACTTAGAGTGGACAAACTACGGCATGTCCGTAACCTTACTGTACCGTATACCCGTAACTTAGAGTGGACAAACTACGGCATGTCCGTAACCTTACTGTACCGTATACCCGTAACTTAGAGTGGACAAACTACGGCATGTCCGTAACCTTACTGTACCGTATACCCGTAACTTAGAGTGGACAAACTACGGCATGTCCGTAACCTTACTGTACCGTATACCCGTAACTTAGAGTGGACAAACTACGGCATGTCCGTAACCTTACTGTACCGTATACCCGTAACTTAGAGAGGACAAACTACGGCATGTCCGTAACCTTACTGTACCGTATACCCGTAACTTAGAGTGGACAAACTACGGCATGTCCGTAACCTTACTGTACCGTATACCCGTAACTTAGAGTGGACAAACTACGGCATGTCCGCGTAACCGTAACTTTCGAGCTAGAAGTTTGACCTCTGTCGGTCATTGCAAAGTCAATCATTTTATAATGCTGTAGACTCTATTTCTGTTCTAAAAGGAGAGGAGGGAAATTTGTCGACAAAACTCGGCGAATAGTCCTCCACATTGTCACTTCTCAGTGGAGTACACATCACACTGTCAAAATCGGGAAGTTCGTTTTCCTTTCTGCTCTCTAGTTCTGTATCGTAGTTCAATGATAAATCGTTCAATGATTTCTCTGGAATAGTTTTTCCTTCAATTTGTTCGGTATTTGTATTGGTTTCCTTAAAATGTTGATGTTGTTGCAGTAGTTGTCCCAGGTGTTGTATGTTGTATGCCTCTTCCTGTTGCTCGTGTTGATGCTGTTGCTCGGGTTGTTGTTGCCACTCTTGTTGTTCATCTCCCTCATGTTGTTGGTGGTTGTTTCGCTGCTCTTTATTCCATTCCTGCTGTTGGACGACGTCTCCTAGTGTACTGTGCTGCTGCTGCTGTTGTTCTTGTTGCTGCTGATGTTGGTCGTACTGTAACCTCAGTTGTTGCTGTCTGTGACAGTACAGTAACAGTTCCTGTTGCTGTTGTTGGTGAGTTCGTTTTAGTCGCTTCACCTGCTGATTAGACATCCCATCATCTTCGTCGTCGTTATCAGCAATAAACAAGTATTGGAAGTCTAAGAACGACTGAAAATAGACAGAGGGCAAGTAAATATATGTAACTCGACTGAAGAACTAACATTGGCGACCTCATGTATGACGACACCTGCTTTTCTGCGCTTTTGCATTGTCAAACAAAGCGCTGGCGAATAAACAACAAACATCGATCCAAACTAATCACAACCGCTAAATAAAAATTGGAAATCCGAAGTGCAGCCTTCAGTAATACGAAGAATACGACTGAGAAACTCCCTGGTACGCTGGTTGTCTGAACAGTCGAATAGAACTATTCCAGCTTCCAGCTATGGGGATCCGGGGTGGCGCAGCGCTTCGCCTCTCACCTCTGTGGCCCAGGTTAGATTCCCGTTCGCGGCGCAACATGTGAATCGAGTTTGTTGGTATCTCGCCTTCGCCGAGGGTTTTTCTCCGGGTTCTCCGGTTTTCCTACCTCCACAAAAACCAACGCGCTAAATTCAAATTCGATCTGTGGATTAGTCGGGTCCTGAATTTGATCAGCCCCTATGATTGTTTCAGGTTTCGTTAGAAATTCAGAGCTTCTGTTACTCCGGAGCGAGGTCAGAATATAAGGAAAATAATATGTAAACAAACAAGAAATGCATGCGAAATCAAAATATCAAAGAAAGGATGAAGTCGGCGATCAAACGTCTCAGCGATAACTTTAATACATCAAGGAGTTTGTGATATGGATTTAGTTTCTAGTGATCTGTGCCATATCAAGATCAAGAAATATACTTTTAGAAATGCCATTGCTCTATCTTGCTGGCTCAGGTTTTTTAGCCCATGTTTGCACACCAGACAAAATACACGAATATAAGCTTTATTGAATCTGATCATATTCTTTAGTTTGTAAGCATTTGTTTTGTAACTGTGTTAGAGATTTACGTTTACAGTTCCTGCGCAGTTATTCAAGTCTTTTGTTTCAACCTTTATATAACATCTGCCACTCGCCAAATAAACAAAGAATTTGTTCAACTGCGCATGAACCGTAAACTGGTCTATTGTGTAAATCCTGGTGATCTTTTTAGTGCCGTAGCCAGAGGGAGTTTGGGAAGCGAAGGCTACGCTAGCCTCAGTTCAGTGTAGATGCCATTTCTCCACCATTCAAAGATAGTTAGTTTCCGACCCTAAGTCTGAAAATATGCAAAAATATCCATACCTGAAAATGTGATCATAGCCGTGAGTACTTGTCGAAAAACTCTCAAAATCCCAGATGAACACATTAAAAGACTGAGGCGCCCGAGAGATCACGGTTGAGATGGAGTACTTTTTATAAGCTGGCACTCCATATCATCGTTACGACTGCTGAGTACTTCTTTCCAGCGATCGTAGCGATTACATGGAAACCGGGCCCCTCGGGGAGGGGTGCTTACATTTACATCAAGCCATCACGTCCGGTTGTTCAAAGGGGGGATAACTTTATCCAGCGGATAAAATAAGATAGTTTGGTTAGTACTTATCCACTGGATAAGGATTTATCCGCTGGATAAATTATCCACCCTTTGAACAACCGGGCCCTGGTTGGAAATTTAAAAATAAAATGAAAATGGGAATAAAATAAAAAGATAAATAAAATGATACACACGTCCACCGGAAAGACCGAAAAGAGCGGGAAAAGTTGGATTATCCCAATCACAGGTAGCCCACGTTTTTCAAAACCTTCCGAAAGAAATGATGACGCGTACCATTTGACAGGATTCACACAGGAAAGTTACAATGAATTCCATGACTTTTCCGTGACTTTTTCATGACTTTTTCATGACTAAATTAAAAAATCAAGGACTCAAATTAGGTTCTGGAGGAGACAAGAAAAACTAGAAAACGTCATTTAACTGGGCCTGTCCACCCACTTTAATATGAAAACAAAGGAAGGAATACTACCAATGGTGCATATCCTTATTTCAACCATAACATATTATCTTTAGCATGTAGCCAGGACTCCACCGGTTTTAAAACAACCAAGTCAAAATCATCAAGTACTAGTAGCAGATGGATAATGATGAAGAGTGCTTAAAGAGAACCAACTAATCTATCTAGAATTCTGCAAGGAAAGTCAAGCATTAAAACATTCCAATGGTCGATGATAAAATTCCACGACTTTTCCATGACTTTTGACATTTTTGCAAATTTCCATGACTTTTCCAGACCTGTAAAATTGTTTTTGAAATTCCATGACTTTGCAGGACTGTGTGAACCCTGTTTGATTTTCCAACCGAAAAATATTTTTTCCAAGTGAACGGCTTTAGTACTCACCTTGGCATACAGACCATAAATCCTGGCGAGTTCTCGCATGGTTAAATGTTCGTCTAAAATCTCATCACATCGAACAAGCTCGGGCTAAAAACGGCAACCAAAATATCTCACTTTCAGTTCACAACCAGTTTTGCAATTACATTTACTGTAAGTGAATTATACCTTCAAGAGCAGCTGTTTTGGTCATGTGAACACGTGATGAAAACATTCCGCGCTGTCAATCATGGGAAGAGGGCTCTTGAAATGCACTGTGATCAAAAATACCCTTTTCTGCTCTCTCCAGATTTTGAAAGTAAAGGTACTAAGTAATAATACTTACCATGCGAAATCTTAAGTTGAAACTGATTTCTACGGGAAGTCCGATTATTTTAACCGTAAATTTCAGCCATTACATTTAGAATTGAGTGACGCCATCCAATCAACCGAAGAAAACGAACGTGGCTACTTTAGCAGGCAGAAGTGAGGGGTGAGCTTTATATCGGAACGCCCATGGGCTTTTATCGCACGGCGGCCATGTTGAGTCCCAGGAGAATAAAAACCTTTGTTTTCGTCCGGTAAACTCGTTCTGAAACCAACCAGTGCGAGGCTACCGGGGCCAAAACTATTGTTTTATCCAAGATGGCCGAACTGCGATAACAGCCCATAGGGCTTGTCTTCAAAGGTGGAACCGTAAAAAAGATGCCGTAATGTTGCTGTATCGAGCACGTGTTGATTGGATGACATCACAAACTGACCACTTTAACAAAGAATCGGTCGTTTGAAAACTGATTAATGGCGGACGGTTTTTAAAGGTTATCATCTTGGGTGGGTTAGTTCAAACTGATCAAATTTATAGCGATTCGTATAAATTTTGGCCTAAAGACTAGACATGTCATAGACTATGATAAACTGTACGCTGGATTTCGCAGGCCGTCGAATACTCATAACTATTAAAGAGAGAAAATTCGAAAGGCTGGCTTAACTTCTCAGGGAAAGAAAGAAATTATTTATTACTGTAAAAAATCTGATAAGTAGCAACTTGCAACATGGAAATTTGTTGCGTGGCAAGTTGCTCAAGTGGGTGGTAATTAGGCTTTAGCACATTCTGCTCGAAAAAAAGGCTATTCTGCTCGAAAGAATTGCCCGAAAAAAAGGATATTCTGCTCGAAATTATGCTCCAAAAGCACTATTTTGCTCGGATTTATGCTTATAAAAAATTTGGGGCAGGTGCAGTCTTAGCGTGTACAAGCCGATTATTCTATTTTTTTACATGGATTTGTACTAATTTTACGTTTACGAGCTATAGGTCGGACTTTTTCGGAGCCTGCAATAAAGTTAAGATAAGTTAAAGCATTGGTAACCAACTGTCTTTTTTGTCCTTCTTCGTCATGGTCAATGATATCTGTTTGTTCCTCCGCCATCTTTGTTTTTCTCGTACCCAGCTCCCTCTCGTCCCCACTTTTCCTCGTTCCCAGGCCCCAAAATATGCAAAATGGCCTATTCTGCCCGGATTATGCCCCAATTACGTTTTCTGCTCCTGAGGCCCTATTATGCTCGAAATTCTGCCGGCAGAATGTGCTAAAGCCTAGTGGTAATACGTGCAACATCGCGCTTCAACTCGCAATGTAACATTGTTACAATACAAGTTGCAAGAAATTGTTGCCCGTATTATTTAAGAAATAGAAAACATTTCCCGTGTTTCTATAGAGTTATAGAAACACGAGTGGGAGTTTGGGAGAACGAGAAATGGCAGTGGGAACACGAGCCCGAAGGGCGAGTGTTTCCACAGCTATTTCGAGTTCTTCCAAACTTCCACAAGTGTTTCTATAACTCTATAGAAACAAGGGGGAAATGTTTTCTATTTCCTTTATAAAATAAACGAATAAAAGCACGGAAATGCTCGCTTAATTTGATAACCAAAATGTAAATTCTCACAACTAGCTCAAGCGCGCGCTCAACTGACTATGTTTCTATAGAGTTATAGAAGAAACACGGCTTACAGCCAATCAGAGCGTGCGTACTATCGAAACTATTTTATAATTCACTTTTAGCGATGTTAGAATTCGTAGCCACAGGGAACCCAAAACCAAAATGTTGAGGTACGAAACTGGATGGTGGTAAGCTTGTGCTTGTACTCACGGATCTGGGTTTGGTTTGAAACTCGTGAGAGTACAAATCTTCGGCTGGATGTCGATCCCCACAAAACTGCTCTCACAAGTATTTTAGGGTATTATAATCACTTGCTGTCATAATCCGTAGGAGAATTAAGTGCACAGAATCAAAAAAAACAAAAAACAATAAAGATTGACGATTTATCCGGCAACAACAACTCATCCGATGGTTTCTCGTGGCGGCCTTGGAGAACAAATCTCGTTTGGACCAAAATGTGCTGCAGCTGACGATGGCAATGTAAACAACTATCCTTCTAAGAGAGCTGTTTGGTTGGCGGCGAAATATCTCGACTTGGAAAATAAAAATATGAAACACGCCGGAAACCTGACTCGGGCGGCCGAGTAATAAGCAACGATTAAGCTCATTACCATGCACTGGATTTGGCACATGACGATTAATGCTTAAGACGGTCATAAATCACTTGGTCTCCGGGCGACTGCGGTTATTACTTCAAATAATATAGTTCCGACTTTTCTTAAGTTAACTGATAAAAGTGTATATATCCCAGTGACTGTACATGTATATATATCAGTGACTGCCTCTCACCTTATGAGTTGTTGGAATACCAAACTTAATGGCCAGGAATTTCTTGAGTACGCCGACAGTGACAGCCGATGAGCAGCGAAGGTAGCGAGTTGGGAAGATCTGCAGCAGAAATGCGGAAAGGTTTTTATACGTATACTTTACCCGAGCTACACAGCAATAAGTTCCGAACGTCCCCGTCCAAAAGGCTCTCCTTTTAGATAACCTAGGTGCAGGACAAATTAACCCTAATTTTAACTTGAAATTCCACACGTAATTTGTAATTTCACATGTGAAATTTCAAACGTAGCCTATGCGCGCTTAATTTTTTTTCCTGCTCCATAATATTAATGGTAATCAAATAGTGACTCGTGAAATTAGGGATAAGTTTCACTTGTGTTTGTCAAAATCTACGTTTGAAACTCGGGAAATTACTTCGATTTTGACAAACACGTGTGAAATTCATCCCTAATTTTGATTACCTATACAAATACATCAATGTTTGAAAAACTAGCAAGCTTATCTCACGCGACAGAAGTTTCCATCGTAGCTTGATGTCTTTTCGGAGGGGGGAGGGCACTTGAGAAAAGTTTTCAACTTTGCCCGAATATTACCAGCAAAAATTGTGCAACCATGAAAGCGAATCCAAACATCTTTGACGAGCCGTAGGGTCGCACTAGCCGAGTATAATAGCACGTTCTGACATTGAGAAAAAACAGACGGGATTATACTTTATCCGTAACATGAGCCATTTTTTTGTAAACAAAGCGCAACCATGCGGCCTGTCGAAGCACTAGCTATAACTTTAAGCGTGTTCTTCTTTCTCTTTGTGCAACTTCAAATTCAGCAGGTATTCATTTTTCGCATTTTGTATGAAAGATGGATCAATAAACTATTTACTGTCTTGAATGCTGTTCTTATGAGGCGGGCAAGGCGACGTCAAAGCACAGGTAGCCCAAGCTTGGGATCTGTATAACATTAACAGCATTTGTATGGGATTTTTTAGTTTTCCATGTACAACGTATATGTCTGTGCCATGTTACAGCGAATTTCAGCAACATTTTCCCTTAAAACCGAAAATGTTGCTGAAATTCGCTGTAACATGGCACAGACATAGTTAAGGAACACAAGAAGACACTGTATAGGTTTTTGTCGAGTTTTATTCAAGATTTACGTTGTACATGGAAAACTAAAAAATCCCATACAAATGCTGTTAATGTTATACAGATCCCAAGCTTGGGCTACCTGTGGTCAAAGGAGGATTCATCGTGCGCCATATGCCTGGAGAGTTCCACGTCCAGTGAATTCTTGGTTTGAGCTGCATTACAGTGATCCTACTATCCCACAGGAGTATTTTCGGCAACAGCTTCGAGTTAACAAGGATACCTTTACTTCCCTATTGAACATGCTTGGCCACCGACTAGTAATACAGTACACCCGATTCAGGGACGCAATAAAACCAGAAAAAGCCCTGGCCATGGGTTTATATCGTCTAGGTCATTGTAATTCCTACGTTAGCGAATTCCGGCGAAAACGTGACAGACTCCCGTGGTTTTGGCTCTTTCGCAATTTCTCGAGGTCTGGTTTTCTTTCAGTTGACAAGTGCTGACACTTCAGAAGCGATGCCTATTGTTCAGCTCTAATTTTTGCTCAAAATACTTGCCCCACGCCACACACTTCGGTTTCTTTGAAGTTTTGGTCAACCCGCAAAGTTTTTGCAGATCGAAAATTCAAGGGTCGCACACAGAACGACATGTGTTGACAGATTTTATTGGAAATGCAAACAGAAACTCAAGCAACTTTTCTAAGTGCGACCCCTGCCTTACTCAAATATTGCAGCGTATTGGTCACTCGTCGCTAGCCGGACGATCACAATTGTCGTTATCATGTCAAGGTGAAAAACGTTTGGTTGGAAAATCCGAACATGCAGGTCTCGCTCAAGATGATTACGATATCACGGATATGATAACAATGTATCGTTAAAACAGCCTATCACAAACACTTTTTAGGAAGACGAGACAAAACGAGAAAAGATGCCGACAGAACTGAAGAAACCGTGCCAGTAGTGGTAATGATCTTAATAGAGCTAACCGTCTCGCTGGTTAGCTTAGTTGGTAGAGTACGGTCTAGAGTGCGGGAGGTCGCCGTTTCGAATCCTGGCCGCGTCCTTGGGCAGGAACCTATAAGCCGTTGGCCTTGGCTCCTTTTACTTCTAATCAATATTTGAAGGGGACGTGAAAGAACCTGCTGTACTACTCGAAAAAGGGCAGGGGATTGTCACCCGGTACAGCAGCCTGGCCATTGTTGGTAGCTATTAGCGCCGTAAGCAGTCCGAAAAAAATCACTGACACTATGTCAGTAATATTTCAAGCGTGATGAGACTATGGTAATATATATGGCACTATATAAATATAACCATTATTGTTATTGTTGTTGCTATTGTAAATACCACTAACCTGTTTCTCAAAGATGTTCCTTTGTCGTCTGAAAAAGATCAATGACAGATTTGACTCAATAGCGCCCCCTAGATGTGTTTACTTTTCACTCGAATCAATTAAGTATTGAAACAAAGATTTTTACCTGTAAAACTCGAGTGTTATACAAACAGCGTCCGCTATATCCGGTCCATGTTTCTCTTTTTCTTCTATCTTTTCGATATAGCTTTTTTCCTCGCCATTTGTGTTTGCTAAAAGGAGAACAAGAACATCGATCGTTGATACTTGATGGACATCTTATTAACAAATAACTTATTGTAAACGACCGCAAGGTCTGTACTGTATGATATGGGCCGAGTTTAGTTTTCCCTGGTTTATGGGCCAAGCGCAAATTAAAGCACGCGGGCCTTAAAAAGGCGGGAAAACAGGATCCACAACTTACAGTATGGACCGAGCAAACGAACTTAATAAGATGTTTATGGTTTTTGATTGAATGTCGATAGAGCGGTCTTCAGTTGAGTGTAGTGATTATGAAGCGTCCGAACGAAGCTGGAACGACGGGTGATTATGAAGCGTCCGAACGAAGCTGGGCAATCTTAAATAGCTCTCCGCTCATTGGGTTGGATCACACTTGAGGAGCGGAGAGCTAAAATTAAGGCTGGACTCATGTTCAAAATAATCAACAATTTGGTACCTCAACGGCTCTCTAGCATCTTCAGTGACTCGTATGCAGTCAATTGCAACTACGACCTGCGGTATACACGTAAAAAAGTTTCCGTTCCTCTTCCTAAAACTGAATTCCTAAAAAAGAGCCTTAGTTACAATGGAGCCAAAATATGGAATGAATTACCTATAGAATTAAGAACCTCTGAGTCATTAGCCCAGTTTCGCTCAAAGATTTCCCCCGGCCTATTAGCGTAATTATATGCATTAGTATTTATAGTAGTATTTATCGTAGATTGACATGTATTAGGTTAGTTTTTAGCTTAGAACATTATTTTATTTATACGAGTAGTGCACGCCCCTTCTGGAAATCAGCTTCTAGTTGTGAGGGTGCTGCGTGTGTTTAAATAAAGTTGATCTTAAGTAAAACAAAAACCAAAGTAATTACAGAGCCAATTACAGGAGCAAGTAAAAACACAATGAGCAAATCACGAACTGAAGTAATTCACCATTGGTTTTACTTGAACCAATCATGATGCAAAGTAAACGCAGTCGTCGACACTGTCGCTAAAACAAAACCTGATTGCGTTTGGTTTTAGATTAGAACGTGATTGGCTGATAACTGGAAAACATTTCTCACAGCCAATAGAAAAGCTAAGTAAATGCAAAACCAAAGCAATCACTTAAATTACTTCAGTTCGTGATTGGCTCATTGTGTTTTCACTTGCTCCTGTGATTGGCTATGTAATTACTTTGGTTTTACTACCGCTCTACGGCTCAAAAGTATTCAAAACCAGCTTTGCTTCAGTTTTGCGGTCCGTGCGGGTAGCTATAGATCCCCGCACACTGACCTATCATAGCTCACAAAGTTACCTAGTCATATAATAACAAGTGTTGTTACATAGCCATAAGTTTTCCAGACACAATGTACGCTCTCATTGGCTGATTCAGGGTCACGTGGCAGTCATCAAAATTCAATGTTTCCCGCGCGGGCAACAATTCATCAATTGTTGCCCGCCACGTCATCACACTGGCTAGCTAAAGGCAGGAAATATTTGTTTACCAAAACGTCTAGATCTTCATCAAAAGCTGACCATTTTTCATCAAAGAAAGCGTTCAAAATAGAACCAGCTCCGAAAAAACAATTTACATCTTTATCAAGCGCGAGAGTGAGAAATTGGTAGCTAAAAAAGGATGCAGTAAAGACACAAAACGATGCTAAAAAATGCCGTAGCGATGCTGGCAGCGTTTTGTGTTGAAAAGCAGCTTCCCGAGGAGAAGACGACAAACCTCGCTCGTATCAGATAGGTCCTGTATTTATGCACACCTTTGCCTCTAGAAAAACTTATGTCTATATAACAAATCACTTAACGACTGTTCCCTCGGGAATCACTGAGTTTTGTGTTTCCCTCGGGGCCAGTCATTAAGTGTTTAATACAACACGTAAAGTGGATGGTGACGATATCATCCAGAGTAGTGCCCTGATATTTGTCCTTGGACATTATCTGATCCTCGAAACTCATAGTTTCCCTCGAGCTTCACTCTAGGGAATTGTTCACTTCTCGGAACAGATAATGTCCGCGAACGAAATATCAGGGCATATTTCGACGCCACAAATAGCTTATTGTATTTATAAACAAGAGCACCCCCGAGTATTTTTCACACTTAGGCCGATTCAAACGTTCCACCGTATCGAACAGATGGCGGCTTGTACTTTACCCACAATCCTTTGCGCGCGAAAACCTTTAAATCCGTTATGAAATTGCAGTAGAGACGTTTTAAGTCTTGAAAACAAGCCAGTACAAGTGCTGTTGCCAATACACTGTTATTGAAGAGAATAGATGATTTATACGTATTATTTTGAGTGTTATGTTCGCAAGGAACTGTGGTCAAATATACAGCTGCCATCTGGATCGAAACAAAATATAATTAGGCGGCTTCCTTTGATCTAATTAGGTTCGGCGCATGAAAAGTTCGATGTTTGAATCGGGCCTTACAATCCTTTGATCACTGACTTTAGACTAAACTATATATAACAAATCTATACCTGATCGTTTTTCCCGTTTCAGCTTCTCTAGAAGTTCCTTTCGTCCCTTGTGCTCTTCTACAACGCCCGATAAGAGGCCAAACACAACTGAGTGATTATTATGGCAGCTTACAGCTGATACTCCTCACTACATTAACTGTTTTAGACACACAACACTCGATTCGCATGTTTATTTTCGAATGCAGATAAGGAATCAACAACAAATTAACTGTATACGATGTCCTAACAGGAATCGAACCCGGGACCGCAGCGGCGAGAGACGAGTGTTTTACCACTGCGCAAACCAGAGTAATTATTTATACTTTCTCTATCTTCCCTGGGGACTCGCTCGATGGTCAATCTGACTGAACCCTAACCCTACCAGGCCGATAGGGAGTATGGGAATAGGACATCCCTGAAATCGTCAAGTGAAGCCCTGTCATTGTTCTTGCTCAGTTGCTTGATTTAAGATGCATAATTTTGTATCGTTTGCCGTTATATTAGATGGTAAAATTGACATTCTAACCATGATCCCTTTCGGTCTGCGTTTGCATAGACTTAAGTCAGTCAAATTCACCGATGGCCTGCGGAAACAGCTGTCTCTGTTCGAGGCCAAAAGCGAGCCTAGTCCCCCAATGGAGACGGCAGTTTCCGCAGGCTAATTCACCGACAATCTGTAACTCTACAGGAACACCCAACGGTAAAACTTCATAAAAACAAACATTCTGATGTTTTTATAACAAATCAGATGTATTTAAACATATTTAAGGGAATTGTTTTTCAGCTGGCAGACGAACAGCTGTTCTGCAGCGCCAGCCAGCCTAAAGTTCATGAAGAATTTCTAAATTTCCCAGCTGAAATATTTAAGTGCAGAATTTGCCAGCAGCAAAAATATTTTTTTGAATATATTCCCAGCTGAAATATTTAAGTGCAGAATTTGCCAGCAGCAAAACATTTTTTTACATATATTCCCAGCTGAAAAATACAAGTGAAGAATATGCCAGCTAATAAAAATGCACGATATCTATTCCAATACTGGTATGATCAATTAAAAGTCAATTAAGCTATACTAACGGCCGTGAGCCACGAGTAGCAGCTGACGTTTCAAGCGTTTAAGCACAAGCAACATACGCAGACTCAGTGACTGATCATTAGCGGCGCTTGTTCTACTCACTGATGTGATCACTGAGTCTCCGTATGTTACTTGTGCTGATGTCGCTAGTGTGAACCAGCCGGTCGTAACACTCGAAATATCAGCTGCTACTATACTTTTAGCTGATTGTATCAGTATTTATCTCCCATCAACGCAGATCAGTTTCATTTTAGCAGTTCAAATATCCAAAGAATCTTTCGAGAACCAGATATTGTCTGATAATCATGATTTTTTCTTTCTGAAAACAAAAATAGTGTAAACTGTAGTAATTTACAGTACCAATACAGCAGTAAAAGTGAATCAAGACAAAACTTCAAAGCCGCTTGAAATGTTTAATGTGTACTTTCATACCGTTTAGGTGTAGTCCCAAACACTTAGTATCGAGGAAGAAACTGAGAGATTCACAAGTGAAAATTTCCATTTTCGCATAACCAGGAGCCCATTACCAGGAGCGTCCATCTCCCATACTAGGTCTGTGAGTTAGCGTATGACTGGATTGAGCTATATTTAGAACATATCTCACGGGAGTTCACGTGCCCACACTTTGGGAATCCAATCAAACCATAGTCTGGACAATGCAGCGTTAGTAAAATCACCTCAAAGAACAATAGATCATTCTTAATCTCGATAATTACGGCAAGCATATGCACGATCGCAGCAGAGTCAGAAGGCAGTTACCCGGGAAACATGTTCTAAAAATAGCTCAAACCGGTCATACGCTGACTCACAGGTATAGTATATATGGACGCTCCTGGTAATGGGCTCCTGGCATAACTTAGTATATTTTATAATATATGAACCGCGTGGGACCACGCCTTCATCGATGCAGCAGTCCGTGCTAAACCGCATTGTGGTAAAGAAAAATGCATGATTCACTGCTCGCTTGATGTGTTTTGTGCAAACAAGCCTACTGTAATGACCGAGTGCTGATTGTGCTTTTGATTTAAAGTGCTAACGGAAACTGCTTTTGAGCCGATTTTCAGCGCATTGAAAGATACAGCTAGATAGTTTATTTAAAAACTGAAAACACCTCGCAGTGAAACGATACGGAATTGCGTGTCTTTACAAAGTTAATTAATAAACTGAGGGTACAAAGGTTGCACATTTCTAAGCACTGATCATAGTGAATACGGACTGCAGAATTTACCAGCTGACAAATATCGCTCCGTTATATTATTATTTAGTATCAGACTGCAGAATTTGCCAGCCAAGAAATTCCAAAGTGCAGAATTTGCCAGCCGAGTGGCCCAGAAGAACAGTTATTTTGCAGAACAGTTCGTTGGGTGTTCCTGACTCTATATAATAGCTGTATCAGGCTCACCGTGGCAAAGGTCAGGCACAAGTTTGTAGACGATGTCTTGCAGCACGCGGTCAGCCCTATGCATGAGCGACATCAGATAATGGCTGTTAATTCTTTATCAGGTTAGGGTGAAGGTGAAGTATTGAACTTGTTCAATATAGACACTGGAAATACCAACCATTTACTTACTTAGAAGAACTATGTAACATGTGAACTTTGAAGAACTCTGTAAAATGTGAACCGATTTCTCTCGTAGATTCTGTACATTTGTACTGTAATAGTCCAGTTTCGTATTCGAAAATTACCGCTGAATGCGATGACTACGGACGCATTTATACAGGGTTAGCCTCGTTCTTTTGTTTATAAATGTTTAACTTTAGAACGAGGCTAACCCTGTGCTAACCCTGTTCATCGCGGTAATTTTCCATACGAATTTGGACTATTCACAGACATTTTACAAACATTTTAAACAGTTGTAAATTTAGAGAATTTTGCTGAAAAAGTCTGTAAAAGCAGGCAAAAGCATATTTTACAGATAAGCTAAATTTGCAACTCATTAAACTAAATTATACTAGACACGCATATACAATGCGCCTAGACGTATTTGAGCAGAGTAAACTGAGTGCGTCTTCTGAGTGCGTCTAGTATAAAATCCGGCACAAGACGGCATTATGCGACTGGATGAACTAAGAAGACGCGTAGAAGCATTATGTGTCTCTGAACATAAAGGTCGCTACACACGAAGGGACGAGTCCCTGGGACTTGTCCCCTCGTCCGAACTAGGAAACATATTGTCGCGGGGACAAACTTTGTCCCCGGGACTTGTCCCTTCAAATCAAACTGGTTTGAATTGAGGGGACATGTCCTGGGAACAAAATGACAAGATTTTTCCTAGTTCACACGTGGGGGACTTGTCCCTTCGTGTGTACGCAACTAGGGATTTGTCCCCGGGACTAGTCCTTTCGTGTGTTCCGACCTTAAAAACAACCAATCTCGAATTTCAACAAACGTGTCTGATCAGTGCAGTGGATAAGGCAGGATGGTTCTAGACACACTCCATGTATACGCCGTTTTTTATTTCCATCTTTTCCTTAACTTCTTCTTATGTAAAGTCCTACCAATGATGGGATTTCCTCTCGGGTTTCATTTGTTTTCTCAATATTTGGAAACCCTGGATAAAAGACTCCAATTCGATCTTGTTGAAATAGTTCTTCAAACGTATTCGATAGAGGATGGCAAAGATTAAAGTGGATTACAAAAGCTTATTCTAGAAACTTGATTTCGGTTACAGTGAACCGATTTTAAGTTGCTCTAAATTTCTCTTAAAAGCAGCATTTTCATCCATGAATCTTTGCCATCCTTCATCAACATTTTCTCCAGTATTTCTGTAAAGCATACTCTGCTAATGTGGTTATTTTTGTCTTTCGTTATGAGAACGTTTATCATTTGGGGGTTACACTGCAGTGCCCCTTTATCACAAGCCCCTGGCTACCGGAATGCTCGGCGTATTTGGCGTAAATTATCGTTTGTCCTTTTTTTGCTTTCATTAAAATACATGGCCCGTGGGGGGAGGGGGGGTGCGACCTCACCACCCCACACCATCGAGGTTCGCCCAATGGGACCGACAGATCGATAAAAATGCGGGATACAAAAATAACCGGCTTCTCATGGTAGTGTTTTTTTTTTTTCTATTCCGCCGCAGTTAGCGCAGACCACTCTATACAATAACGGAAAATCAGTAAGGTAAACTACAATAATATCCCAAAAATATGTGTTTCTTGTACTTAGAAAAAATACAGGAATTGCTATTTCAGATACCTTAGTTTTTCAAAATTTCCAGGGGGCCGGTCCCCAAGCAGCCCGCACTTGCAACGATCGCACCCCTACCCCCACACCCCCAATATAAAATCCAGGATTCGGGCCGGCCGGCCTGTTTATTATGGGCTTTTATCGCACGGCGGCCATGTTGAGTCCCAGGAGAATAAAAACCTTTGTTTTCGTCCGGTAAACTCGTTCTGAAACCAACCAGTGCGAGGCTACCGGGGCCAAAACTATTGTCTTATCCAAGATGGCTGAACAGCAATAACAACCCATTACCTGATGTTGAGTAAGGGTCTTGTCTTGTGTATTTCCACATCACACACGGGGCAATGGTAACTCGTCTCCAAGTAACGCACGATACAACTTCTACAAACTACCATATAAACAAACAAATCTACGTCAAAATAAGACAACTTGTGAATTGTTTAAACGTCAAATAACTTCGGTGTATGGTGGCGACGGCAGACGACGAGAAATAGAAAAGTCAGTGTTTTCTCCCGAAATTTGGTGTTTATTATTTCCTTTATTCGGTTTTAATAATTACGTTTCACATCAATCTCTTCGAAAAATATGATCAGCACGGAGAACGAAAAACGGAGTACTTTACTCTCTTAAGGTTATCGTATAGCTTCAGAGCCGAATTTTTTCACGTAAAAACAAAGTTGGAGCTTTTGGAAACCAACTCGCTTGTTCGGAAAAGAAGTTTATTTAAAAATCGCACTTTTATCAAAATTACAAACCTTAGGTATATCGTTGTAGCCAATTTTATAAGCTTTAAAATGAGGTATAATTTATCTAAATACGACGAATATTCGAGACGCTACTTAATTTTATCCGGAACAGTACCCTGAAGGTATACGATAACCTTAAGCCCGGTTCACATGATCGATTTAAGAAGAGTTGAGCGATCGAAGCGATTTTGATCGCTGACCGGTTTCCACTAGATCGCCGCGATCGCTCTGATGTTCAAAAGTGTACTCTGGGATACATTTCGATCGCTGTGGTTCACATTAAAACATCCTCAATCGCTCACGAATGTTCCATATGATCGCTTCGATCGCTCGGATAGAATGTTCCATATGATCGCTTCGATCACTTCGATCACTTGAGCACTTTTTTGAAGCGATCGGAACGATTATATGTGATGGAAACCAGACTTTACGTTTGCGTTCTCTTTGAGATTTCCAAGTTGCATTGTTTTTGAAGAGAACGATCAAAATGTTGGCGACTGCGTTCATTTTCACGTTCAGTTATTGTATTTTGTAATTAAGGATATTGTTTGATGCCGTCGTGATTGCTTAAGCTCCAGTCTAAATATCCACTTTCACCCGGCAATCTTCATTTAGTGTTACACTGTATTGGTCAATAAGCACGTATCACCAAATACCAATTATTTGGTTGCAATCAATCCTCAGAGATTCAAATGATGAGAAAGCCGTGGCGGCCATGTTGGAGGACATAACAATCTTAATAACAATAACAATGTACGTATGTCACGTACAACCCAGCAATAACAGAACCAGGAAGAACACTGACTTTATATAACACCAGAATTTGATTACCCTGGCTTTCAGAGGCTCGAAGAGGCGCGGAGAGAGAGAAGAGAAGAGGAGAGGGGAAAAAGAAGAGCCTCTAGTGTTACCCTGTTTTCCTGGCCACTGGTAAGCCAATGAAAAGTACCGTTACATCCAGCGCTCACGGTTACGCCTGGTAATGAGTAGATTATCCAATCAGGAACGAGGTTCAAATTCTAAACTGCTTCTCTCTCTCGTATTTTCACCTTTTATTTGTTCGGGCCTCTGGCACCCAGCGGGGTAGACTGATCGGCTGCACAACACACACAAAACACACACAAACACAGGCAAAGAGACACACAAAATCGTAGCAAGGGAAAGATAAGAAAAATACTCACTTTACACTAAGTGATACGAAACGATGTTAATTTTCGAAGAGACAGCAAGCTAGAATAGAAACATTAGCTAATATCAAACATTATAGTTTAAAAGATTTTCATAATCGTAATCCATTTCCATCCTCACCATCCGTTGTTCGATTAGCTTCTCTGTAGCTTAATTCAAAGTTTCCTAAGGAAAACGCTTTTAATAAATTTACACCATTATTTTTTTGGTTTCTTTTAGTTTGAGTGTAATTTTCAACGTTTCAAAGTGATGCTATTTGAAATAGCTCACATACTCCCTTTAATTAGAATAATGCGATGTATGCAAACACGAATACTTAATTCCAGGAAGTAAAAGCCGTATTCTTTACTGCCGAGTCATAGTCGCGCCAGTTTAGGCATACCGAAAGAGAAAACTCGCTTTGAAATTTAGTAAATATAAGCTTTATACATACATTTCGTACTGGACCAGATAGTTTATAGCTATAGCACTGTACACATCAAGGCTGCTTGTAGCAATTAACACTGAATGCACCCATGGACTGATTTCAACTCAAGTCTCGCGAGTTATTTTCCCAGTAATTAAGCTATTGCCGATAAAGAATCAAGCTCAAAACTAGCTATGTATTCAACCGTATCAAATAATGATAAAGACGATAGGAAACCCAGCATGACAAGTACGTAAATACCGACGAGAAGTTCAAATATAGGCCAACCAACATGAAAGACTGAGTTATAGTCACATGCGGAAATTGGAAGAATATTCCTACATAATTGATGATATAAAAGTCTAGAACTACTTCTAAACTTACAAGAGTGTAAACACTCAATGATGGTCGTTGCATCCACGAGGTAGCCTCCACACAAAACACAAATAATATGCGGGTTGAGATCCTTCAATGCTATCGACCGAAGCATCTTGTTTCCTTGCTGTAGGCGAGTTCTTTTAGGGCTGATATAAGTAATATAATCGGTAACGTAAGTAATATTGTCAGTATATTGATGTCAATTGGGATTATAAATATTAATGTATAAATATATTCCCGGTAGGGGAAAGAAATATTCAGTTCACAACATGCAGCGAGGCCAAGGTGAAAAGGAGAAAAGTTAACTAGCGCGGCCGTTTTTCACGTAGATTGCAGACAACTTTTCACTGTCACTTATAAACCCACCGGCTGGATAGACAGCAAGCGAAGGCGACCAAAAATCTTAGAGAACAGCTCGTAGACGTTGTTAAATTTCTATACTGGGACAGTTTTGTTTAAAAGTAGTTTCTTGGCGTGAGCAAACAGACTCAATAATATCGGACAAGGACTGATCACGCGAAGTCTTCTATTTGCTTCACAGTAATGGGCTAATTTAAAAAAAAAAAAATCAAAATTTCCGCTCTGACAAGATGAAATAAGCTATTTTCAGACTATTTTCAGACTACATGATGCCAGTTCGGCATTAATAATAAGTTATTTTTCGATATAATCGGCTAATTTCAACTGAGATTGTATAAATAAGTCGTAAAACTTTTATTTGGAGGTTCTTAGGATTTTGACACGACGAAATCCGGCGTCCGTCTATCTGCGCCCGCGCGTCTTCGTTTCTTGAAAGTTCAGACCATTAGAATGTATTAGTAGTTTACCTAGAGTTTAATACCTAGCCTGGCTATATGCTGGTAAACAGGCTGGAACAGTGCTGGGGGAATGAGAATTGTTATGTTGTGTAATTTTGCACATACTTTTGTTTGCATTGTGTTGTATTGGTAGATTTACATAGCTCAATTTGTAGCATCGCGATTTTGTGGATATGTTTTGAAGAGGACTCTAACCGTGTCTAGCTGAATGTGGGATATTGTCTCAACTCGTTTCTTTGTTCTTTTGTTTGCAGCTAAAATATTATTATACCGGTAATAAAGACAGAGAAGCGACGCCGTATATAAAGACTGAAGCCACAACACAGTAGTCGTTCGTAGTATCAATAAAGAGGAACAGTTCAGAGGAAAACTACTTCAAACAGGCTTATATCATGCGGGATTTCTACATCCAAAAAACTGACACCCGAGAAACCATATTCATGAAGCGATGAGAAGATCTTCAGACAAGAGAAAATAATGGCAAAGCGGCCTACAGTCAAATGACACACATATTGCGTAGGAAATGCCGACTCGCAAATTGATCAGAGCATACCTCCAAACGTTTGTATTATCTAAACACCACTGCTAAACTTAACAAGATCACCAGTATTTGGTTTCTCTCAGTCATAACACTATTTTCGACATGTATACGCATACAAGCCTTAAAAGTTTTAAATATAACAACACCAAAGGAAAAATCCAGGGGGAAATATGTGACAGTTTCCCCACGTCACTGAATCCACTTTCGTTTTGTGGTCAAAAACTTCAGTTGTCGTGGTTTCAGCCGTTTTAAGAATTGATAAGATGTCCTGCAATGCGAAATCAAGCCGTATCGTAGCTCGAGCACTATGACTTGATGCAGCCGGGCTACAGTAACTGGGGTCAATCTCGTAAATCAGCCGGGTTCCGTGAGATAAAAATACCATAACCAGATTTACTCGGTTCGACACTGGAAAACTGAATGTAGTTTTATCGTCACTCGCCGGTACTTAGTTTAAGAGATTCAGTTGTAGAAAGAACACTTTAAGGAAACGTAATTTCAAGAACGTTTTGAATCGGGGACTACAAATTGATATTATTCGACACTTACTCGTTGTCTCAGAAGGCGAGTCGGCACTTTCACTGAGCACTGTAACGGCTGAAAATGGCTTTCACAAATTAGTCAGAGATCGGCGGCTGTGAACATTTACTCTAGTTCAATGTGCCTCCATTTCTCAGTATAGTTGTTGCCCGAGATCTAATTCATATATAAAAGGGAAAGAATATCCGTTTCAAGCAAAATGTTAAACTGAAACTGCAGCCATCCGGGTGGCTGTGCATTCCCCGAAGTTTCTTTTCGCAGATTTAACCGGCGATACCGTTGGCGGTGACAGAGTTTCACGAAAAAAAAAAACTTTTAACACTGAACTAAAACGGCTAATTCTTGATTACGTGAAAAAACTGGGAACAACCCAGAGACAATGAACAAACATCGAACTAGAAAAGCAACGGCTTCAATGAGAAATTTGATGATTGTTAATCGTGTTACAAAATCAAATTGAAGACACGCTATTTTGATTTTACCGAGAGCCGTAATCTATATAGTTCGGCTATTTTTAGTATAGCGGATATCAACTCTAGAAGTATTCCAGCGGTATTCATTATTTTGCTGTCGGCTGAAAAATGGAGAACAAATAGCGCTGTTGTTGACATCGTAATCAGCGAGTTGTCCGTTCAGCTTTGATCTAGGTATTTGGAATGGTCTATCAGTAACGAACTGAACAAACCGGCTAGCGAGTTTCGCCAACAATTCGGGTTAGTGAGCCGTGCCTGACTCGGCCGGTAGCTCCCGCGCACGACACTGATAACCGTGTTAACTTCATGAGTTACGTTTTGTATTTTGGTTCTAGGATTCTAAATAAAGCTTAATTTGTTAGTTAAAGAAACAAAGATGATAACTTAACAATAAAAACAGGAGATTACGAAGGCTTAATAAACCAACTGACAAACATAACGAAGTGAGTAGTTGTTCGACGGAACGAACTCCGCCATATACTAAAGCCAAACAACCCAACTCAACAGCCCGTCATGGTCATAAACCACTAGTTGGCTTCAAAAAACATAGATGGACAGCAAGATTAGTTATTTTTCTAACGTAGTGTGCAATTTCAAGGTGATCTTGGACGGTTTGGTGAAGAATTTACCTGTTTTCCAGGATTGTGTGTTGTTCAATTCGACCCGGCTGACTCACGACGAGTAATATGCTGTTATCGATTAGCAAAATGACCACGTGATCTGTCGTTCCAGTCCCTCTCTACTAGCGTTTGCTTACAAATTCTTCAAATATTCCAGGGATTCGCTAAAATACAATTCTAACGATAAATATGCCGGGAAAGGCATTTCGTAGATGCTGTAATGATTGAATCAGGGGATAGTGATTTTGGTCTTCAAGTCTTGACGAAAACTCGCATTAACTCGGTTAATCTTTGAAAGCGAAACCACTTGATCAGTTAGGCAATAATGATAAAAACTTTCAATAACAAATGTAGATAGTAATAATTCAAGGAGCGATGAACCGAAAGTTTCAGCTTGTAGAGTTGCAGTTAAATACTAGATCAGAGATTCAGTACCTATGTTATAATACAACTGTACTTTCTATACCCGAACTCTATACTAACCGCTAGGAGTCCAAATAAATTACGTCCAAGCGAGCACAAATTACAGTAGGTTATTTGTACTCCATGTCACACAACAGCTGTCACGCCAGTCCTCACTGTATTTTTGTTTATCGTTTGCATGCCAGTGCAGGCTCGTCAAAATGTTGCATTACTTTACATGCGTTACTGAACGCAATTAAAAAAATTATTCGGATAAAGATCTGTCGTTTTACTAATGAGTGATAATAGTTTGAAAAACAAAACTACAATTCTGGCTGCGGTATCTATCTATCTTGCAATCTATCTAATTATTCGAATTCCCAATACGGTTACCCCTTCACGGCTAGAAATACTCCAGCTGAACCATGCCCTTGAGCAAGACGTTAACTGGTAACTGTATACCTCAGAATTGAATTGATTTATGTAATTAGCTAATCGTATAACGGCTAGACTGAGGAATGATAATCCTCAAATTTCCCACGCGGCGGCCATCTTGGAATAAACGTTTGAGACCGAGGCTGCGTAAGCATTAACAATAGGTTTATTCCAAGATGACTGATTATTTTATTCCTTCCTCTGCATTTGTCTTTTCCGTTTCCGCTTTTTGGGGGGTTTGATTTTGTATTACGACTAGTATTAAAATCAAGTACTAGTCGCCAGTTCTCGTTTGTTCGATGGGAAATGCTTCGAATTAACCTCGTCCCCAATGTCTTTTCGGTCGGAAGACCCTGCAAACGTCCTCGTACCATCTGAAAATCAGGCTACTGGGAACGAGGTTGGCTTCGAATCCATGCACGCATAAGTCTCGTTATCGCGCGAAAACACACTCGGTCCCAGTTCGCACCGTGAATGTGCAAGTTGGCTCATATGCCCATATATATTTTAAAATTCCTTAGAGATTTTACACTGTAAAACATCCAAAATGATGTTTAACTTTCACCGAGACATGCCTTCAAATGACGTGCTTACATGTAAAGAAGTCAAATGGGATACGCTATTCTTCGTACTGTATTATAAGTTAATCCTAGTTAAATTAATACTGATATACAACGACGTAGCACATTAGCATGTCACGGCATATTACAGTCAACTCTCGTTATAGCGGACACCATCGGGACCATGATTTGGTGTCCGTAATAGCGAGAGTCCGCAATAGCGGGGTGCGAGAAAAAAACGTGATTACACCGTGAACTGAAATGTTTATTTACGCACATGTAGTAGATAACACTATTAACTGACCAATTTTTCACAATCGTACGAGTCTTGAGAGGTATTTATAACAAAGTAATGATCACATGCATGTTCTTTGATTTAGTTTAAACGCTTATCGTTTCGCACAAGCATGCTCTAAGGATCTATGAAAGCGCTGACAAGGCATACGTTCCATGTAACCTGCGTTCAGTCAGTCAGACCGAGATATCCAAGTCATTCTTTCACGAAAAAGCGTCCGATGCTGCTCTGTAACTTTCTGCTTTTGGCAGCAGTTTCACTAACTTTCTCCCCAAGCCTGTTAAACTCGCTTGCGAGTTCAAATTGACCGCGCTCTAGAGGAAACAACAATAGCCGCAATAGCGGAGTTATTCTCAGTCAAACCTCTGTAACTTTCGCCGGGGATCTGTCACGGGGTGTCCGTAATAGCGGGGCGTCCGCAGGGCGAGAGTTGACTGTATAGCAAAACTCTTAATAAGTGAGAGGGAGAGATAAAGGAAAAACCCAGAGAGGAAAGCCTCGGCCGTTAAGAATCTCACTTCCATGCATGCACGTATTTTGTTCAGATTTTGAACCTAGTCTCTGATTGGCTTTTTACACTCATACCCAGGCGCGACCGTGGACATTTGATATAACGACGATTTTTAATTAGCTTGGAAATGTAGGCACAGAAACGAGGTTGATAACATGGAAGTGAGGTTCCCATATCTCTTATCTCTCTCTTCGCATTTTCGGGAGCTCCGGAACCAGTGTACTTAATAAGTCAGTCAGCATATGCAAATGTAGAAGTGCAAATAGATTCGTCATACCACGTTTTAATACATACTTTATGAAATACTCCATTGCCCACCGGCAGAGGTTCGAGCTATCTCAAGCATGTTAAGCATGGTTTTTGAACCGTTCTGATAAAACATTCAAAATTCGCTATCTTTGTCATTTACGTATGAAATACCCTATAACTTTGGAATAATACGGTAATCGTGTGTCTTAACATTTAAGGATCGGTATTTTGGTGTTTTGAAGGTCACGTGATCTTAAGGCTGATAAAACAAAGAAATCAAAATGGGGTGGCGGAAGTTATTGTTTTGTTTCAGATTTTCGATTCGAAATGTTAAACTTGTTATGGGAAATGAGACCGTGTCCGGAATGGTTGACTTTTTATCACTGAAGAGGATATAAATGGCAAAAAATGGTTCCAAGAATAGGTCACGTGACCTGTTTTCTATATTTTCGCCTTAACAGTCTATCAGGGTCAACCATTCCGGACTGATCTTTAAAGTCAACCACAAGTGTAATCAGAAAAACACAAAATCGTTACTTAAAATATAAAATGCACCACCCCGTTTTTAGTTAAATTTTCAACTTTTTGTGATCACGTGGTTGGTCACGTGATAGACATTTTACCAAAATTTTATATTAGGACGATTAAAAACGCTGAAATTAGTTATAACCACCATTGTTCTAGGATTTGAGCAAATTCAAGTGACTATTCAAGAAAATAGCTGTAGCCTCGTTTTCATGTTCAAACCATGCCTTAACATGCTTGAGATGATCATGACAATATTTAAAGTATAAAATCGTACTGTAAAATGGTCAATAAGGTTGACACTTTTCATAGTATGGACTTTAACGCCTTATCTGTCCAATCTATTACAAACTGTAAGGGTAATTTTATAATTTATCAATTTTATTATTAGTGTTTTTTTAAATAGACTGACATATTAGCCGATACCAAAATATAATATACGTACAGAGCTTGGAACTCATTTTTACTATATACTTTTATATATTTAGTATATACCACACCAGTGAATATCACTTTTCGCGCGCTCTGATTGGCTACTCAAACAGCCAGAATATGATTTCATATTCACCTCCGAGCGGAGCAGTGATCACCTCGCGCGAGTTTTTGTCCATTTAACAGAAAATAAAATAACTACTTGGTGCTGGCTATTCACTAATGTGTGTTATATACTAAAACAATTGACCTATATCATTATGACGCCGTCAAATCAAAACAATCTATTGTTTAAACGCTAAGGATCACGGTCGTGGGAGGGGGACAAAACAGCAATCGCTATCAAATGCATTTTGAAGAACGTAGAATAGCGGTAACAGCCACCAAATACGGTAAATATTGTGGGATAAACATTGATACAGCTGAAATGTGGAACCAGACAATTCGAAATTAAATTTTCCTCAGCATAGCAGATTTATTAGTTCAAAATTCTATTGTTCAAGTCGATTCTGTCCACCTCATAAACAAGCCGTGCCGTCATAATGATAGAGGGTAATTATTCACTTCAGTGGAGGTGAATAATTGTTAAATATTCCTTGCCTATACATTAACACAGAAAGACATCTGCTAGCAGGGAAATCAGTATAAATATATTTGAAAGAGATCCACATCATACGTATGTATACATGTTAGTTTATGTTTGTGCGCTTGTGTCTGTGTATATATATGTCATTATTTTACAATGATTTCATATTTTATTATAGTTAGTCAAAGTCAGCATATTTAATATTAGTAGTATAAACGGTAGTTTTTTTTTCACACGACCCCACAAGCGGCAACGCGTAAATGCTATCGTATTTTTGTATTGTACTGTATTGTATTGTTTTGAATGGTTTTAAAGTAGAACTGCGTTACGTTAGTGAACGGAACAAGTTGTCATATGGACTTCTACCACAAACTAATGACTAACATGATGTTTGTCAAAAGTATCTTTAGGAAAGCGTCTAACTTATATAAAGGTGGTTATTTGAGGCAGAGCGGTGGAAATATTTATCTGCAATGTCACGTTTTCTGGGACATTTATACTGACGTTGAACATCAGATTCTGCTTTGCCTTTGTCTGCAAGTAGCTTCCGTGTCAATTGTACCAGTTGTACTGGATTAAGGCTTAGACTGATCAACACCAACTATAATTATACATTCAGTTTAGAAAGGTGTAATCCCTGTAACCGAATAAAAAACACCACTGAATTCGCCATCAATATATAGCAGTGTTATCAGGAACGAGTACTCAGTGTTCGCGGGGAGAGTAGGCAGAATATTCAGTAAATATAACCTTAAAATATTCAAACCTGTTAATGGGCGATTCTTTTTAGTTTGCTTTGGTCATTTCTTCCCAGTCGATCTGCCAATGACCGCGAAGGAAGAATCCTCTTCTAATCTTTGCAGATAATGTTAATAGCGTATGTGGGCGAATAGCTAGCCCTGAGTACCACTGAATATTAACAGAACAGTCGCCATCAACCGTATTTCTATTTTAATTTCGACTTCCTGTTTCAAATACCCGGATCAAGGAAATATTTTGATACGGACCAGCTGTGGTCATCGAGAATTCTAGTTAACGTTAGAAGTTATAAAATTATGGCAATGCGGTATGTGTTGGTGGTAAAAATAAGAGCCCAGAGGCAAATCAAATGCAACGAAAGGATCGAGAGTGTGCAACAAAGGATCGAGAGTGTGTGAATTGAAACAATGTTTCGAGCCCGGAGAGGGGGTGGGGGCTCCCAGAAATTTAGGATAGGGGTGTACTGCGGAGATATTGAAACCCTGACCCTATTTAAGGGTGAAAAATCGTAAAATGGGTTCCCTTTCCAAGGCTTGAAACTAAAATATGAGACCCTATTTAAGGGACAAGTGAATACTCAGAATTTATTGAACAGATCGTTTTTATCTCTCTCAGTCTGTGAAATGCTTTAGATCGTTTTTATTTCTCTCAGTCTGTTTAATGCTGTAGATTGTTACGTTTAGCGCGAGTTTAGCAAAATGCACGATATTGCATATCAAGAGCTCGGCTAGGGAACAAAAAAACCGTGCCCTATTTAAGGATCGGATATTTCATTTAAGGATGATAATACAGAATATGAGACCCTATTTAAGAGTCCGGCACCTCGAAAGCCATACCCTATCTCGCGGCACATGGCTGTATGTTTTATATATGGTAATACCCTCCCCCCCGGTTTCGAGTCCCTACGTACCATAATATCACCAATTGGAAAGCTCGGTAATCGACTTTAATCCGGAATTTAATCCATGGTTTCGGTCATCGAACATAATCGAACACCCACATTGCTGTGAGTTCGATTACCTAGCCGTGACTCGAACGATGCAGGGATATCGTTCGATTTTGTTCGATAAGTTAAGTTCGATTTAGTTTGGAATATTTTATTTGTAACTAAACGTTGCATACCACATATATATATATATATCTATCTATATATCTATATATCTATCTATTGCTTATGTACACTCGGGCATAAAAGAACTGGATGAATTTCGAAAGCCGTGTACCACACCGGGGTCGGCTACATTGTTGTACATACTCGTATATAACAACAGAAGCATTTCTCTATATATCAAATATATAAAACATTTATTGGATCTATTTATTCAACAAAAACCATGATATTGATCGGGCTTAATTTCGCATGTATAATTACGTCGCTTGATATGATCTATTATAAAACTCCTCGTTCAATTCGGCATCGAAATCGTTCGCGCACTTCTGATGCTGACACTGAACCGTTAAAAGACTGAGTCATCATCTTATCCGGCTCAGTTGAGTGGCAGTCAGTCACCGGCGTTATCGGTTGTTTAATAGTGTTGTCAGAACTCCGTATGTGTTGTTCGATTGCTAAAAAACATTACTGTGAGTTCGATTTCATTCGATGACCGAATTCCATCGAATTGAATCTTTCCGACTGAAATTCAAAATTTGTTCGATTACGTTCGAGTTTGGTGGGCTTGGCCGTTGCCTTTAATATTGGTACTTTTCAATGACTCGACTGCAGTTCTCTTTGAAATGGCTATCTGATATAGACTCCGACGCATGATAATATCTCCAAAACTGAATACCGTATGCTTGTTACCAGTCCTTGTGAGCAGTAACAATTTCACGATCGGTTGTGACGGCAGCTCCGTCTGTTTGTGTTAAACCACTGTGTATAGTTCCCCGCCACTGATTTGTTGCCCGTGTACAACTCTCTCCAAAATAGGTAGCTCGGGAGATTATCCATGAGATTATCCGTTATATCAAAACAACAAAACTAAATAATAAATAAACCGTGAAGAGGTTGACCTTCGTTGTAGCAGGCGCATCAGATCGATCAGTATACTTCTTTTAGCGATTTCCAATCTTTTAGGCGACATCTAAGGGTGCGTTCGGATCAGCATTCAGGAATAAGACTGACACAGAATGATCTCTACAAATCGCTTATATCGGGATATTTTAGCTACAGGAATAATAATAATATTATAGAGGTGTCCGTATTATGTAGTATGTTTTATGAATGGGGATTATAGATCTTAGTAAAAATCAACCGTGAGTCGAGTATCATAGTGTGTCCAAAACAGTTAATGTAGTGGGGAGTGTGTGAGGAGTAAAAGCAGGCACCACCAGCTTTAAGCTGTAATACTCAGCCTGCTATAACAAATAAAATATTTATTTATTTAGTACAGTCGAACCTCGTTAATACGGACACCTAATTAGGGACGGAGCCAAGTGTTCGTATTATAGAGGTGTCCGTATTATGTAGTATGTTTTATGAATGGGGATTATAGATCTTAGTACAGTCGAACCTCGTTAATACGGACGGCCTAAGAGACGGAGCCAAGTGTTCGTATTATAGAGGTGACCGTATTATGTCAGTATGTTTTATGCATGGAGATTTTGCCGGGACCGAGAGAACTGTTCGTAATAAGGAGGTGTCCTTATTGTAGAGGTGTCCGTAAAGGGAGGTTCGACTGTAGATGTTTAGTTACGTCATTGTTTACGTTTTTCCTTATTAGCATAATAAGAAAATTACCCGATAAACAAGTAAATAAAATCAATGGGAAACCGATTAAATAAGGTTAGTTGCAACGTTAGTTTAAAAGAAGAGTTTAGTAACTCGCCTAAAAAGCTGCAACCAAACGTTACGTCATATAGAGAGGTTCCGACCACACGGGGAGGAAGACTTTTAGTTACTAACAGTGACAACAGCCTGGCAAAAATATGTGACACGTGCACCCTCTATACTATATAATGAAATAACACTCCGAACGAATATAAATAAATCGAACTAGGCCGTTTGTCAAAGCTTTTTTAGGGTGTTACAAATGTATGGGAGCAATAAAAGTGTCAGGTCTACCAGAAAAATATCCTATAAGTAGAAATTCAAATTATGTTGATGACGTCAATTGCTGTTTGCCGGAACTCCGTATCATAATGAAAATGTCAATTCGTGACTCATGCAGTCTCGAGTTCAATACTCGAAATTCTCAATAAAAATAAAACTAGATGTTTTTTACAGAAAATGCCGTTGAATTTTTGTAATAAAGTTTCTCATAATATAGTAATAAGCAAACAAGGGAAATCGCCGGAGTGAACGAATGACTGATTAGCCTATTTCTGTGGCGGAAAACTTGCCTGAATATTTAAATGCACTGGTGTGATCTGACGAAGCAAATCCTCAGGCTGTCTTGTACTTGACGTGGAATTAAAAGTTCACGCTAGATATGGTATTTAATTTGTTAGTAACTAAATGAAACAAAGGAGATAATTATTCGCAGGTAAAAGAAGAAATCTATGAACGGTTTAGAAAGATATTATGGCAAAATATTTCCCGCACCGACTTTCAACATGAATCAACCAGTCGCAACAACTCCAACACACAATCATCTCCTACAACTACAAATCACTAGTTTTGTCCGTAATTTGTAGATGGGCAGTAAAGTTTGTTATTTCTATAACGTGCCATTTCAAGGTGACATGTGGCGTTTTGAGAGAGAATTTACCTGTTTTTCTTTAGGATAAAGAGCCGTTCCGTTTTGACCTGGAAGACGAACCGGTCTACTCGCTGCTATAGATTAACAAGTGCCTAGTGACGTCATGATCGACATACCAGTCTCTCTCCTCAGTCACTGGACTGAACTGAGAACGGGCAACCTCGTCCCCAGGGTTTTCTCGGTCAGATAGGTAGCCGCCATCTTGGATCTGACCGAGAAGACCCTGGGGACGAGGTTGGAGAACGGGTTGAATGGTGGTCAGCGGATTGGGTGAACAATGGCCGACACTCAAGTCAGCCGATATATATTATTGTACATATTTCCCCCGATTTTTAGCAATTTATTTTCTAACTGTCATATTAGCTGAAATCGAGATTTCCAGATTTCATACAACAGTTATAACCGTTTGTCCATATATTTGGAATGATGACCTGACTCGGACAGTTATTCCCATATATGTATATTTACTCACTTCTCCTTTAGCTAGTTCCTACAGTTCTAATCAGACTGGTCAAAGTCTACGGCAAAATCTACATCCAAATATATGGAGAACCGAAAAACACGATTGCACGCTTCCCAGCACAGCTTCAAATTTTGATCAGTTAATCTTTTACCTATATAGTGAATAGTTCAGACATTACCGTAAGTTATTTGGCACCGGATTCCCATACAAACGCTGTATTTCGCGCCATATTTGCACCCCTTTCAAAATGTCGGAATTAACCGCGAACTGGTCTATTCGCAGGCATTTCATCTGCTTCTCTTGTTAAAACTTTTATGACCCCCCTATGAATGAATTAAAACTTAGATGACCCCCTATACAATTGCTCAAAACTTTATTGACCCCCCCCCCCCCCTCCCCCGGACAAAAAAGATGGATGTACAAAAAAGAATGCAAACTGCATATACATGTAATCTATTAAATTTACTATATTTTTTATGTTTCTAGATTTATGGTATTTTCCTTTGTTTAGTAGAAAACATATATTCTTCTGAAAATCTCTACCCACAGTAGAAACACTGCATCCCGTTAGGTGCATCTGTTCGAGATATTTGGAAAGGCCCTTTTAAATACCTAAATGACAGTTTTCCCTACTCTTTTCTATACTTCAACTCGTGAAATCCCTACCCTTTTATATACCTCCAGCCTCAAAAGGTACCCCTTTCGGGCGGAGCCTCCCCGTATAGTCCATTATAGGGAGTACCCCCCCCCCCCCCTACATTGTGCACATGACCACAACATTAGCGTAGCTAGTAGGACAGACGATCGAATAAATGACAAAGAAGCTATGATTATATTAAGTATTTTTAATCAAAACATAAAATGTAGACATACAATCGCCAGTGTAGCTTGTCATTCGGTTCTCAGGAGAAAGATAACGAACAGTTTCTAAAGATACGATGCAAGGAACTGAGGAAGAATTGAGCCAAACAGTACCGCTCGAAACAACTGCCAGAGCATTGACTTACTCGACAATACAAAACACACTAACCTTTAGAACTGGACAAGCTACAAGAGGGTCTGAATGGGGTTAACTGCTACTGACAAACGGCCTTAAAAATAACTGCCAACTGACGATTTTTTTTACTGACAACTAACAACCGAAAAATAACTGACAACTGACAAATTTTGAGTTTGTGGGTCAAACATTGAAAATTTTCTCTAGCAATGATTAACTAGGGCTAACTGACAACTGACAAATGGCCAAACATTTAACTGACAAGTAGACCCCCCCCCCCCCCCCCCCCCCCTATTAATAATATAATATAACAATTTATATAGCGCCATTTCCACTAAATGACCAATGGCGCTTTACATCACTACTAAAAATAATTAAAATAAATAAATTAAATAGGGCAAAATATACAAATTAATTAAACATACTTACGGATTTAACTATTTTAAATATAAGATGTTAAAAGCTTTTTTAAAAAGAATAGTCTTAACCTTAGTCTTAAAAATATTTACAGATTGAACGTTCTTTACATCAATTGGAAGACTATTCCATAAAGTGGCCGCTGAGAATGAAAAGGATCTTGCACCATACGTTTTTAGATTGTATGTTGGAACTTTGAGTAAGTTCTGAGAAGATGAGCGTAATGATCGAGATGGTGCATATGGTTCTAAAAGTTCACTAATATATAATGGTGCAATATTGTTCATAGCCTTAAATGTCAGTAGTAATATCTTAAAATTAATCCTTTGTTCTATTGGTAGCCAATGTAGGTCTTGTAAAATATTTGTAATATGGCAGGATTTACGCGAACAAGTAAGAAGGCGTGCTGCCGAATTTTGGACATACTGGAGCCTCTGATGTAAATATTTAGGGATACCATATAATAACGAGTTACAATAATCTAATTTGGCGGTGATAAATGCATGAACTAGTATTTTGCAAACATCTAAAGATAAAAATTTCCTAACGCGAGCAATGTTTCTTATATGGTAAAACGCAGATTTGCAAATCGCAGACACTTGCTTGTCCATCATCATAGTGTGATCGAAAACGACCCCAATGTTCCTTGCTGATTTGGATGGATAGATGATCTCGGCACCAACCTGGATGCTATCGAGGGGAGGCTGCGGCCGATGACAAGCCCTCAGAACTAGAAGTTCAGTCTTATCATTATTTAGTTTTAATTTGTTAGTTGACATCCAGTTGTTTACATCGCGTAAACATGCCTCAATCTTTGCCTTTGAACAATCTAACTGTCCATTAACTGACGGCTGAAATGTTACATAAATCTGCGTATCGTCGGCGTAGCAATGAAACGACATGTTGTTTCTACGCATGATATCTCCTAGCGGCGAAGTGTACATCAAGTATAATATCGGGCCAAGTACCGAACCTTGTGGTACACCGCAGAGTAGGTCATGACTTGTCGATGTTTTGTCTTGAATCAAGACACTCTGACTCCGTCCGTTGAGATATGAAGTGAGCCACGCAAGCGCTTGCCCTTTGATGCCGAAACGATTACAAAGTCTAGAAAGTAATATCTTATGATTTACAGTATCGAAGGCGGCCGACAGATCTAACAAGAGGAGTATAACGCAGCCTTGATTATCAATTGCTCGAAGTATGTCATCTTGTACTCTCACCAATGCCGTCTCAGTACTATGACCGCGCTTATATGCGGACTGAAAAAGTTCGTCCAAGTTTTCATCTTTCACATGGGTGGTAAGACGTGACGCAACAACCTTTTCAGTAGACTTTGATATAAATGAAAGGTTGGAGATTGGCCTAAAGCTGGGAAAGAGTTCGTGATCCAACGATGGTTTCTTTAGTCGGGGTGTTAATACCGCTTCCTTCATCTTTGCTGGCACGACACTACTAGACAATGATAGATTAACTACCCTAGTTATAATGGGAAGAAGGACATCAAGACAATCAACTAATATAGTTCCAGGTAATGGATCCAATGTGCATGACTTACGAGCAGAGACACCAATAAGTTCCAATAGTTCTTCATGGGTAGTAGGCAGGAACGTGTGTAGCTCGGAAGCACATGAGGATATATCAAGGGCCTGCTCATCATCACAGCTAAAACTCTCTCTTATTTTAAAGACCCTCCTACAATATAATGGGTCCAATCAGAATACAGGTGGTCTCGATCGGTACTGTATTATTCGAGCCTTGTACAATTCATTCCTACATCTTGGTTTTGGGGAGATCGTTAATTTGTAGTTTTTCTGTTCTAAGTTGCGCAGTCTCCATTACTCTACTTCCCCACCCCTCTCAAGTGAAAAGTTGTTGTCGACAGGCTCCTGCGACCTCGTATTTTACCAGAACAGGACATTTTCATAATGGCGTCATTTTACTACAACTGCCAGAACCTTTTCAAATTCATTCTCATTCAGATTTTTAAACTCCTTTGAGAATTCCAAGACAATGGTCCAAATTAGAGGATTCGCTCAAAGAGTTCCGGTTGTTGTAGCGTGACGTCATCATGCAAATGTCCAATTGTGCCATCCAGGCTACTTGGTAAGCAAAACATGAATTTAAAATGACTTCCAAGCGTCTGATAGCCTTCCCTTTCTTATTCAACAGAAATTTGAGGGGGCACTCTGTGCAAAAAAGGCGGCATGTCTCTTTGCATAAATCAAATACTTGTTTGTTGGGTTCTCACTCATGACCGGGCTGTAACCCGTGATATGAGACAATAGACCAGTTCGCGGTTAATTCCGACAATATTACATACTAATTATATCGTTTTCTTTCGTTTACTTTTGAAAATTAGATACTATATGTAACTATTAGACTGGTTAGTGTTTAGTGAAATCACTCTACATTCCTGCTAAGAAATTTAAGGGTGCGTTCTAATTACCGTATTCGGAATAATAAGAATACACAGAATGATCGCTTTTGTGGGGATTTTCCAGCCACTGTAATAGTAAATGTATCCTGAATATCATATGTCAGCAAGTGTTTGTAGCTTTCAGTTAAAAATGTGCATGAACCAGTGATTTCCACAGACTAGTCCAGACCTATTTATGGTGGGATACACACACTAAGTACGCAACAACAGATCTATAGAATTGCTTTAAAGGGGCTATGTCATGGTGTTGCTCATGCGCATGGAGTCAGTGTTGTTAATTGGCTACAAACAGTTGAAGGGAATCTCAGCTGAAAAACAATGTTTGCTCTCAAATGATTGCTATGCATGCCTAAGTCTGTTTCTGTGTTTGTCTCCAGTAAATTGTACACTAGATGTCATTTATGCACCGATTTTCCTGTTGATAAAACTCATTTGAATTTCCTGCGCGCCGCCATCTTGGATCTGATGACGTCACAGTGTTGCACCTACTGTCAGAAAATAGCTCTTTTGATGTGTAGCAATAGGGGCAACACTGTGATGTCATGAGATCCAAGATGGCGGCGCGCAGGAAATTCAAATGAGTTTTATCGACAGGAATATCGGTGCATAAATAACATCTAGTGTGCAATTTAATGGAGACAAACACAACAGCAGACTAGGCATCCATAACAAACACTTGAGAATATTGTTTTTCAGCCGAGGTTCCCTTTAAAGTCCCCATCCTCAATGCCTGATTGAAATGATACATGTACAGTAGCGACAGCATCCTGCACTGCCAGCAGAATGTAGATTTTTTTTATAGATTTGGTTTCAAGAACAAAAATGTAATTCCTTTCCCAACCCCTTGTACTATTCGCTATTGGTTGCCAAGAAGCGACTAAATACAGGAATGCTCCGACCTCTCATTGGCCAAGAATACAATAGATTAGCAGTGGCCCTTGGACGACTGGGAACTAATTGACATGGCTATAAAATTTGACGGAGCTCGAGCGACGATGGTTTAGCGTAGTGGTTGCGACGTCTGCTTTTACGTCTCATTTACCTGTGAACCCTAGCCACAAATTAGTCCTAAAACCTCGTCGTTTACCTGGAAACTTGTCTACTGACCGGTTAGGGTTCCTTTATGGTTCAGGGTAGGGTTTTAGCTAGTTTATATTGTCCGATGTCGGAGCATTCCTGTATTTAGCCGCACGTCTGTTGTCACACGGCGGCCATGTTGAGTCCGAGGAGAATTAAAAACCTTTGTTTCCCTCCGTCTAACCTCATTCTGAACTGAACTGCTCAGAGCGAGGCCAGGTGTGGGAAATCTATTGTTACTAACCAACATGGCCACTGCGTGATATGTAGAGGAAATTATACGAGCCTTTAAGGCGAGTGCCATTTGAGAACTTTCAAAATATCACTCAGTGCCCATAAATCACGTATAGCACGAGAAGTTCATGCGATTTTTTGTTTATAATATACTGAGCAAACATTTGCCGAGAATGTGCGACTATGCACTCTATAACCTTTTCGTGTAACTCGTTATACACGACTTTCATAATGGCCGCTTCCAGCCGCCTCCTAATTTGCATAATGTGGAAGATAAATCTGTAGGGGAAAACCAATGCTACTACATGAAAGATCACATTAAAACTAGTAATTGTTTTGAGTTTTAGAGGAATGTGGAAAATTGCTGTTGAGCTATGAGCGTTTGTAATGCAGAAAAATATGAAAGCGAGGCTATAAAGGCCTCCGTCGTTTTTCTCATACAAATCTCTCTAATTTCAACTGGCTGTAACTTCATTGCTTTATAAGCTACAGCACTCAACTTTCACAAGGTCACTAATGTCGACATGCTCTTTCACATGGCAATGTTCATATTTTCTATACACGTGGATAAACTACCGAAACGTGAAATCACATATGCAAATTAGGAGGCGGCCATTATGAAAGTCGTGTATTGACCAATGCAGGAGCCCATGAGCCGGAGCGTCCATGTACACTATATCTGTGAGTTGGCGTATTTACACCTTGGGCTATTTTTAGATTTCCCCCCGCGAATAATGTGTTTCCTAAATGTTTTTCAACGAATAAATGGTTTTCTTTGTTCGAAAGACAAAAGGCGGAAATAATAGCCTTTTCGTTCATGCGTTCAGTGTTCGCACTCTAGCAAAAGAAATATTAACAATAGGTACAGTCTATAAAACAATGAAACCTGGTTCTATAAATAGCCCATTGTGTAATTACGATGGGTGACTAGTTGCTATAAAAGCTAGTATTGATCGGCATATTCGAGTTACTCGTAATGCACATTTATTGTATGTTACACCTACATGTAAGTGCACACGTGCAACAGAAGGTGGCAGAACGTTTTCAGTGTCTACTATTAAATGGTGGAACTCGCTGCCTCTACCCATTAAGTGTCTCAAGAAAGTATTGTATGGTCGTTGTTTTAGAACACCAGATTTAGACCTTTCATTAAAATTAATTTTAATTAATTATCATGTAGCCTAGTATATAATGTGGCATTTTTAATAATGATTAGCTTTTGTAGTAATTTAGTTATACATAGCTTAGTAAACAATAATGTATTTTTTAATAATGATTAGCTATTGTAGTAATTAATTATTTTATACATACATAATCGTATGTACTTATACCTAGTAAACAATTATTGTAATTTTCATTAATAATTAGTTATTATAGTTATTACTTATTTATACATATATATTTGTGTAATTTATGCTTAGGAGAGGGCCACTTCCCTCTGTAAATAAAGTTTTCATTCATTCATTCATTCAAGATAATGTGTACATACGCCAACTCAAAGATATATAGTGTGGGAGATGGAAGCTCCGGGTATTAGGCCCTGAACAATCAGAATCCAGATATTTTGTTGAGTACATTTATATTATAAGAGCGAATAGCTCGTGGAATCAACTGTAATAGACAGCAGTAGAACGATCGACGCGAGCTGCTACGACTTACTCTGGTTCACCAGCCTTATGTTATTTAAAACAATTGTTCTAGCTGCGCGCGCAACATCGTCGAAATGGCCTATTAGTGGCAACATCACGCGATCCATCTCCAGCCCTCTCGTGCAATACACACCTGCAGTATCTCAAAAAGGTTGCCCGATCAAAAGCAACAACTTAATCTATTTTCGATAATATATATTTCATGATCATAGCCACAAACATAAATTCACAAACTTCGCTTCAGTCGCAGTGCTCCATTTTGGTAAAAACACACTGATGAGATCACATGTACATCTGCATAGATTAATTGCAAAAGTACGGACATCGTTTTCGGTCTTGGCTCGTTGCCGTTATCAGAATAGGTGTATCTTCGTAACAAACACTTCACGGTATATTTATAAAGTGAAGTTGCGGTTTTAACCAACTTTATGAACAGTGTGTAGCTCTCTCCAGAGTCTTACAGGCATCTTTTAGTTTTCCAACGAGATCCTGGAAGAGAAGGTAACCAAAGATTAATTCTATTGTTCCCGATCTATAGCGTTTAGAAATTGTGTAACCTTACAGGTAGCTAACTAAATGTCTGCAGTAGTAGACTTCACGAGGGTGAAAAAGAAAACCACTGACCAAGAATTACGCTAGTCATACACTGTTTGGCTTACAGTTTCATAGAATGAAGTATATTCCCACTAAATTCAGGTAGTTTTTTTGTTCACAAAAGTGTACACGAGTGCACTAGTTTATATTTAGGATTCAAGTCAAACTGTACGTTTTTTCGCGCTCATGCACCCATACAGTATACATAGGGACATTAAAATGAGGCTTGTTATCCTTGCTGACTATGAGCAAAAAATATTTGACAACTGGCTTCCTTAGTCTCCCTTTTTCTTTTTGCCTCGCTTTTTCTTTCACTGACTGAAACTCTGAAACACTTGGGACAACTGGCCTTGCTCTGGAACCACTGGTCCTAGTTTCCACGCACAAAGAGCAAGAGATACGAATGAGATATATACAATTTGCTAAATCCTAGCCTCCACAGACATCTCTCTACTGCCGAGGAGCCTAGCAAAATCCACTTGAGTTGGGTACAAGGTTCTTTAATAGCATGTGTTTGCTTGCATTTGATTCTTGATGAATAGAGAACTTTAAAGCATTAAACATGGACAGCTATCGGGTTCATACCTGAAGCTGTTCCATGGAACAAGAAAACTGAACATCATTTCCTTGGGACATGTCACTTTCCTATATGAATCAAGAGAGTAATGTAAAGTAGTGACAGTCAATATCACAAATCTATCTACATGCACTTTGTAGTTTGATGGCTGGCATTGCTCAAATACGGCACAGTACATACCAGTATTCATAATCCATCAAATATTTTCTCTCCCGTATGATTGGTGGAAAGCATCACATGACCCTGTGCTCTCTGCCAGACGACATATATTAGAGAATACATCCCCAGTAAGCATGGCATGTGCAAGGGCTCCCATAAAAGAACATATTTGAAGAGTTTAAAAGACAATAACCCAGCTACTTTGTGGCATTCAAATATAAATAGAATAACCTATTTGTGGCATCAAAATATGCCCTGATATTTCACCAGCGGACATAATGTCCAAGGACAAATATCAGCGTGAGGGCATACATGTATTTCGATATCACAATGTATGTTATTGTTGTTATCATCCTTCAACTGTTTTCTTTGATGCACACTTATATGCTCACAGGGGGTGTATTCGCTGATATTTCCCACTCGCAGAGAGAAAATATTGGGTCACATGACCCATTCAACCAATCACGTGAGAGAAAATATTTGATTAGTTATAAGCAATCAGCTACATGTCGCATGCAAGAACAAATTCAATGTTCCCATGGTCCATCTGTTATTAGTAATGTAGATTACATCAGTGCTCACTTACTTCTGTTTTAAGAGTTATTAAGTACACAGGCTTGTTCACCTCCTCCATGTGATTGTTCTGTTAAAAGAACAAAAAGTAGTGGTTAAGCGTTTCACCTCTCACCTCTGTGGCCCACTGATTCGATCTCCAGATGTGGCATCATATGTGAGTCGTGTTTGATGTCCAATATATGGCTGTCCTACATGGCAAAATACTGGACTGGCACATGACCAATATTATAATAATATACATTTAATACACATATTTCATTGGCAAATATGTAATGGCTTTCCAGCCTTCTTATGTTGGCTGTCATTATTTACACATACAAAATGTAGGTCTCTATAAACAAAGTCTGAGAACAGTTCAAGAGAGTTTTATTTTTTGATGCAAACTGATGATTCCAATGTAATGCACATCTTTGTATTACGTACTGTAGGATAAGATTTTACACCAGCCCACATGTTTTATAGTGCCGTCATAATCATTCATCGATCTGTACTATTTCGTACTGATACACAATTGGTAAGTACACAAACTCACCTTGATATAATAGTCTAGTCGCCAGTCAACATCCACAACATGGGGATGTGAACTGCCAGTACTACATGAAGAAAGTAGAAAGAAATATTACTACTACATTTGTATGTGAATGTATAATGCAAATCCCATTGTAGGGTCCTTGGGGTTGAAGCTACAATGTACATGTTAAGGTTGGTTGATCCAGGATGGTAAATTTGCCTGTTTTCGTGCTATTCCCCAACTTTGAAAAGCTGGATTAACAGCTCCTACAGTATACAGTAATTACATGTATGGACCATTGTGTTTTCTTTTTACTGGAGATGTGATTGTTTGTTCATGTTATGTGTGACATGTGATATGGGGAAATTTGCAGTGAATTGAGCTGCCACACAAGCTAGATTTCTCAGCGGAGAATTGGTTATTTTTCGAACTTGAAACTAATGTTCTCTTCATAGACACACAACAAAGAGAAATAGAATAGTAGAACTTATTTCTTTGTATAGTTGTTGGGTTTATTTAGGGTTCACGAGTTCTCCTTTAAAGAATGACACTGTGTAGTATGTGGTAGATTGCTCAGTTTGTTGCTGTATCATTCACTGAATAAAGTGACTTAATTTCTTTATCTATATTTATCAAACTCATTAATAACTCATGAAGCAAAAGCAAACGAAATCACTGAGCGATAAGTGATCTGTAAATCTGATACATATATATTTTGTCCTTGTCATTTTATTGTCAAAATATAACTGAAAACATGACACTGTACAGTCATGTATCTAGATGTTTGATAAGTCAGATACATAATTAATTTTGTGTCCATACTTTATGGGATTTACAAACTCTTGCTTTCAGCTTGAGTTTGTAAATCCCAAAAAGCATGGCCACTCATACAATGTATTACTTACAGGAGGGGTAAATATCTTAACTACATGTACATACTTTACCAAAAGCCAGAACAGTGATTATACTTCACCTACCTACTAAGCATGGCCTCAATTTCTATCTTGCTTTCCTGGATGTAAAAATAGATTGTTAGCATGCAGTATTCTAAAGAAGAAAATTACATGATCCCAAACTGAGTGTAATAATGCTCAACATTGATAGTTTATAACCATCATAGTGGCCATACTCTTAATAACACTTCCTTTGATAAAATTAAAAGGAATCAAATACAATATTAAAATAGAGAAACACGAAGATACATACATATATCATTCTCAAAATTATATGGACTATAGGGAATAATTATAATGCATGTTGCATTGTGAAAGCATGGCCAGTAAATGGTCAGTTTTCAGGCTGACTGATTGTCCAAATATCACATACAAATGAATGTAAGGCCTAAAATAAATCTGTTTGGATAATAACACAGACTTGCAGGGCCATAGCCAGACCAAAAATTTAGACGAGGCAGTTAGAGTTGTGAGCACTCACTAAGGGGGTCAGGGAGCATGCCCCTCAGAAAATTCTGGTTCTCAAAAATGGTATTTCCTGCATTTTGAGTGCACTTTTGAGCAGTTTCAAAATTTTAGACAAGGCATTATTGAATGCCTGTAATTGCTTGCTACAATGTACATTACACTGTCTTGGTCTTGGACAATTTTGATATCATGCTCACCCTGATGCAATAACGTTTTATTTTTCTATGTTTTATATTTCCTATACCTGGTAAACTTTTGAGAAGTAATCAATCCTCTCAGTTCCCCACTTGCAGTCTTCTAGATGAGAGCTTTAAGACAAAAACAAATTGATAGCTTCTATTCAGTGTATTTTAATGCACATATTAACTCTATTTGTAATACAAATTCTTTAATTATTATAATGTAATGTATATGTGGTTATGGGTATTGTAACTTACATGTATTTCCAAATGCTGATATCATACAATCATGTACATGAAAATTACTTACAAAAGGTGTACATATTGCTACCAAACTAACGATTTTGTACATCATTTGTATGTACATTGTAGATAGGAAATCTGTGGTTTCGTGCTACAGTGTACAGTCATGTACATATTGCTACCAAACTAAAGATTTTGTACATCATTTGTATGTACATTGTAGATAGGAAATCTGTGGTTTCGTGCTACAGTGTACAGTCATGTACGTATTGCTACCAAACTAACGATTTTGTACATCATTTGTATGTACATTGTAGATAGGAAATCTGTGGTTTCGTGCTACAGTGTACAGTCATGTACATATTGCTACCAAACTAAAGATTTTGTACATCATTTGTATGTACATTGTAGATAGGAAATCTGTGGTTTCGTGCTACAGTGTACAGTCATGTACGTATTGCTACCAAACTAACGATTTTGTACATCATTTGTATGTACATTGTAGATAGGAAATCTGTGGTTTCGTGCTACAGTGTACAGTCATGTACATATTGCTACCAAACTAACGATTTTGTACATCATTTGTATGTACATTGTAGATAGGAAATCTGTGGTTTTGTGCTACAGTGTACAGTCATGTACATATTGCTACCAAACTAACGATTTTGTACATCATTTGTATGTACATTGTAGATAGGAAATCTGTGGTTTTGTGCTACAGTGTACAGTCATGTACATATTGCTACCAAACTAATGATTTTGTACATCATTTGTATGTACATTGTAGATAGGAAATCTGTGGTTTCGTGCTACAGTGTACAGTCATGTACATATTGCTACCAAACTAACAATTTTGTACATCATTTGTATGTACATTGTAGATAGGAAATCTGTGGTTTCGTGCTACAGTGTACAGTCATGTACATATTGCTACCAAACTAACGATTTTGTACATCATTTGTATGTACATTGTAGATAAGAAATCTGTGGTTTCGTGCTACAGTGTACAATCATGTAGTTTTTAGTTTTATGTTTTATGTGTAAAAAAAAATATATATGTTAGAGCTACATGTAAATTAAAGTAAAAGTTTATAATTATTACATGTAGTTAGTGAACTTGCCAATGATCTACACAATGGTTCCAAATCCCCAAATCAGAGAACAACTGTCCCCAACCCTACCCCACTTCTCCCCAAAAACATAAATAAAACATGTATTTTGGAGAGGGTAACAGTTTTACGAACACCATGCTAACACAAAGTTAATTAGGGTAGTCCTCTATTCCGAGATTGAATTGGAATTTGGAATGTTGGTTTTTGTGGAGGGAGGAAAACTGGAGAACACATTAGAGAAAAACCCTCAATGCCTAAGGGAGAGAACCAAGTGAACACGAAAAGTGAACTCACAAATTTGACTCGATCTGCATCCAGGAATCGAACCTGTACTACAGTGGTGAACACAATAACTGCTCGGCCACCCTCACTTACCATCCCATTATGTAGACAGTATTTTCTGTAATATGTGCATGCATATGTGCTGGTACACTGTACACGAATAGTCAAAGTCCTGGGGGAGTTGAATTTCTGTGAGTTACCCAGACAGTGCATTAAAGATGTGTGCTTGTGCAGTTTCGAAATGAACCATGTGTATTATATTACATGCACATGTATGTACATACAGCAAGTTATATGTACAAATATACCTTATACACTAACTGTACTTACAGTCAAGATGCAAATTTTGTCATGCACGGAAAGGCAATTGCTGAACCGGGTTTTAGAAAACAGAAATCAGCAATATCGTTTTGCCGGCAATCAGCAATATCGTTTTTTTGTAAAACGAAATATCGTTTTTGTAAGTAAAATGGCAATTGCTGATTTACAGCAATATCTCCGATATTCTGAGAATTTGTACAAAATCGATGTTTTCCATATTCGAATGCCAAAAGGTTTGTTTTTGTTGACGTAGAGGGAGCCGTTATGGGGCCTTCCCAAGACAGGGCCATTGAATAAACCAGGCCCAAATTGGAATTTAGTTTTTTTTATAGCATAAAGAAAGAGAAGTTTGACCCTTGGCGAAACCCAAGCTCAATTTCAACTCACATATATGACGATCGATCCCGCATATGTGTGCCTATACTAAGAAACTTCATGCTCTCCTAATAATGCTACTTCGTGGCTCGCTTTTTTCGCATCCTTCCATATGATTGCTTCTGCAAACCTTTACTGGAAACCTATACAAGCATGAATATGGAAGCCTCAACTTGCTACACAAAATAATAACAAAACGATTAGCGGTCGCTTATTTAGTCCCCTGACTAACCTGGCCGACACGGGACTCACTTTAAAGTTTGCTGCTAAGAGCAAATCATAACAATAAATAAACTTTAGCTTCTGTAGTTTCACATTTCCTGTAGATCCTGGTGTAGTTAAAAGTTTCGGCTGACATTATTGCAACTGTTGTTTGAGGTCCTGGCATGTTTTTGAAAATTAAAATCTCAAGTTCTCGGAGTGTGAATTTTCACGTGCAGTCAGTCAGGTGTGAACGTGACAGTCTGACTTTTGACAAGTCTGTCAAATCGCTGAAACTTTCTGGGAATGTGAACACAGTTTAGAAGCCAATTCGTAATGAAAGACATGCAAAAAACTTCTATACTCTTACCAGAAAACTTCTACTGGGAATGTGGTATTCCATGTTGAATGCAAATTGCGCTTTAATACAATGAAAGTTTTCCAAAACATTGAAGGTCAAAATTAGCATATTACAACCAGTCTCAACAATCACTAAACGCACGTGCAAGTCAAAGACATGGATCGAACTTCAAGTATCTGCAAAACCAGGGAAACCTGGCAAACCAAATACATGTAAGCAATATTATTAATAAACGCTGCCACAAACAAAATCAAAATGGTAAAAGACATACATTCTGATTTTTTTGTATCTATTTCTTTGCAAGTAAGTTAATTAAAAAATGCTACCAAAACGCTGTCAAAATAACTTGCAGTGTGCAAATTTTATTTAAGCTTAAAGCGTTCATTTCTATTCGCATCTCGAAGTTCTTTCATTGCATTGGTCTTGTAACGTTTTGTGTTGTTTAACTTCTAGCTGTTGAGCCGAAAAGTGGGGCATCAACTTCTTAAAGGTTTTGTGCGTTTTTGCGGTTGAGCAAAAAAAAACGGGTTATCAACTTCGTGCAGGTTCTTTCAATGTTCAAGATAGTGAACCAGGTAAACGAAATAATTATGAATCAGGGTTTTGTACAATCAAATCAGCAATTGCTGTGCCGATATACATGTATCATTTGAAAAAAGGGAATATCGTTTTTTAGAAACAGCAATATTGTTTTTCAAAAACAGCAATAAAAATTTTGAAAACAGCAATATCGCCAATATTGCTGAGCAGCAATTGCTCTTAAAACAGTAATTGCTGCTCAGCAATATCGGGGCAATAGCGTGAAGAAGTTTGCATCTTGACTGTAGTTAAGTGTAAACTACATTAATATTCCAACTTCATGCATGCACACTACAAAATACAAGCAGGTGATAAATGGCTAATGACAATGCTTTATCGGTTGGAATATCAAAAGGGTCAGAGACGTTATGTACATGAACTTTGTGGTTATATATACTGGCACTTGCTGACACAGTACGATTAACTCAAAATTTCTTCATACTGCATTCGACCTTCATCCTCATGCAGTATTCATTATTTTTCGTTTGTCGTACAGTTCAATAAAACACGCAAGCCAGACTCTAACCTTACAAATTAAATACAATTAATGGAACTGTAATAATCATAGCATGATCAATGTTACCCAATACTGGTGGTGTCAGAGTCTGTTTTCACAGCTTCTAGTATTAGTGTTACCACACCAGTATATGCTTGCTTCAGAGTGGCACCGTCTACACTGGACAAGTCTTCACTAGCTGTAAAAATAAGATCATACATGTACATCATTCACAGTACCACTCATAACCAGACTTAGAACTTTTTAACCTCAAGTATGTTTGTGTTCAAAGCAAATGCAGGATGCATGGGCATATTCACTCAATGCTCAATGTTCGCTTGTCAGGGAATGCAAAGTACCCAGTGACTGCATAGTGAACCCAGTAAAAACAAAAGCAAACTCAGTGAATGTACATTTTTGTAAATAATCTTAGCAACAATGAAGGGTTAAATCATCCATGTATAATTGCATGAATTTGTCCCAGCTAATTTTCAACCCTCACAGGAGTATCTGGGCTAACTTTTCTGTTATAAAAAGATGGTACAATGTAGAACACTGTACAGCTTTAGAGAAAGCCCCCATTTTTAATTTAAATTATTTAACAACTAGCAATATGAGTCAACCTTTGAATCACGCTTATCTCATGGCCACTTGTTGCTGATTGGCTGCATTTTATATTTTTGGGCTTCCTGTGGCAAAAGAGAAGAAAAGGGGATTCCTCCACCTCCAAATCTCCACAGGGAGTTATTTAGTCACCGAGCCAAGAGAGTTGCCTGCAGAGAAGGCTATATTTTGAGAGTTACTTTGGTAGGTTTGATTTGGTTGCATTGTGATGGACTGACACGATCGAAATTTACCGGACAGCTCCAAAATATTTTAACATTAAACCTTTGTCACTTCTCTACAGTGATATATATGGGTTTGTAGTACAAATTTTATAATATTATTGACCAACCCAAAAATCCTTGTCTCTCTTGACAATTTACTCTAGATACCACCATAAGTAATATTTTGACCATAAATAATATTTTGACCATAAATAATATTTTGACCCTGTACTATACACATACATCCTCATTCAGATTAGACAGTCAGCCTGACTCCGGATGAAACCACCAACATAGAAGCTATTATTCATAAATGCAAATAGCCTAGCTGTAACAAACAAGGATTCATCTTTAAAAAAAAAATCAAAGTTGTTTAGAAAAACCTGGTCAGAGTTAAAGCTGTGTGCAGCTTCTTGTTATAAAGTATTCAGAACATTGTTGTTCTGAACATTGTACATGTACATTGTAGGCTGTATTAAAACCCAACATAATTAAATTGTGGCTAAATGTAATTTAGGCATAGTTAACCTCGAGACAATGCTGACCAGCGGTCGTCCCCATACGAGACAGGGTTGGGGTGGCCCAGGGGTTTGCTAGTGTCACGAGTACATTGCTTGTTGTGGCATTCTTAGCATTTCGCTGATCATCGCGGATCTCTGCTTGTTTGCTTGCTTTGCTTGTTTGCTGATTTTTGCGGATCAGTGCTCTATTAGCCGTTAGTGTCATGGCAAGACGAACGAGAAATAGTTTGGACAGCAGCATGTTTACAGCATCATCCACGGAATCGTCAGTGCCCACTACTTCGGCGACCACGTGCTCGTCAGCGTCGAACACGGACAACTCTCCTTCACCGGAATTTCTCGCCAAGGTCGTCCAGGCTGTAAAAGCGGCATTGATGGATGTGGGTACTCCAACCACGGTCACGGGAATCTCACAAGCGGCAGTTGGTACTCTGGCAGAGGGAAATCAACAAAACGTGGTAGTGGCTCAGGGCACGGATCAGCTTAGTTCGAGGGCGGCGGGCCTTTCATTGTCAGGCATTGGTTTCGCAACGTCCTCCTGCCAAACAGGTATGTCTTCAGTTGTTGTACCATCGTTCGTGAACACGTTTTCGGCCCCGCTGCCCTCGATCGCCTCTTGTAATCCAAGCGCTTCGCTGGTGAATTGCGTGCCGAAGGGCAACATTGCAGACATGCCGGACATTCCAACACCAACTCTACAACAGTCCTTTGTGGTCGGGCCTGGGTTTTCGCCCGTCCCCGCAAAACTTGTAGCGCTAATTACGGCCGGGAAGTATGTTGATTTGAGCGATCTTTTGGCTGCTAATCTGATCGTATATGAGCCAGAGCCTCAGCTCTTGTTTGACGGGCGCCTGATGTTAACGTCGACTCCAAAGAGAAACCGCCGCCGTATTGACGATATCGTCAGTTGGATGGAAGCTTTTTCCGTATTTACTCTCGTGTTGACATCCTACTTTCCTCATCGTGCACGCGATCTGCTACAATACCAGTGTGGCCGAGCCTGGATGGCGTACGATATAGCTTTTCGCGAACATGCTGCCGCTGCCATGATCACTGACTGGTCGGTCATGAACGTAGAGTTGTTTAATTTTCATTCCGCTGGCGCGTCAGTACGTAGTCAACCTGGAGAAACTTCTTTAGATTCTGGCATTGAAGCAAAGGATTCTAGTGCTTCCCAGGTGGTTTGTAGATCGTGGAACAGAGGCCGCTGTTCCTCTCCGTACGCAAAATGCCGTTTCGCCCACAGATGCAGCAATTGTTCTGGCTCTCACCGGGCCCAAGAGTGTTCCATTCATTCGGAAAGCAGTCCTCAGTACGAGCGTAGGCACAAGTCCCGTTCCCCAAGGCCTGAGAGCAATAAACGCAGGAAGCAATAAGAACTTGGCTGTTGCTGTGTATTCACTAATGTGTGCATGACTTTATTAATTGTTGTTGTTGTTATTATTCGGCATTGGGACAGAAACGATGTTATTAGGGCAAACTATTCTTAGCTCACATGGCTCAGGTCAGATATCCTGATTTTAATATGATAGACATATTGTATAGGCTACGCTATTACAGGCATCTAGCATTCATGCCTTTACCTTGATCACTATGCTACATGTCATTTAGTGGGTGGTTTTTTCTTTATTGTTAAATATCTCCCTTTCAGCCACACCTGTCCTCCCCCCAGTTGACCAGATCTCTCCATTAAATGTGGATGGCTTCATACGGGAGCTGACTAACCACCCTGATCAGCAGCAAGTATCCTTTGTAGTTGAAGGCCTGCGGCATGGTTTTAAATTGGGCTTTCATCAGTCTCTCAAACTCCGGTCAGCTAAGAAGAACAAACCGTCGGCCTATCATCATGCCAAAGTGATTGACGTTTATCTGGCAAATGAAGTAGCTAGGCATAGGATAGCGGGCCCTCTCCCTGCCCCCCCGATTCACAATTTGCACATAAGCAGTTTTGGTGTTATCCCTAAAAAGGGTCAACCGGGTAAATGGCGGTTAATTCTAGATTTATCCTCTCCCAGGGGGGAAAGCGTGAATGATGGGATTGATCCTGATGAATTTTCCCTGCAGTACATTACGGTGGATCAAATCATTAGCATGGTTAGCCAATATGGCCAAGGGGCCTTCTTGGCAAAGTTTGATGTAGAGGCTGCCTATCGCAACATTGCTGTGCATCCTACAGACCGTTATTTACTAGGCATGAAATGGCGAAGCCAGTATTATGTGGATCTAACTCTACCTTTCGGTCTACGTTCTGCTCCATACATATTCAATTCAGTAGCTGCTATGGTAGAATGGATTTTGGTGCACAATTATAATGTATCAGATCTGGTGCATTATTTAGATGACTTCATTTTGGCGGGACCTCCCAATTCCTTGCTATGCCACCATAACCTGAGCACTTCGTTAGATCTGTGCAAAAGGTTGGGTCTTCCACTCCATCCCAACAAATGTGTGGGCCCCTGCACCACCCTAGTGGTGTTGGGCATTGAACTGGACTCAATAAATCTCATAGCTCGTCTCCCCTCTGAGAAACTGTGCTCCTTACGGCAGCTTATAAACTCGTGGGTGTCTCGTCGTTGGTGCAATAGGCAGCAATTAGAATCTCTGATTGGCCATTTACATCACGCAGCAAAAGTTGTGTGGCCTGGAAGAACATTTGTGCGCCGCATGATCAATTTACTCTGTTGTTTCCAAAAAAGAGACCATCCAATCCGCCTAAACAAGGAATTTCAGTTGGATCTGCAGTGGTGGAATCAGTTTTTATCGTCTTGGCATGGGGTCAGTTTTTGGCTGTTTCCGGGAATGTCTGCAGCAACTGACTTGGAAGTGACTTCAGATGCGGCTGGAGCAGTCGGCTTTGGTGCATACTACAATGGGGAGTGGTTCAATGGCAGATGGTTCCCATGCCAAATGCAGCTCTCCATAGCCTACAAGGAACTTTTTCCAGTGGTGATAGCTGCTCATGTTTGGGGTAGTAACTGGACCAGGAAGCACATCTTATTCCGCTCTGATAATGAGGCAGTAGTGTTTATTTTGAAGTCTAGGACATCTAAGATTCCTTGCATCATGCGACTTGTTCGCAGTCTTATGATGTCAGCAGCGCTTTTCAATTTCACCTTTACTGCTCAACACATCCCAGGTGTACAAAATAAGGTTGCTGATGCTCTTTCCCGTTTCCATTGGCAGGAATTTTGGCAGTTGGTACCCAAGGCCAAGTCCACTCCAGTGCTAATTCCACAGCAATTCCTGGAGGACCTAATCTCTCCCAATTAGAACGTCGTTGCAGGAACTTTCTATCTGAGGGTCTTGCCTTGTCTACTCGCAATACATATGCCTCCGCTCAAAATAGGTTTGTGAATTTTTGCCATCAGCTTGGGAAAGTTCACCCAAATGGTTCACCTTGTCCAGCAGAGGAATGGACTCTATGCCTCTTTGCTACGTTTTTGTCAGATTCCGTCCAACATTCAAGCATTAAAGTATACCTCTGCCATTAGATCTCTTCACATTGAACAGGGCCTCCCAGACCCCTTAAGTAATTGTTTGCAACTTCAGAGGGTGGTGCGTGGCATTAAACGCAGGCAAGGTTGTTCGTCATCCCAACGCTTACCAATCACTGATGACATCATGATGGTCATCTTTGGATCCTTGGATTTGAGTCTACCAGATCACTGTATGTTTTGGGGAGCCTGCACTCTTGCATACTTTGGCTTCCTCAGATCAGCCGAATTTACAGTTCCAAGTTTGGCCAGTTTTTCTCAAGCTATCCACCTGTGTTTTGGAGACGTAGCAGTGGACTCTGGTGTAGCTCCATCCTGCATGCGAATAAAGATTAAGGCCTCTAAAACAGACCCGTTCCGCAAAGGGTGTTTTATCCACATTGGGTTGGGAAAGTCTCCCCTGTGTGCAGTGCATGCAATGATGGCATATTTGTCAATCAGAGGCAATGGATGTGGTCCTCTCTTCCTGCTGCAAGGTGGCCAGCCATTGACACGAACTCTCCTCACTAGTTGGGTAAGGCAAATTTTGGTGGCAGCAGGAGTTCCTGGCAACTATTCGAGTCATAGTTTTCGCATCGGAGCAGCGACTGTGGCAGCTCGCAGTGGTATCCCTGATCGTCTTATTCAAGCAATGGGCCGATGGAAAAGCAATGCCTATCAGCTTTACATCAGAACACCTACTGAAGCATTGGCGCGTCTGTCACACCAGCTGGTCTAAAGGCAAGCTTGTGGACTAGGGGTATGTACGTCTTGCTAGTTCTCTGTGACTTTGCATAATTATGCGGGGGGAATGGTGCTTGGGGGATTGTTTGGAGTCGGAGGTTCCATGTTACCCTTTCACAGGCCCCTCCGTTCTCCAAGCACCTTGGAGTATGGATATTGGTGGTGGGCTGTGATTCGGTTGCCATGGTAACCTCCTTGCGTCGTCGGTAGGTTGAATCGTTTGTGCATCCCCACCATGGAAAGGCACCTACCTCCAAGCTCATCTATTGGTGATGAGTTTAAATTGTGGCTAAATGTAATTTAGGCATAGTTAATCTCGAGACAATGCTGACCAGCGGTCGTCCCCATACGAGACAGGGTTGGGGTGGCCCAGGGGTTTGCTAGTGTCACGAGTACATTGCTTGTTGTGGCATTCTTAGCATTTCGCTGATCGTCGCGGATCTCTGCTTGTTTGCTTGCTTTGCTTGTTTGCTGATTTTTGCGGATCAGTGCTCCCTCCCTCCCTCCCTAATGGTAAGTATAGGATTAGGTAAGTATTCCACTGAATCTTCAGTGTGACGGGTGCCATGTGGTGGGCTGTGATTCGGTTGCCATGGTAACCTCCTTGCGTCGTCGGTAGGTTGAATCGTTTGTGCATCCCCACCATGGAAAGGCACCTACCTCCAAGCTCATCTATTGGTGATGAGTTTAATTGATCGAAATCGATCATCGGAATTAATAAAGCTAATCGATAAATTAATATTACATGTAATTGATATAATTAGCTGATAAATATTGATTACTATCGATAATCGATAAAAATCGATAGTAACAACTTTTTAATGCCTGATCAATCGATTATTATTGATTATTATTGGTAATCCATCAAGCAAGGGGTACTGGTAGATTAAAATACCATCGGTCAATCATTATTATTTTGCAGACTGGTAAAATCAGTGGGCCATATACATGTACAACTGTACATGTACCACATTTAACTGTAATTATACTACATGTATCAGTCCTCTCGTCTCAGTTTATGGGCCAAAACCCCCGAAGCGTGACTGGCAAAACGCTTTCTTCATGTGATGCTTTCTCCTCAAGTATCCACTTTGCCGCTTCATGGTGTTCTTTCCAGAACCTCTGTGAAGCTCAAATTTTTGCCTAGTTTGATGTCTGTGTGGGTGACCCCGTCGCTTTGTAATATAATACTACTAAGGGTGTTTGTTAAAGGGATACCCGAGTGAAAAACACATTAGGGCTCAAAAGCATCTTTCAGATGTACTTTGTTCAGAAAATGTATTAAAATTTGATAAAACGTTTTCAGAGTTGAGAACGAGCCCCTCAAAGTTGGCCCTGCGAAGACCTGGGCACCGCCATTTTGTTCACATTTATAATTCCTGTGACGATTTTTACGTCACTTCGTCCCACCGGAGCCTTGCGGCTAACTTGTAGCAACTTGTTTTCTTTGTAGAATTTTCACACGCTCGGAATTAGAGTAGATTTTCATCGATATGGCAGAGCAATTTCGTACTAGAACAAAAATATGATGAAGACGATATTGTGAGAGAAGTTCAGAAGACTGGGAGGACGGAGAAAAGCATGTGGGACGAAGTGACGTAAAAATCGTCACAGGAATTAATGTGAACAAAATGGCGGCGCCCAGGTCTTCGCAGGGCCAACTTTGAGGGGCTCGTTCTCAACTCTGAAAACGTTTTATCAAATTTTAATACATTTTCTGAACAAAGTACATCTGAAAGATGCTTTTGAGTCCTAATGTGTTTTTCACTCGGGTATCCCTTTAAGTTACAGGCATGATCTAAGTTTCCCGATCAAGTCCTCTGGAAACAGCTGTGACTGGCATTGACTGACAATAGTGAATAGTGTCAAAATGTTTGTTGTGTGTTTTGTGATTGCAAACTAGATCTCCAAGCACAGTTTACATAGTTGATGCCTTCATTCTCTCTCATGATCAAACCGAGTTGACATACAGTACCAATAATAATTGTGTAGTTCCAGAAAATATCCATACCCTCCCCCCATGGAAGGGACTGGAAATTCCAGATGGGTGGGGGTCAATCTGCCCAAATTTCCAGTGGGGAGGGGGGTTACACCAAGGCTTATATTTTCCAGAGGGTAATGCATGTAATCGTAACCGTGTGACTGACGTCTTTCGATGTTCATTGCATTTTTTCTGTAGAATTCAAATAAGTTATCTCAAAATCTTTTATCTGTTTGAGAGTACTTTCAAGACAATCCTTTTTAAGTGCATTTCCTTAAAGCCAAAGCTATTCCTGAGGAGCAAGACATCGCTGGATGGACGACAAAACAAGAAAGCGGCCATTTTGTTTTTCTCTCTCACTCAATCTCACGAGCGTTTTGCACACAAAAACTCATTTCTGAACCGAATTAGGTGGAATAAAAGCTATTGGCAGTCTCTTGGGTAATTATTATCCAAGTGTAATACAATATTTGGCCATACAAGTCGTCTTTCCACATCAAACATTTGAAAATATAATTCATTGCAATCGATTTCGCGATCATTTTTGCCTAGTAATTCCAGGCCTCATGCGCTAAGAACAGGTATTCCGCGATTAAAACTGCCTTATATACTTAACAAATAAAGAAGCCTTAGCCATGTTTTATACTCTGATAAAACATGGCTTCTTAGCCAATCAGAGCGCGCGTACTATCGTATCTATATTATAATAGTAATTATTTGTATCTCGTACATGAGAATTGTATCATAATCATGTTTGTTTTATTTATATACAAGCATAGCTGGAATTTCCAAAGGGGTGGGGGGTCCATGTGGCAAAAGTCTGGAAATTCTGGAGGGGAGAGGGTACAATTTGGGGTGCCCATTTCGGAAGTTCCAGAGGGGAGGGGGGTCAAAGACCAAATCCCAGGGGGGAGGGGGGGGGGGGGGGGGGGGTGGTATGGATATTTTCTGGAACTACACATTGTAAATGAAATGCCCAAGCTATAATAAAAATCGATAGACATTGAAATTGATAGTCACAAGAAAATGTGTTATCGATTTTTATCGATTTCCGATAAAAATCGATTAATTACTATCAATTATTATCGACTATTATCTACATCTACATGTTATTTAGTTGATAATAAACCATATGGTTATCACATCAACTGTACAATATATAAAAATAATAAAATAAGTGATAAAATAATAAATAAATGATAAAAACAACTGAGAAAACAAGTCGAGTGAACGCAATAAAAGCACGAAACAGCACCAACTAAACAGTACCAAATAGCACGTATTAAGCAAGGATTTTTCACTATTCAGCCAGTTAGCCATCCCACGCCTTCACCGCTTGTACTCTATAATAAATCTAGTAATGATTAATTAATTAAGTAATTAAGAAGCTTGGACTTAAAATTAATTAATGAGTTAATCTCAATAATATCAGCAGGTAAGTTATTCCAAAGTCTAATAGTCCTTGGGAAAAAAAGAATAAAAATAAGTATCCTTAGTCGCCTTATCTTGTCTATATCTGCAATTATGGCTTCTCCGAGTTCTGAGTTCAGTATGTGGGCGGAGATAAGTGTTTACATCAATGTCAATTAGCCCACTACTCAACTTGTACAGGAGGGTTAACCAAGTCATTGTTCTCCTTAACTCCAGGCTTGACCAACCTAAATTGTTGAGCATATCAGTGACACTAGCTGTAGGATGGTAATTTTGGGTACAGAAACGCGCCGCCTTCCTCTGGACCCTCTGAAGGGCAGCAATGTCTTTTTTAAAGTGAGGGTCCCAAGCAGCACACGCATACTCCAGTTTGGGACGGACTATAGCCGTGTATGCAGTTTCCTTTACATGCTTTGGACAATTCCAGAGATTCCTCCTTATCATACCAAGGACCTTGCTCGCTTTACCGGAGATAGATGTAACATGCTGGGACCATTTCAAATCGTAGTTCAGAATGACTCCCAGGTAAGAAATAGATTCAATCTGCTCTAGTTCAACCCCGCAGAAGACATATTTCTTTTGTGGTGGTAACTTCTTGGTGGAGATGCAAATGGTCTTGCATTTGGAAGGGTTAAAAACCGTCTGCCATTTACTTTGCCATAGTTCTAGTTGGTGTAAGTCATCTTGAAGTTGGTCACAGTCATCCTCACTTGTGGTGACACCGTATAACAGTGCATCGATCATCGTCAGCAAAATGTCTGATAGATGACTGCAAGTTATCAGGCAGGTCGTTAACATATAATAAGAATAACAATGGTCCTAGTACCGTCCCTTGGGGGACCCTGGATGTTACAGGGCAGGGCTGGGAACATTTTCCATCACAAACAACTGATTGGGAGCGGTTGGTTAGAAATGACTCGCACCAAGTAATTAAATAAGCAGAGTTCCATGAACACCGAAATACTGAGGAACCTTATCAAAAGCTTTGCTAAAATCCAGCACTGCTGCGTGGACAGTCTTGTTATCTTGGATGGTCTTGGCCATGTCATGGATAGTCAGAATTAGCTGAGTTACAGTAGATCGTTTTGCCCTAAAACTGTGTTGCGCGTCCGTGAGGATCGTATATTTCTCTAGGTGTTTCACATATTGATATGTGCCAACTACGGGATGATATCAATAACTCTCCCCTGGCTAATCCTGATCTGTGTGGTGGCTTGGATGACCTTGTTTGCCAGTACAACACTGATTACACTCCGTCCGGCTGCGCCCTGGTACACCGAAGCGATCAAGGTTGAGAAAAAGAAACGGAGAAAGTTTGAACGTCAATGGAGGGCATCATGGCTCACTGTGCACCGTGAACTCTACGTTGAACAGTGTAATCTGGTCAATAAGTGTATTTTTGACGCGAAAATGGGCTATTATTCAGCTATCATTGAGGACAATCAATCTGATCCCAAAAGCCTATTTTCTAACTTCGACAAGCTGCTTCACCGGAAGGCTGAGAGGAAATTGCCTTATTGTGATGATGACGAAACATTAGCAAATGCTTTTGCTGACTTTTTCACAGAGAAGATTGTAACTATACGAGATGAGTTACAGGTCAGAAGGGACGTTGTTAATGATCCCCCTTATGTGTTGAGTACCTACTCTGGCGTCAAATTTGAGATATTTGAGCCTGTCACGACTGAGGAACTGTCAAATCTCATCAGTACTTCATGTTTGAAATCTTGCGCCCTTGATCCAATCCCTGCATCAGTTCTAAAGGGCTGTTTTGATTCGCTGTTGCCGTTCTTCACCAGGGCTGTGAATTTTTCACTAGAACATGGCGTATTCTCCGATGACTTGAAGGAAGCTATGCTCAAACCGTCACTTAAAAAGCCGTCCCTTGATCACGAAGTCTTCAAAAATCATAGACCAATATCGAACCTGGTGTTTCTTTCCAAGTCTTGTGAAAAAGTGGTTGCATCTCAACTTAACCGTCATTTGCGTGACAACAATATCGAAGAACTTTTTCAGTCCGCCTATAAGTCTGGACACAGCACTGAATCTGCGCTCATCAGGGTCCAAAATGATGTTCTTCGTGCCATCGACGAGGATAGATGTGTTATTCTGCTGTTATTAGATCTCTCGGCAGCCTTTGACACGGTCGACCACCATATTCTGTTGTCTAGGCTGTCTGAGTGCGCCGGGACAGAAGGCACAGTACATGCATGGTTTACGTCATATCTATCTGGTCGAAAGCAGTTTGTTTGCATCGAGAATGCAAGGTCTTCAAGTCGTCCTTTGACCTGTGGTGTCCCACAAGGGTCGGTCCTTGGACCGATCTTGTATCTCATCTACACCGCCCCTCTCGGTGATATAATGCGTCGTCATGGTATTTCTTATCACATGTATGCCGATGACACACAAATATATCTCACCTTCAAGTCATCTGTGTTGGGGGATATGGAGCAGTCTCGTGCTAGAATCGAAGCCTGTTTACGCGACATAAATTGCTGGATGCTGTTTAACAACCTTAAGTTAAACAACGATAAGACAGAGCTATTGGTTCTACACTCGAAGTATCGCGCTCGGCCATCATTAGAGTCTGTTGCCGTTGGCGATGTCCTGGTTCCGCCCACTCACGCTGCACGGAACATTGGTGTTGTTTTCGACAGCACTATGAATCTTGACAGACACGTAAATGAAATATGCAAGTCAGCTTATTACCACATTAGGAATATTTCTCAAGTTAGGAGATTTCTTAGCTATGACTCTACGAAGACTCTTGTTCATGCTTTTGTCACCTCAAGGATAGACAGCTGTAATGCGCTTTTGTACGGTCTTCCAAGCTGTTTAATTCAGAGGCTGCAATACGTACTAAATTCTGCTGCTAGGCTTGTCTCACTAACACGAAAAGCTGAACATATTACGCCAATATTAATGCAACTACATTGGCTCCCGGTAGAGCAACGCATTATTTTTAAGATCTTGCTGTACACATATAAGATAATTAATGGTATGGCGCCATCATATCTTAGCGAGCTCGTAACTCCTTATGTTCCTCGGCGTGCTCTCAGATCTGCGGATAAATTGCTGCTACAGCAGCCGATCTTCAGGCTGAAATCGTACGGCCTCAGGGCATTTTCGGTGTGTGCACCTAGTCTCTGGAATGCGCTTCCCCATGAAATCAAGAGTAGCTCTTCCACTTCTATTTTTAAGTGTAAACTTAAGACCCATCTTTTTAAACTAGCTTATTATTGACTCTTTTTAGTATTACCTTTTTTTATCTTAGATTAGTATTTATTTTATATTTCAACATTGTGTTGTGTTGCATAGAGTTTTATTATTTTTATGTGATAAACGTATAGTTATAGATTTTTACTTGATGTAAAGCGCACTCGGGCATTTATGGAGATTGCGCTATATAAATACATTATTATTATTATTATTCATCACGTGACTATGAACAATAATATTATGTTCAAGAACTTTTGATGCTATACAGGTTAGCGATATGGGTCTACATGTATAGTTCAATTCTATCGAGTAATTGATTTATCAATTAGTTACGTCAGGATTAAAACAATTAACTGCATGTTATCATATAGATCCTCACACCTGAGTACTAGCTGTTTACACCCTTTTGACTGCTTTTAGAAAACAATTAATATGCTAGACGCCCCCTCCACCCTGGCCCTGGCATGGATAATTTGGCTAACTCGCAAAAATAGGATTTCAAGTCATCACAGCCAAAGATCAGTCAGCTATTTCAAAAAAATGGTATTCAAATCTCGACAACAAGGCTTAGCCTACGCCTACCTTTTAAGAAACTTTCATCCTTTCGTTTTAGGAGGATGTCGAACGCTGCTCCAGTCAGAACACGGAAACTGCGATCACCAATCCGTGCTGAATCTCCACACAAACCGAGTCCTTCAGTCACTAGACTGCTCAACTCCATGGTATAGGACGTAGTTTATGATACTTGTGAATAAATGATGATGTGTCCGTGCTTTAGAGGTTGTTAATACAGGAATATTCAATTAATTTAGAGCAAACTCAACCAATTCTTCTGCCGCGCACCGTCCGCCATCTTGAAATTAGATACACTTGGTCCGAGTCCCAAACCGTCCAAGTACCGGTAATGCCTTGCGGTTTTTGCAGTTCCAGGAGCCGCTTTGAGCATTTTAGTCTTCCTTCTCCAAAAGAGCACTTAAAAGATGGCTTCACTAGCTAGAGTAGTGTGCAGAAGACTTGCTGTTCAACAGTTCGTGGTCCCAGGGAAGCAGGTAGACTTATTTATACTTTAAATCGATTGGTTTCAGTAATTTACTGTGTTGTAAAAAGGGAAAATGAAGGGGGGTAAGTTTTGCTCTAAGATTATTTGAGGGGGGGGGGGGGGGGGGGGGGTAAAGTTTTGAGAAAGGTCTCTACAGCCTCTTTTTAGATGCAACACAGGCGTCAAACAAGGGTGCATGTTATCTCCCACCTTGTTCAATCTCTATTTACATGACCTCCCCGAGACATTAAATGACGCCAACAATGACGACATCACAGCCGGTAATGAACCACTAAGTTGCTTATTATATGCAGACGATTTAGTTATTATGTCAAAAAATGGAAGTGGTTTACAAAATTACTTAACTCTTTGACGACGGACCGTATTTGAGCTCAATTGGTGAAATCCTGAGTGCTAACTAAACCCTCCCCCCTCAGTTCCAGTTTGGCTAGCCCGGGGTAATTAAATACTGCTGACTTGTTAAGCCAAGGGCTCAAACTTTCCCCACAATGTCATTCGGGAGAATTCTACGCATTCGTCAACGGTAGGTATTGCAACTTCTGTAGGGTTTCCAACAAAATGTGCTCTATTTTTGGAGAAAAATGCCACTGTCAGAGAGCTTGAGGACATCATTAAGTCTGATGACGGCTGAAAAGTACTTGGTTTGCTTTTAGTAGGCCTTGTGAGGGGATTTCACAGGGTTTTTCCGTTGTGTTTCTGCTTTGAGACACATGAAATAATTCTTCACTGAAATCCTTGAAATCCTGCAGTTGGTTGTCTTTTACCCCTGCTCAACCTATTAGGATGTGTTTTGGTCCTCATGCTCATCTACGTTTTCCGATTTAGCCGCCATATTGATGAAATTGTAACCTGGCAATAGTTTGGATGAGTGGGACTGGTGCTTATTTTTTTTCAAGGGGAGGGGTGGGGGTAAAAAAAAAATTTCTCATGTTAGAGTTTAGGTTGGTTTAGAAAAAAAAAGGTTTGAGGGGGGGTGCAAATTTTATTAAACATTTTTTTTCGGAAAAACACCGCCCCCCCTGCGACGTAATAAACTATCGGTCCCTAACTATAACAATCTGCATCTTATATGATTGTGTTAAAACTGCACACATTGCGCCACAATAGCAGTCCATATCACAAAAATAATTTTGTAAAGCACATTTTAATATATTGGTATATATTTTTATATACACTGTACATGTAGATTATGACATGAAAAATATAAAACATGAAAAATATAAAACATGAAAAATATAAAACATGAAAAAAAAAGTGCAAGGTTTGTGCAAGATACCTGTCTACTGTTCTCGCCATATGTTATTGTGATTATGATTCCAGGCATTCATACATGTATGGTTCGATTGGATAAACTCTATGTTGGGAAAATGTTTTTCAAAGATGTATTACAGTGCATGCACTAATAATCAGCGGCTTCCCCCAGGGGTAGGCCCACAGGCTGACCAGGGGGATATGTTGGGGAATACAAGGGAATTGAATGTAAGTTTCACTCCTGGTTAGGGGGAAATGATTGACAGTTTTAAAGTTCCAAGATAGGAGAGGGGGAATTTGTAAGATTGTGATCTCATATGAGAGGGATTTTCTGTTAAGGAAAACTTGACCCAGGGGACTTTGACTTGTAAGATTCCCCCACCCCTGGTGACAATTGTCAAGTTTGCACCACCTTTTTGCATTTCCCCTGGTCAGCCCAGGGATCTACCTGTGGGGAAGCTTCTGATAAGTACATTAATTAAATAAATCCAGCCAGTCAACTGACATTAATTGTTTTGGTACCTGAACTCCTGAAGAAGCTGGTCATTAAGAATGTTACGGTATCTATGGTAAATAGACAATAAGTTAACAATAGTTAGGCCATGCAGCTAGATTGTTGTTTTTGATTACTAGGTAACTTTAGGATTTTAGACGTACAGTAAAACATGAAGAGGGAGTCATTAAAGATTTTGTAGATCAATCATGCTTTGATTATATGGCTTAATTCCAACAGTAAATAAGTAACTGCCAGCCTGGTTCATCTCAGATAATAAATACATGTAATGATGCTGTCAGATAATGAGGATGCTTTAAAATTACATGGCTTTGCATAAGGATCAGGCAATTACATTAATGTGTACAATATTAACACTGAAGCAATTGACTTTAAGTAATTTAATTAGGTTACAATGTAACATCTATTTTGCTCAATTTCTTAGCAACTGAGTGTGAAGTGGAAAACATGTCAGCTTACCAAGCTGATCATGAGAGCAAAGCAACAGAGTCCCTGTTTTTTGTTCTATCATACTCCATGACACTCCATGACATAATTACCCTATTGCTACTCAGAAGTAATTAACCTATATAAAATTATATAACAGGTACTTGTATCTCAAAATCCAGCTTGTTTGTACATGTACTTAAAAAAATAGCATAAGCCAAAAGAGGATACTATACTTTGTACATGTAGCCTATGAATGATATACCTATTGGCACATTTGGTTTAATTAGTGAAATACGGAGTGCTACATGCATGTAGTAACCATGCAAACCCTCCCCCCTCAGTCCAAGTTTGGCTAACCCTAGCCAACTACATGTAAATTCAGATCATGTGTACTGTATGCAATGTTGGCTGTGGATCAGTCAAGAGTTAATTGGCCGACATATCGGCCAACGTAGTGGCCAACTGTTGGGTGCGGATCGGTAGAGGGTTGGCCTCTGTATAATGCATACAGGGACAATGCCATTGGACAGGGTATCATACTGATTTTCGAGTATTTAGTCTGGAACAGAGTATATAAATCCCAGTATTCGACATAAAATATAAAATAACATTTGCAAATATTGGGGTCACTACTTTTGCGGCCTTACCATATCAAACAAAGAGTGTCGATTTAGAGGTCTGAGACCTAGAAACCGCCATTTTGAATGTCCTGGCAGCTCTTCCATATATGGAATATGGAATTTTCCTAATATGGAAGAGGGCACGGGAAGTTCAAAACGACACTTTTGCTTACTATTTTATTGATATGTACTTTTGCGATTTATTAATACCGGTAAGCATCAAATGTTATTGATTACTTTCGGATCAAAGATCATGTGTACTGTATGCAATATCTGCCAACATGTTGACCGACCCTCGATTGAGATGTCAGTTGAGGGTCGGCCAGCTGTCCGCCATTAGGTGGTCGAGGGTCGGCTGAGAATCGGAGAGTCGACTGAACGTCGACTGCTACTTGGCCAACACTTGACCTCTGTATGTCGGCCAACATGGTTGATGATTCATCGACAGTCTGCCGATTGACAACGAACAGTCTATCAATAGTTTAACGACAGTCGACCAATGTATCAATGACTGCGACATTTTCAGCCAACGTACACAGGAATTTTTTTCTAACAAAACGTTAAAGGGATACCCGAGTGAAAAACACATTAGGGCTCAAAAGCATCTTTCAGATGTACTTTGTTCAGAAAATGTATTAAAATTTGATAAAACGTTTTCAGAGTTGAGAACGAGCCCCTCAAAGTTGGCCCTGCGAAGACCTGGGCGCCGCCATTTTGTTCAAATTCCCCCCATAGATCACACTGACACAGCTTGCTTGTTTGGCTAAGAGAGAAGTTTATTAAAATGCACGGAAAACAATCCGAGATACAAAACGTGAAAACATCGGAAGATGCAAACAATAAACCTCTCTGCCACCCATCCGTATCTACGTAAACTATATAGGGATGGCGGGTGGGTAAAATTAATCAAAAGCAATATAACCAATGCTATGAGAAATGTACTATAGATTGAGTAGAACGAGGACGTGTTATCGAAGCTAGAGTGAACGCAAAAATGTGCAATACTATACAGGGTGTGTTCTATATGAGCAATTAATCCCTTTGAGAATGACAAGCATCCACAAAGTAACGCAATTCCCCCCATAGATCACACTGACACAGCTTGCTTGTTTGGCTAAGAGAGAAGTTTATTAAAATGCACGGAAAACAATCCGAGATACAAAACGTGAAAACATCGGAAGATGCAAACAATAAACCTCTCTGCCACCAAACCGCGCCAAACAAGCAAGAAGATATCCGAAGACTAATCAATAACACTAATGGCATTGCGTACGACGTTAGCCAGCAAAAGCTTAGATTCTAGAGAGAACTCGAGATATAGCTTATATGCATCGCTAGACCAGTCACCATAAAGTTGAATTATTTCCCCTGGAATACCGATATTGAAGGCCCAAGATGCGGCGCCTCGACGAAAAGAATGACCTCTAAAGCTGTTTGAATTAGGAACACCTACGGCTTGTAGACTGTGGCGAAAGGCTGAGATAAGCCGGGATTTCGTGAGTGGAATGAGCGAGCCCCGAAATGGTAAAACGAACAAAGGACTGCGTTTACCAGTAGGAATAAGTCTAACCATGCGCGTGTATGCTGCAACGGGGCATAAGGGTGAACCCTCAATGGGGAGTAAAGGAATATGAAGCAAACGTTCACCGAATTGAATGGTTTTAGTATGCTTGAATGTAACCACTAGGCCAGTCGAATTAAAAGCGACGTCCCCACGAGTTAAATTACGGCGGTGGTCAAAAGTAGGCCGTGAAAGCGGTACGATATTCGCGAGACGGGCCATTAAAAAGAATGCAAATAAAAAGGAACAATAAAATGTACAATCAGTAGGATCCGAACTATAACGGAGAGTACTAGCGACCTGAAGTAAAATCGATGGGGTGACTGGCGGCGCTCTGCGTGGCGTATGTAGAGCTTTTCGGGAAATGCCCCGTAGCGTGAGAGACAATATGAACTCTTTACTATAGGAATAGTCTGCGTCAACTAATATATGTAACAGTTTAACTCCGTTCAGATAGTTCCTTATAGAAGGCGGAGTTAGTGTACGACTTAAAAATTGTGTATACAAGCAAACAGTTTCTAAATCTGCTGGGACTGCTTGTAAACAGAAATAGTCACAAAAGAGAAAATACGCTCTCAATTGCGTCTTGAAGTTACTATACGTGCCCACCGCATAGGCTGCTCGTCGAGTGTTGCGTAGATCCCGACGTAACAAGCGCAGAGGAGATCCTGTAAGAGATCAAACGAGATCTTCAAGCTCAAATAATCGTACGGGAACGGCTATTTCATTGAGATGGTTAGCCTGAACATAACGTAGAAAGCGCTGAGGGGCAGCCAAGTCGGAGGACCAACGTGATAATAAATCAGCTGCTCGGTTTTGGGCACTAGTTAAATGCACTGCGCGAAGTTCAAAGTCATGAGTAGCTGACAAGTAGCAGATATCACGCAAGCAAGCATTCATGAAGGGGCTTCGACATCGACCGGTATTGAGAACAGTGACCGCGGCCAAATTGTCACAGCGTACGGTTAGACGAAGACCTCGCCAGCGGGAACCCCATAACTTAAGTGCAACCACGATAGTGAGGAGTTCCAGTGCATTAATGTCTAGTCGTTGAGCCACAATAAAATCCGGGAATGTTGAGTGGAAGTATTGATCATCACAAAGGCCCCCACAGCCGGAAAGACAGGCATCTGTGGCAAAAACCTCTCCTGGCGAAGACCAGTCAGAAGTGTTGATCATGGACACACCGTTGTATTTACTTAAAAACCGGCACCACCAACGAATGTCCTTGCGAAATTCTGTATTTAAGTTGATATGGTGATGATGGTAACGCACTTGTCGTAACAGCTGCAGAATGCGTGCAATAAAAACACGACTCTGGCGCACACACTTGGAAACGAAGACGAGTTTCCCCACCAAAGACTGCAGAGCAGTTTTAGTCGCAGACTTTTTTGTAGCCCATTGGTAAAGTAATTCTTCTATTTCCGTCAGTCGATCCTGTGAAACTGATAAAGTGAAGTTATCAGTGTCAAACTGGACTCCTAAACAAATCATAACTGTTGACGGTGGACAAGCTTTAGACGTAGACTCGACGAGTCCTAGGGAAGACAACAAGGCTCCTAATGCGCTGAAGGCAGTGTTAGCACGGCCTAAAGGTTCAACGCCAATGAAATCGTCTAGGTAATTAAACATCGTATATCCATTCTGTTGGAAAATCCAAGTAACAGCACTCGTAGTGCGTTGGCACGCCATCGCGGCCGAACGTAAACCCATTGTTAGCACAGTATCAAAATACAGATGACCCTTCCAGGAATAGCCAAGTAAATTATAATCACCTGGATCCACGGGTAATTGTCGGTAAGCCTTTCGTAGATCACGCTTGAATAACAGGCAACCCCGACCATGAAGAAGAATCGCGTGCACTATAGAATCGACGGTTGGATAAGATAAATGAATTAACTCCCCCAAGTACGTGTCACTCGAAATGCCATCATTAACTGACCTACCACATGGCCAACTCAAGTCGACAATCACGCGACGCTCCTCTGAATCGCGCTTCGCCACGGTATTGAGAGGAGAAACAACGAAACCATGGTCGAAAGGAGGTACGACAAATGGGCCTGCTGCGCGTCCAAGTAGGCATTCGTCGTGGAGATAAGTGTCAAGACTATGAGGAAAATTCAAGGCACCTCGATGAGTTCGGACATCAAATACTGGAAGAAAAGGGATCGTGTATCCGATTGGCCAACCATACTCCAAAAATTCACAAATGATACTGTCTTGATAGTCACGTAATAATCGGCGCCAAGTAGGTAAACATAGTCCAGATGGAACGCCAACCCGAGCCTGTAAATAATTTGGAAGTCCGGTTTGAATAACTTGATAATGTGATTGAATGAAAAACGAATTGTCACGATCGGGATGCAACGGACCCTCGAAATCCGTAGAAGGACGAAAATTGTCACGATATAAACGGCCAGTATCTACCGTAGGATCACCACCCGGTACACAGCCGGGAATAGTATTCAGTCTCGATATGGGATCAAAGTCTCGAATTGTAAAACACTCTAATGGAGGCAATAGTGATGAAGGCAGTCAGTCGCGTGCAGAATCGCCACTAGAAGAAGGTGAAAACAGAGGACAGTCAGTGGATCCTTCCTGATGAAGTTCCTGTTTTCGATTTTTTGTCCAACACGTGGCACAAATGTGGCGCAGCCATTTCGAAATACCACGAATATAACCATAATGATCCTTGTTGTGGGAACATTTGGATTTCTGGTAGTCACGACAGAATAATATGGCCGTGGAAGTTGAACTACCCGTAGATAAGGCGGAGCGCGTGGTTGTAGTTGGCTTGATATATCCGTATAAGGTGCGACTCTCTAAATGAGAAAAAGAGTCGCCCCATGACAGCATACCGCGCTCGATCTCTAACAGAATCGCCCCATGGAAGCTCAACACGGCGTGCCATTCGTACTGTTGAGCTAGGTACATAAGATGGACGAGATGACGGAGTCTGGCTGTCGACTCAACGGACGGCAGAGTTGGCAATAACAGTATTTGCCCATAACCAGCGACAAATTCCTCCAATGTGAGGTTCTCGAATAGAACTTCGCGTTTAGCGTGGGTTAAACTAAGATGGCTATGGGGCCAGAGTTGTGGGTACAAGACCGAACTGGTCATCTTAGCTTCCCTACCCGATTTCAACTTACCACAGCCAGCGCTTGTAGACGCCCCCTGGACCTGGATTTTCGGTTGAGGCACATCAGCGTCACTGTCGTCGCTGCCGCTGTTGTCGTCAATGAGGCCCAAGGTAGCGACCCGACGATTTGCCTGATCTACGAGCCCCTCCATGGCACGTAAATCGCCCAGATTCAACCGTGAATTTGAAGGGCTAGGGGCAGTGCGGTTCGGGTTAGTGGGTGTGGTAGGAGATGCGACCGAAGGAAGAGCTGGAGGGCGACCAACGGACTCACGCAGCGTATTGTGGTCGTCCTGTAGGGAAGCCACCTGATGGCTAAGGGTTTCCACCGCTTTAACGAGGGTAGAGAGAACGTCCTGGCGTTCGGGCGAATCTTGAGGTTGAGAAGTGGTAGGAGTAGTGTCTGGTGTACTGACGGGCGACTGTGGTCCCTCGCAATGTTTTCCCGGAGGACCAAATGCGTGTTCCGTCTTAGACAGCTTACACCCACTACAGAAACTGGTTCGTTTGGATTTACCCATGTTGCAATAAAAATTAATCAAAAGCAATATAACCAATGCTATGAGAAATGTACTATAGATTGAGTAGAACGAGGACGTGTTATCGAAGCTAGAGTGAACGCAAAAATGTGCAATACTATACAGGGTGTGTTCTATATGAGCAATTAATCCCTTTGAGAATGACAAGCATCCACAAAGTAACGCCATTAATTCCTGTGACGATTTTTACGTCACTTCGTCCCACCGGAGTCTTGCGGCTAACTTGTAGCGACTTGTTTTCTTTGTAGAATTTTCACACGCTCGGAATTAGAGTAGATTTTCATCGATATGGCAGAGCAATTTCGTACTAGAACAAAAATATGATGAAGACGATATTGTGAGAGAAGTTCAGAAGACTGGGAGGACGAAGAAAAGCATGTGGAAGGCGAGAATATCAGACGAACAACAAAAGGCAACTACCGAGCTAGAGAAGTAGTGCTATACTGGTGTTGTGCTATGATGTAAAGATTCGCTGTGTGTTTTTGTATGGAACTTGTCAGCCTTAAACGCAAGACTAAGGTACATTATGACAATATTGATATTGGCATTGGTTTCGAAACTTATGTATTATTGGAGCTATATAATCTGTACTGACTGAATGGCTTTGTGCAACTGAAACGAAACACCTGAAAAGTTAAAACCTCCCTGTAACTAGCCCAACATAGCAGAATATATTGTAATGACACAATAACGAGACACTGGGAACAATTTTATTGCAAATATAATTCCATTCCCTTATTAAATTGTGTGAAAGCATTGGCGCGATCACAGGCCGCCCAAGTTCTGACTGTGTAACAAGGTTTGTATGGGAGTTCTTCCGATAACTCAGAATAATAACATAAATCTCCTGTAATACAAGGTAAATAAAGGAAGAAGACTTACTTGAAGGTAGAGGGGGTGAAGCGTATGACTCAAGAATTCCATGAAACACCGTTCTAGCGACCTGAAATACACATAGGACGACAAAACAACTTCAAGTAAGTCTTCTTCCTTTATTTACCTTGTATTACAGGAGATTTATGTTATTATTCTGAGTTATCGGAAGAACTCCCATACAAACCTTGTTACACAGTCAGAACTTGGGCGGCCTGTGGCGCGATCAAGCCCGGCATGTTTGTGGTGGAACTTGGCGTGCGCGCGCTGATTCACACACAGGCCGCCCAAGTTCTGACTGTGTAACAAGGTTTGTATGGGAGTTCTTCCGATAACTCAGAATAATAACATAAATCTCCTGTAATACAAGGTAAATAAAGGAAGAAGACTTACTTGAAGTTGTTTTGTCGTCCTATGTGTATTTCAGGTCGCTAGAACGGTGTTTCATGGAATTCTTGAGTCATACGCTTCACCCCCTCTACCAGAGGGGAAGGCTGAACACTCGATACAACCACGGCCTTCGCTCGAGGACGAATTTTCCACAAAATATCAATCCCATCGGCGTTTACTCGGCCGCGGTACAATCCAAGGACATCAATTATCCCTCAGAAGTCCCCAGGCTTGATAACTCCTTTCCAAACCCGTTAGATTTGAACGATTTTGAAGCAATTCGTGCAGCTTCAAACGGCCGACTAACCGTGTAGTCCATAGAATGGTGATTCTTGACAACGCGTTTTGGTAACCAGGCGTTTGGGTAACCAGGCCGTTACAAATTATTTCTTTACCTGAGAGGGGCATATCAAATTCATTTGACATTTTCTAGTCACCGGCGCTGTCCAATGGTCTCGTTGGAGGGGAGGGAGGGATTAGAAAATGTCAAATGAATTTGATATGCCCCTCTCAGGTAAAGAAATAATTTGTAACGGCCTGGTTACCCAAACGCCTGGTTACCAAAACGCGTTGTCAAGAATCACCATTCTATGGACTACACGGTTAGTCGGCCGTTTGAAGCTGCACGAATTGCTTCAAAATCGTTCAAATCTAACGGGTTTGGAAAGGAGTTATCAAGCCTGGGGACTTCTGAGGGATAATTGATGTCCTTGGATTGTACCGCGGCCGAGTAAACGCCGATGGGATTGATATTTTGTGGAAAATTCGTCCTCGAGCGAAGGCCGTGGTTGTATCGAGTGTTCAGCCTTCCCCTCTGGTAGAGGGGGTGAAGCGTATGACTCAAGAATTCCATGAAACACCGTTCTAGCGACCTGAAATACACATAGGACGACAAAACAACTTCAAGTAAGTCTTCTTCCTTTATTTACCTTGTATTACAGGAGATTTATGTTATTATTCTGAGTTATCGGAAGAACTCCCATACAAACCTTGTTACACAGTCAGAACTTGGGCGGCCTGTGATTCACAACACATCAGGGCCGGGTTGTTCAAAGCCCGATTAGTGTTAATCCTGGATTAACTCTGCACAAAACCTATTGGTTGTCATGGAAATTAACCCTGGATTAGCACTAATCGGGCTTTGAACAACCCGGCCCAGTTAGGTAAACGAAATTAAAATTATGTGGCTTGCTACCCCGGGCTTGCTACACTCTGATTATCTCTCTGGGTCAAATTAAACAAGTTTCGATTGCTATGCCGATATCAATATTGTAATAATCTACCTTTAGTCTGAGTGTTTAAGGCTGACAAGTTCCATACAAAAACACACAGCGAATCTTTATAGCACTAGCTCGGTGGTCGCCTTTTGTTGTTCGTCAGTGATATTCTCGCCTTCCACATGCTTTTCTTCGTCCTCCCAGTCTTCTGAACTTCTCTCACAATATCGTCTTCATCATATTTTTGTTCTAGTACGAAATTGCTCTGCCATATCGATGAAAATCTACTCTAATTCCGAGCGTGTGAAAATCCTACAAAGAAAACTAGTCGCTACAAGTTAGCCGCAAGACTCCGGTGGGACGAAGTGACGTAAAGATCGTCACAGGAATTAATGTGAACAAAATGGCGGCGCCCAGGTCTTCGCGGGGCCAACTTTGAGGGGCTCGTTCTCAACTCTGAAAACGTTTTATCAAATTTTAATACATTTTCTGAACAAAGTACATCTGAAAGATGCTTTTGAGCCCTAATGTGTTTTTACTCGGGTATCCCTTTAATGGGAATTAGCTAAAACCCATTCTTCCCATAATGTCAGATGGGTTTTGGCGAATTCTCATTAATGTTTTTCTGTTTTTTTTTGTCTGTGGTATATGTACTTTATTAATTACAATGTAGTCAAACCTGTGACCCGGGTTCGACTCCCGCGGACGCGGCGTCATATGTGAGTTGCGATTGTTGATTTTCCGGCATCCATGCTCCGAGGATTTTTCTCCGTGTTCTCTGGTTTTCTTCCCGGCCTAGTAAGCCCGGCTCAATATCCGAGGCGAGGGTAAATAAAAGATTTGATTTTGAAAGTAACCGATTCCCAAAGTAACATTAAAAGTTGTTTATTAATAAATCGCGAAAGTAGCGAACCCAATATTTGCAAATGTTCAGTTTACGTCGAATAACTGGGAGCAGAATTGGAATCGAATTCGGGAATTTAGGTTGGTTTTTGAGGTGGGAGGAAAACCAGAGAACCTGGGGAAAAACCCTTGGAGCAAGGGCGAGATACCAACAAACTCTTTTGCTACCCTATTCCACTGCAGACTACATGTAAATGATACCCTATTCCAGATTCAAATCGAGATCTCCCCTCCAGATTTCGGAAAATTGATACCTGGATAGACCAAAACTGTGTGATATAGCGATTTATATACCCTGTTCCAGACTAGAATGCTCGAAAGCCATACCATGTACAACAGCATGTCCTGTATACGTTACTAGGGGAATACACCTGGGGGGATGTTACTGCACGCTGTAATGCAACTGATCTTGTGCACCGTATCTTGTGCGAGTGGAAGTAAAAAAATAACTAAAGAAAAATCCAAATCACAATTCCCATAACTGGTTGGGATCGCTTACAACAATGGTCGTATACCAGAGATTTTAAATGTTGTGTTTGACGGGATTCAGATCACCAAAAGAGTTTTAATTGTATAAAGGGACGTTTTATAGTGCAACAGAAAGGAATTGCCCTACTTAAACTGAATTATACTCAACGCACTATAAACGTTCCAGATAAAAGATTTTCAAATAATCAGTTTATTCGTAATGAGTGAAAACAGTATAATGCAGAATAGTTTAATATCATAACTAATTAACACTAACCGATACCCCACCGACATATAATCCACACCTTAACGCTATACCACCGACCCACTATCAGCTGAGAGATAACTGAAAAGTAGGTGAGAAAAAGTCGGTCGGCAGTCTACCAACAAACGGCTGACTGTCGACCAACATGTCGGCCAACCCTCGACCAATCTGCGCCCGATAGTTGGTCGACTGTCGAATGTAGACCGATACATCGGCCAACCCTTGACCGAAAGTCAGCCGATATTGCATACAGTACACATGATCCAATTAATAATCAAAAATATTCCAATTGCATGCATGTCGATTCTTAAATTTATATCAAGTAACATAACTTTATGTCTAGGTGATTCGGAGTTACTCTTCTGCGTGTGTAGCAGCCAAACAGCCATTCCAGGTGGAGCTTAAGGCTGACAAGAGGTATTCTTGGTGTAGATGTGGGCTTAGTAAAAAACAGGTAAACACACACTTTTTGCACTGTGATAACTGCGGTGTCAGTTATTTTATATTTGCTTTAACTGAGCCTACTTGGGGTACATGTAGTTTTAAAAGGTGCCACAAGTTGTACTGTTGGAAAGTGGATGACCACTTACCGACCGCTTACCAACCACAGTACATGTACTATTTAAAGCTCGCTTCTATATGGCGCAACTTGTTCACTTTAGCTGTGCGTTGTAATACATGGCCGTGAGCGTACCAAATTTGGCTTGGACTTTTTACTCACAAACCTTTGCGTGCGAAAACCTTTAAACCCATTATAAAATCGTGGTGGAGAGTTTTTAAATCGTAAAAACAAGCCAGTACAAGTGCTGTTGCCAATCCACTGTCATTGAAAAGACTCGATAGTTTCTACGTGTTTCGTTTACTGTGTTAGGTTCGCAAGGGATTGTGGGCTAATCTTTCTTGGTGGATTGAGCTTCAACCTTATTCCACTGGCCATGGGTCTTTCAAGCTTGCCCGAATTTTAATTCAATTAACTAAACATTTTAAGAAGCCTAGCAGGCTAGCGCGCGCGTTTCCCCAGTTTCTCGCCGAAACTAAAAGAAAACAGAGGCAAGCACCCCTGTTTCTAATTTTTGGTACGAATGTGCAATGTTTCGCAAAAAAAAACACCAAGAAGCTACTTAAAAGCTAAGCCTACGACTTTAACAAGTTGAAATTTTCTAAATTTACTAAGTTATAAAATATTTTACTCGGAAATTTAGATTTGAAACCAGAGGCTTCGTTCTTTGGGCCAGCGGTGTGTACGGTAACACTCATACGAAATCTGCTCTATTGATTAAATACTGTATTCCGTTGTTTGATATTCACATCAAAGGAAGAAAAACAACATGTGCGTGCAAGAAAAATCTAATGTAATACAGAGGAAATTTGCTTTTGTATCAGCCATTCTGTGACGGAAGTCACAAGGGAACAGACTTGAAGCCAGAACGCTTTAGACCAGAAGAAGCCATACCAGAAGCGTTCTTATGTGGTTGCAAACAGACTAGTACACCTCCTTACTGTGATGGGACTCATGCTACGGAAAATGTGCAAGCTGCCGAGATTGGAAAACCACTTTGATGTCTGTAATGTGCGTATAGAATATTTCTTAAAATTGGATTGTACTGTTACTATTATGAACTTTTGTTTCTCATTTTTTTTGTTCATTTAAATATACCTACATCGCACTACGTGGTGTGGAAACGTACATGTACGAACTTATTAGAAGATACCGTTAAATCCTATGTATAGTTCCTCTGTAGAAAGATAGTCCTCCCCCCCTCCCCCCCGTGTATCCCCCTTTTCCACTCCATGTCCATATTACATGGGTAGGGTAGTTTTATTTTATGGTTTGTTATTGCAAAACAAGAATGTTACTTATTAACATGATGTACCCGGCTTTTTTTCCTGCCATAATAGCCTTCGTGAATATTCCCTCCCTGTGTATAATACCTACCGTGTATAACATCCCCTAAAGACCCTTGATGATGGATTATCCCCGGTGACTATGCATGGTATTCTACGGTATGAGTGCACCACACTGAACATGTCCAAAGTGCACCTGATAACTTGAGTTACTTATTGCAATGCACTGAACTGCAACCCACATCAAATCGAATCGAATCAATACTGTGTACTTTGTTGCTACATTTGTATGTGTAGGTTATTGACCAAGCGTGACGTCAAAATGGGGGATATTGACCAAGTGCTGTTTTGTATGTTTATGGACGAAGGCCCTAGACGAAGTCGAGGTTCATAAACAAGCCAAATAAACAAGGCCATGCAATATTCCTCAATCTGGCCGAAAAAGCTTGGTCAATAAGGTTTTTGTTATAATGCCGAAAATAAATTGCTAAATCCCACTTTTAAGTAGTTTTGTGTCTTGACCTTCGTGTTTTTCACTTGTTGTTTTGAAATATATTTACGGAACTCGGCGACGGCACAATGGGCTTTCATCGCACGGTGGCCATGTTGAGTCCCAGGAGAATAAAAACCTTTGTTTTCGTCCGGTAAACCCGTTCTGAAACCCACCAGTGCGAGGCTACCGTGGCCAAAACTATTGTTTTATCCAAGATGGCCGAACTGCGATAAAAGCCCATTCTCCTTGTTTGCCAGCGTTTTTCAGTTCACGCACTTCTTGTGGTTTTTTTTTGCCTCCATGCTACAATTCGTTTGATTTCTTTCGAAATGTATGGATTTTATTTATTTTATTTATTCGCTATTAGTTGCGCGCTTTTGGAAAAATGAAAAATCTTTCCGGCTGAGCAGCCAATTCCATGAGCTGCCATCATATAACATATTATAATATAGATACGATAGTACGCGCGCTCTGATTGGCTAAGAAGCCATGTTTTATCAGAGTATATAACATGGTTAGCCGTGTTATATAGTTTTCAACTGGCGGTTTCCTTTCATTGCGCGCGTAAATCTATATTATAAAACAGACAAAGAAGCCTTAAATCCATGTTTTATACTATCATAAAGCACTCTGGTCATTTGAGAACACTCTAGAAATGTTGAAAGCACGCGCCTTCGGCTTGTGCTTTAGCATTTCTCTCATGTTCTCAAATGCCCATCGTGTTTTATGATAGTATAAAACATGGCTAAGGCTTCTTTATTCGTTAAATATAGCTAAGTAATTTCGCGAGCTATGATTGGTCAATTTGCGGTCCTGATAAATGTTCGTACGGACCTTCCGCCCACTTCCGGTCTCAAATACAATGAAGAAGCCATACAATAAACATCTTATTAACCTCGTTTGCTGTGTCCGCATCGTACGTTATGGATACGATTCTTCTCATTTTCCCCGTTTTGTTGCCCGCGCGCTTCACGCTTCGCGCTTGGGCCATAAAAAAAGGGGAAAAAATGGTCCCTAACTTATATGGACCTCGCATTCGGTTAATAAGAGGTATTTACCACATTTATACATGTTCAGTACATGTATGTTACTGTAGTATATGTGCATTACTTGTTTACTTCGATGGCAGAACTTTGCTCGGCACATGCACATCATTTCTGCCCTAAAACAGGACCAAACGGAAGTTGCGTTAAAGAATTACAGCAAACAAATGAAAAAGTACTATTAAAAATAGAGGCGATACATGCATTATAGACGAATAAACCACTTGGACTTGTAAGGGAAACCGAAACCCTTCTGTAATTCTACAACACGGTGCATGCACCACAAAAGAATATCCGCATAATAACTCCGATCCAAAACGGAAAGTACTTGTTTGGTCGTGTGTCGTTCGCGAAGTATGACGTAACTGATGTAACATGAACATTTTGAGGGTCTGCTCATTTGAGAACGCGTTAACGACGTAATTCATAACATGAACATTTGAGAACGACGTAATCTCGCAGGAAAAATTACGAGTTATTTTTCTTCTCTTCCCAAACTGCCCCGTGTGCCTTGTAATCTTACTCGTTCCAAGTCCCCTCGGCCAGCTTTCTTTGTTTCTTGTCAACGACTGGGTACGAGTCGTATAAATCCCTATTCAGTGGATAAGTATTAACCTAACTAGCTTCAATTATTTTATCCACTGGATATAGGGATTTATCCGGTGGATGGTGTTATCCACCCTTTGAACAACCGGACCCTGAGATTGTTTTTCTCGTTTTTGAATTCTTCGTCAAACCAGTCAGCGTTGTGTTCTTTTCCTTCGGTTTTAATATTTATGTATATACTGATGTTTATGACGTAATAGAGATGTGCGGCTGTATCGGGTTCGGTTTTATAGCAAACAAATGTGGCAATCCGAGTCGATTTTATATAAAATATTTGGCAATCCGGGTTTTTTAAATTAAATGTTATGGAAATCTGGGTAAATTTCGAGAAAAACGCATACATACTTTATTTAGACACGGAAAATCATCAGTAATAATAAAAACCTTATACAAATTATGTAAAAATACTGTTTTACATAATTGCCGTGTGGACAATTATGGCAATCCAGGCCTTGAGTTATTTTTGCGGGCAAACCGGATCCGGTTGTGAGTTCTGTTATGGAGCCGGGGTGATGCTAGCCTCCTTTGCAGACGTTTTTTAGTAGGGAGAATGGGACCGAAACTAAAAACGTCTGCAAAGGAGGCTAGGGTGATGCCAGTGGAACCACGTCTTTTCTGCATTGTACTTCAGTATCAACCTCGTCCCCAGGGTCTTCTCGGTCAGATCCAAGATCTCCGAGAGAAGACCCTGGTAAAGGCAGAACTGTCACGTATTTTGATTGGCTCTTCGATTATGACACAAGGGTTGTTTTAACGATGCTTTTTATTGGCCAAACGGGGTAGTATCGTCGTGTACCGTTTAGCCAACTGCGTCATAAAAATCCCTTTGTTACCCACGTTCGCTATAAATAATTTGACTCAGAAATTTTATACGAACATCGGAATCGACACTTAGAAATTTTAGAACGATTATATGTTATCCTCACTATAAAAAAATTTACCGCCTGAACCGGGATTCGAACCCGGGCCGGTTAAGAATCAATGCAATGGCTTACTCACCACCAACCCAAACCCTAACTGCTAGACCACGAGAGAATTCGCTGATTGGAGTCTTTTATTTTACCAGATTTATATCAACTTCATTAGCATGTTCATAAAATATTCTATTATAGTATAATACTGTATATACTATAATAGCGGTACGACAACCAACCGAGCGCGCGAGGTGTGATTCCCCACGGATCTCAACAGTACACGACGATACTACCCCAAACGGTCCGAGTCCAGAGAGATGAATTTGTATATAGATTCGATTGCTCAAATTTTATCAATAAAACGATTTTAAATAACCTTATAACACGTTGTGTAGGTAGAGCAATAGGTGAAGTGCATTACTGGGTAGTTTTCTGGTAAGTTTCATCAGTGAGAAAGCCAATAGAAGCCGTTAAATCTGAACATGTGCTATCGATCTCTTCGCTTCAACGCTAACAGAAAATGAACGGCTTTTTAGGATTCTCTTCTAGCTTAGATACATCCTGGTCGCTTTGTGATACCTTTCCACTGTTTCTTTATCCAAGTAAACTCCATTTCGAACTGTTTAGTAGACCTGTTTTCACTTCGTCGTTCGCAGCGTGGAAATACCGTTAATCGCATCTCGCTCACTCCGGATTGGGATACCTATGGTTTGTAGGCACGTGTTAAACATTTCCATATTTAGCTTGGCCGCCATATTGGATGCCCACATCACGTTATTAAAATCTCCAGGATTTCTGGAGATTTTTGGTCACGTGACCAGCCTCAACCAGGGTCTTTCTCTCTCTCTCTCCCTCTCCTCTCTCGAAAGACCCTGGGAACGAGGTTGCTCTCGGAGTAGCCGCCATCTTGGATCTGACCGAGAAGACCCTGGTCACGAGGTTGCTTCAGTATTGAAGACGACATTACACTGACGACGCACATGCAGTAACCGATTCGTTAATGTGTTTCAGATATCAGTTATTTTCCTGTACAGAGAATTCAAAATACAAAGTAAATCTCTCTTATATAGTTTCACCTTAAAACATTGCCTACAAATTCTTGTTCTTCTCAGTCTCGGGCTCTCGTTAAAATCCCAGCTGACAAGTCAGTTCATTACAGCGATTCACAGTAAAGTCACACGCGCCCTTTTCGAATTCTGTCTCGACGAAGAAGTCGTGTTTTGGCACAGGCAGCCCAAGCTCAAAGTTTGAATTTATTTGACAGTTGAACCACGAAGGTTCAAACATCCAGAATATCTGGTATTTTATCGCACTAAATGGCAAATGAATAACACAATGAAATTGCTTTGATGAAGATTAAGTTGTTGTGTCTTGAATTTGGAGGTTTGGGGGCCGATTTAACGAGGTTCTAGGAAACATGGATTCACTCTACCTAAAGAGAGAAAAGGCCGGCAAGCGGATGGCGATGGCGTGTCACATACCTGTCATCTCCACGGCAAAAATGACCCTTAAATCCACTCTATCGACGTGATACTTCCGGATCCCGTAGACAGATCACCTTGCTACGTATCCTCCAAGTTTCATGACCAAACACTTTGCTCAGGTCTCCAGCTACCATACGTGTTAGCATGGTGGCTGGGGTTTAAAGCAGCTTTTTATAGCTCGCCCTTGGAGTAACCAGATTCTGATGCCTATGATCTTTAGTGAGGCTAAGGGTTTTGGGAGCTATGCCATGCTGACGAATCCTAGTTTACAGGCATAAAAACAAACACAAAAGCATCAAGGGAGCTTTACAAAATACATAGCCGTATATATATATATATTATATATCTACAAAACTAATTTCATTAAATTTTCATTTCTATCTGAAGATTCGACTTTTGTTATAAGATATGCCTCTAGACTATAAACTTCATCATTCTGATTTGCATTATATACATATTATTTAGCAGTGAGCAAACAATAATTAAGGAGACAGCTATTTTGGGCAAAAGAGCCATACAATATTCCTTTACACGATAATGTAGTCATTGTTCCAGAATTTGTTCCAGAAAACGTCAGTCACGGGAGGCTTCGCGGGGGACATTTTTCTTAGTTTGTGTATGGTTTGATGAATATTTTACTATTATTATTGCAATTATAATTAGTTTAGGTTTTAGCCAACCACACAATGTAAAAGCATCTAGACCCTGTGGGATGCTCCCAATATCTTATTCTCATTCTCATGAATAATTGTGGCCTGAAACATTGATAACCTGTTGTTGCATGTAAGTTCAATTAGGCACATGGTTGCCACTCCACGGGTAGTGCGATGCATTTGGTCGGACTCCGTGGCAGAAAATTAGTTGATATTGTCATGGAAACAGATGATTGACATCCACAAAAACACGATTTCTTCGACCGAAACAGAATTCGCCAGAAAGGGCATGCATGTGAGACTGAGAGTCGCTGTAAACTCAAATTAGGGAAGAGGTCAAAACAATGGTATTCTGGCGAGACCCAATTTTGATGGAAGGGGGGTTGTACCCGGAACCCAACCACCTATATTGGCAAAATCTCGATTTTTTACCACAAATATCTTCTTAAATAAAATACTTATTGAAGAAGTAACTATATTTCTAGTTTCTACAGGCAGAGAAGAATGTGTGTCTGCATTAAAATCAGGTATCCCTATTTTACAACGCGAGAAAATCACCCTCGAAAAAAGGGGTAGGGGGTATTACCCGCCACCCACCTGTCCACCTCTCCTGACAAAATTGGGTCCCATTCGAAATCCATTGTTTTGACCTCTTCCCTTATTACCCAACAGCTTCACCTTCACACAAGAAGGTGGCTGCTACATCACATAGAGTGTTTGAAAGTAAGCACTATTCCGTAGAACTCCAGCCCTGCAATGACCAGACTGCTCTCTGCTTCAGAAGTAGTCTTCAACATAAACACTTTCATTGGTTTTCTTACTTCATCGCCTTCTAGCTTCCACGTCACTCGTTTTTTCCCCTTCTGTATCTTCTTCCCTTCGTCCCGATGCGTTCTTAATGTTATCCAGTCGTTGTCAGTGTCGTTGGCATTGCATTTTCCTTGTAAAATCCAAGATGAAGGTGCACCGTCGAGACCGCTGGTCAGACTGTAATGCGTAGGAAACAAGTAATACCCTTGACCGAGGTTTATGGTCAGCCATGCTTGCTTGCCATGCGAATGGGGTTCAATGTGCACTGTTTTGCTGTCTAAGAGATCTCGTGCTCCCTCTCCCCTCTGTTGCTTGGATGTATTGATGGCTATGCGCGGGCGATGCCCATGTACACTTGGGTTGGACCATCGGCTGGACTGGCCAAAGTTAGTGCCGAACGCGTGGAGGACCCCGTGTGGATTCTTGTTATCAAGATAAGCAACTGCAAAAGAAAGTTTTGTTTTAAATGGACAATGTTAACTCCAAATGGATAAACTTACTTGTGATCAGGGATAATCTGAACTACTCAGTTTAGCAGACTACTTTTCAGTAATACTGGCGAAAATCTGACACTATTAGTTTTAGGAAGGGATGGGACAGATTCTAGTGCATGAAAAAATACTGCCTTAATTAGAGAGAAATTAATAGAGCAACTTGATGTCAGGTAGCCCGCGTTAGACCGAGTTTAAGTTCCAGGAATATAATTTTGTAATCAACTGACATTTTATGGCACGATGTCTGTGCGGATTCATATCTATATATTTGTCTGCCTGTTCGTCCGTTTGTCACCCGGTTTTTCTCTTCGATAATTGCTTGGCCAAATGTCAAAACACGTATATATATACACTAGTTTTTAGAGGAACTAGTTGCCTATTATATATATATCTAGCATGTTTTCACAAAAGGTGGTGTTAGGTTCCAAGGCTCCTTTTGTGAAAACATGCTAGATCTTGTGTGCCTTTAAGCTTTAAAAGCCAGTTACTCGTGTTTTTGCCGTTTTCTTGAAAGGGCAAATGGTAGTTGAAGACTTTTCAGGCCTTTCTATCCCATAATTGATCTCTAGTTATTTTATGTGGGGGGGGGGGGGGGGGGGGGGGTGGGGGGGGGGGGGTGTGGAGGACTAGTTCAAACATTTTCGCGAATAACTCGAGCTTTTAATGGATTTCGATGTACTATACGTCAAAACAACGGCCTCTTCCAGTACTTTAAGACTAGCGTGCCAGTTTTGCCGTATTTGGAGTAGAAAACCCGAAAATGTGTTTTTTGTAACCTAACCTTAATCTCTCAAAGTTACTTGTGTACCCTAAAATCTTCAAAGTGGCGCCATTTCTCGAGCTTTTAATGTATTTCGATGTACTACACGTCAAAACAACGGCCTCTTCCAGTACTTTAAGACTAGCGTGCCAGTTTTGCCGTATTTGGAGTAGAAAACCCGAAAATGTGTTTTTTGTAACCTAACCTTAATCTCTCAAAGTTACTTGTGTACCCTAAAATCTTCAAAGTGGCGCCATTTCTCGAGCTTTTAATGGATTTCGATGTACTACACGTCAAAACAACGGCCTCTTCCAGTACTTTAAGACTAGCGTGCCAGTTTTGCCGTATTTGGAGTAGAAAACCCGAAAATGTGTTTTTTGTAACCTAACCTTAATCTCTCAAAGTTACTTGTGTACCCTAAAATCTTCAAAGTGGCGCCATTTCTCGAGCTTTTAATGGATTTCGATGCACTATACGGCAATACAACGTTCTCTTAATGTAGATTGCGTTCAATTGATGGAAGTTTCCTGAATGTTGAGTAACAATACCAGAAAATGGCCTTTTTCCAACCTAAGCATAACCTCTAGGTCTCAAATAAAGAAATTATGGGATGGATCTAAGGCAAGTCAATTATGGGATAGAAAGGCCAGAAAAGTCTTCAACTGTCATTTGCCCTTTCAGAAAACGGCAAAAACACGAGTTACTGGCTTTTAAAGCTTAAAGGCACACAAGATCTAGCATGTTTTCACAAAAGGGGGTCTTAGGTTCTAAGGATCCTTTTGTGAAAACATGACTGATCTTGTGTGCCTTTTTCTTTAAAGGGCAAATGACAGTTTAAGACTTTTCTGGCCTTTCTATCCCATAATTGATCTCCAAGTATTTTATGGGGGGGGGGGGGGGGGAGGGGGGGAGGGAGGACTAGTTCAAACATTTTCGCGAATAACTAACTTTATCTGGCGTATGGCGCAACGATTTGCTTAGTGGAAGACGTACATTTTCCACTAGGTCTGAGAAAAAAGGGCATTTTTGGCTATAGTGAATTGGGAAACCACCGAAAATGGCCGAACATGGCGTTTTTGTGGCGTTTTTGTTGGAACATCGTGAAAAATGGTGATATTTCAACTAAAGAAATTATGGGATAAGTCTCACAAGTAAATTATGGGATAGAAAGGCCAGAAAAGTCTTAAACTGTCATTTGCCCTTTCAAGAAAACGGCAAAAACACGAGTTACTGACTTTTAAAGCTAAAGGCACACAAGGTCACCCATGTTTTCACAAAAGGGGGTCTTAGGTTCTAACACTCCTTTTGTGAAAACATGGCTGATATATATTGCTTAGCCAGAAGGATCCGAATGGATACGAGCTTATTCCTAGGTTGGACGTATGTGCCTGTGAATCAATAATGATCCTTAGGTTGAAAGCTTAGTTGAGAAGTTATGCATGGGCTTTCCCGTTCCGAACCCGAAAGAGAAAAAGCCTGAGTCACGGTACCACAAAAACCAATAAGTCGGCTGCGTTGCCAGCGTGGTCGTCCTGATGGTGTAGTGGTTAACACATCGGACTAGTATACCGAGTTCGAATCCCATTGAGGGCATATTTTTCTCTTTCACCTTTATTCTGATTATTAATATTAGGGATGGGTTTCTTCTCTCTATATACTTAAGATATATATAAATATATATATATATAGGGCGCACTTTCTGGGGGATTAGTATAAGTAATCAAATGGGGACGAGTGAAATTAGGGATACATTTCACGCGTGTTTGTCAAAATCGAAGTAATTTCCCGAGCCGCTTAATTACGTAGATTTTGACAAACACAAGTGAAATTTATCTCTAATTTCACGAGTCACTATTTGATTCCCATTAATATTATGGAGGGCAAATTACGATCCAGAAAAACATTATTTTAAGCGCGCGTAGGCGGCATTTGAAATTTCACATGTGAAATTACAAATTCCCTAATTTCAACTTGAAATTTCACGCGTATTAATTTGTCCTCTATGGTATTATTCTGACGACTATTCCTATATATTCCGGTATTGGAATAACAGAATACGCGGAATACTAGCTGATTCCCAAAAGAACAGATATTCCGAAAACGGAATGATCTTGACGGGGGTGTCATGAGAACTAACAACTCCGCCATTTTTAATTAGTATAGAAAGAATTGAGGATTTTTTTCGGCCGGATCGTGCGCGCCACAGGTTTCCCGTCAAAAATTCCCAATAGAACTCCTCTTCCGAGTTCTTTCATTCTGTTCGTTCTGTTATATCGGGAGCAGAAAATGGATTAGGTCTCAAAAGAACACGATTACTGGCAGTTCCTTAAACTGAATTGTCCTGAAAGAACGAGCCCTTTAAAGTGTTTATGAAACCAAATTTTGCATCTTTATTTTATTGCAGAATAGTGAAGTTCATTCTTTTCTGATTATCAAGAGTATATTTATTTTTCAGTTCCGCCTTCGGAAAGATCTCTTTTTCGCCATTCAAATTGACTACTTTATGCTTAAAACTGTCCGGGGCCTGAAACCGAATGCCATTACAATGACGTCACTGTGAGGACTCGCAAGTGACAATCCGCTTCATATGATCATGTAGGACGACACGCATTTCTACAAAAAAATACAATAGAATAAAGCACAATACAATTCAATACAAAAAATGAAATACAGTAGAACGCAACACAATACTTAACAAATAAAAGATGGTTCTCCTTGTTCTATAAAAAAAATATTGCACGCTCAAGGTCTTGAAAAACTGCGGATGCACGAGCAGAACGCGGGTGCATTTAGCAGCATTTCAAGACCTCGAAAGTACATTATTTTGTTATAGAACAAGGAGAACCATCTTCTACTTGTTTTATAATATAAACTTCAATCTAGACGAAGGAAAGTAAGCTATCTAATTTTAAGAACCAACATAAAAATCTAGTTAGCAAACTGACTACATCGAAAACTCCATTTTACTATACTTGATTTGTTTACAACATTTCTCGTCGCTGATTGGTTCAATTCTGACAGCTTCACATTGACGATCTGAAAGCTCGTTTCTTATTGGATGAAATAACCTGCTATAAAAAGAACATGTCGATTGATAAAAGTGAAAGCACAGGCTAACCATCCTTCCATTTTGTGTATTTGTCACATGTTTTAATAATCCATCATTAGCAAATTGTTAAAGTGCACCTAACCCCTTTTGCAATTTTTATGCATATGAATCTTTGAACGGTTTTGAGTACTTCTGCGAATACTTTTGTTGCCTACATAGAATACTCTATATTCTATGCTTGTTTGAAATGGTGAAAATTTGACCTTTCCTGACCATTACCGCGTAAGAAAAAGACTGGGTCGATTCTTGATCTTACGTCATATAATTCATTCCACTTTACAATAATTTGAATAAATATTTATCATTACTCGTGCTGCCTGTGGCAGCACCGAGTCTTAAAATGCTGTCGTAAAATTTCTGCGCATGCGTTAAAGGTCAAGTTCACCACCAATCAGATCGCACTGTGCTGGTCACGTAACACTCGCCAGGTTAATTTATTTACATAATTGAATACAGTAAATCAAAATGGTCGACCCGCGAGGGCGAAAGCCTTCCAACAGGCTCGGGATATTTCAACTGGCGCTCTTGTTCACCATAAAAATACATGAACAACCAGGAGCCGTAATACATTCGATCAGCGCTGTCTGGACAGATCCAATGTACATTTAGAAACGTAAGCGAAATACAATATCCAAACACGTTTGGATATCAACGGGTATCGAATTATAATCAAAGGTTAGATTTCGTCAGGCGCGCTCAGATAAGAAAGTTCAAAGCTCTCAGACTAGGCGAGACAAGGAGATATCAATTTCAATGAGTCATTGTCAGCAATGTATTCCATCGTAGGCAATTATGCAATACAACCTAAATTTGGGTCAGGTCTTGTACAGCTAAGGCATGTTTTACGACAGAATAACCAGAGTCTTTCTACTGGATTGAGAGCTCGAGACATTATACATGTCTGCTAATATGGGGAAAACTGAAACAAAAAATGAACTTTGACGGCAGAAACCCTCATTGAGCCAAGCGGAATATTTACATGATCCGCTAAGATTTTTACAAATCTTAGTAAAGCAGATGTTTTCAGTGTATGCCAACTGAAATGCCACTGAGCCGTAACCAGAAAACGAGCACAGGGCAACTACACGAACAAGAAGCATGAACTGCCAGCAAAGAGAGAGGAAAAAGTACTTGAAATGCACAGCGCTAGCTGAAGTACGGAATATATATAATATCTGAGACGTTAAATTACGTTACTGTGAAGAGGATCAAAATTCAAGTTTTGTAGCTTGAGACTGTCTTCTGCCGTGACTCGTGAAAGAAATTGGAAAAGATCTAGCTGTTTCATTCAGACACTGGCAAATTTATTGAAAGCTACGGGCTTACTTTATGAGATTATTATTCATTGTGGAATGAAAGGAAACAGGTTAGCTGAAAGTTAAGTTCGAGGTAGGCCTCGACTTTCATTCCGATTCAGTGCATATGTGCACGAAGGTGGGATGCTGTCACCAACACTACCAAAAGATCCAAAACGAAAGATTCAGTTACGTAAGTACTGTAAGTAAACTCTTTTTGATTTGAATAAATTTCCTCTCAGTTTGTCTGTTAATGTACTTTTTCTTCTAATTATAGCTTTATTTAACATCTCTGTGATTTAGAGTATGCGTACCTCAGAATAAATTATTTGAAAGGTCAACTGAACTCTTGTATCGATAAGCGCAAATGTTTTTGTAAAACAGTCTGTGAATTTGAGAAGCGGACTTAGAAGAGCTTTCTCATTAGGAATTCCAATTTTTTTCTTGCTATGAAATTTATGTTTCATTTCACATTTATTCATACAGTTTTAGCCGGACATTTCCCCGAGTTTTTGATCTATTTTCAATCAAATTCAAAGTCTGAATATGTCATTGTATTGCATTTATACACTTGAATTGCCAGTATTCTGTTGTTCAAATCCTGCGTTATCATAGTCATGTCATAAAAGCAATTAATAGACCAGACGTTTTTATGACGTTCTCACTGGCGAATTAAAGCACGACTTGTTACTAAGAGGATTTCAAATGAAAGTGTATTTCATCTTCAATCATGTGGCCCGAGTGAAAGCCCAGATGGGCTCTTGTTTTGTCTAAAATAACTGTTTTCTTTACTGACAACTCACAGACTGTGTATATTCTCTACATATCGATGTTGTAGTGATAGAAAGGAGAATAATGCATTAATGAGGTGACGTAAGATCAAGAATCTACCCAGACTTTTTCTTACGCGGTCATGGGTCAGGAAAGGTCAAATTTTCACCATTTCAAACAGGCATACAACATAGAGTATTCTATGTAAGCAAAAAAATTCTTCACAGAAGTACTCAAAACCTTTCAAAGATTCATATGTATAAAAATTGCAAAAGGGATTAGGTGCACTTTAAATAAGATACCCTTTGACTTGATTTGTGTAGGTGTTGATTTAGCGCGCGCTCATGATACAGCTCGGGTTTCCTGTGGCTCAGGTTTGTTTACATATAGCTCGGGCTTCCTGTGGCTCATCACTACATAAACACGTATTTTTATGTAGTTGGCGAGATGAGCCACAGGAAGCTCGAGCTGTATTATGAGCGCGCGCTGAATCAACGCATTCACAGCAGAATCAAGTCAAAAGGTACCCTGGTTCCAGAGGTTTTCTAGAGAGAACATGCAGCAGCGGCGAAAGAGAAGAGAAATAATGGTTATTAAAACATCAGTGACAAATACACAAAATGGGAGGATGGTTATCCTGTGGTGAAATACAGAAATTGCAAGACTGCCGGCCGCAAACTAGACTGCTATATCTGACGTTTTTTTTCACCCTCCTAAACCAGGAAGGTGAAAAAAACGTTTGATATAGCAGTCTAGCCGCAAACGGGCTGTAAAATTGTCAACTGATCAAAACTGTTGCAGGAAACACAAAGTGCTTTCTCTTTACAATGTATGGTCAGCACAGGTGAAGTTAATCTGCACATTGTGGTAGTGTTGAAAATGCCTGATGGAAAAACATTTGCAGAGAAAGCGTTTATAATAGCGGCATCTGAAACTGAGTTACGTAGGTTGAGGTTCCCGACTATATTTTCTACGACAACTGTATCGTTGTCAGACACTGGCTATTTATTCTGTGGTCTGAAGAAGGATATTTTCATTATCCCAAGGAACAGTGTTTAACTGCTGCTCTGATGGCGGTGAGTTGCGTAGCTTTTGATGCTCAGTTCGACTATAGGTATGTACGGCTCGAAATTCCGTAGGTTCTTTGCAAGTTTTATCGTCCGTTTTTCATTCTCCTCTTAAACGAATTTCTACAGGAAACCAGAGAAACCCTATATTGTATTCTTTGCCAATCACTATTCTGGCTTCAGCATAAAAGTACAGGAGTATTAAAGTTATCGTCGAGTTCTTGGTGAGTCATTGCTTGTACTACTGTAGTTGTGTTGTATCAAACTGTGATTGAAGTAACACTGTATTAGAACTTCTGAATGTCCATTGGATTTTGGCGTATAGGATAAAGTTAAATACGGGAAGAAAACAAAGGCCACCAGCCACACAATATCTTGCACCTCCTCGCTTATTTTTACCTTTCTCTGAAACTTTCTCTCTGGAGTCCGCCATGTTTGTAACAACGAGTCCTCACAGTGACGTCACGCAGCTCATTTGGCCGCGCGGCAAACCGGACAGTTTTTAGCAAAAAGTAGAAAAGAGACCTTTCCGAAGGAGGAACTGAAAAATAAATATACTCTTGATAATCAGAAAAGAATGAACTTTATTATTCTGCAATAAGATAAAGGTGCAAAATTTGGTTTCATAAACACTTTAAGAAACGATGTACCTTTGTGGAAGCGATCCAGTACTGGTTCTGCAGGTTCAACTGGATGGCATTTTCTCTGCAGTTCGTCGTACCTCCTGCGAATATCTTCTGCTTCCTTTGTCGCTTTGTTTAGCTGGCAGCTCCTCTTCTCAGATTCTTCTTTCCAATGCACTATTTTCTCTCTCTCCTCTGCTAAATCTTTCTCGAGCTCTTCAGCTCTTTGGTTTTGTTTAGTTAGTGCGCTTCTCTGAACACAGAAGTCTCTCTTTAAGTTTTCTTGATTTTCAATGTTTGTGCGTAGCTTTGCTACAATATTCTTGTATTTCACCAGTTCAACCTGGAGAGCTTTAATATGTTCATTTAAATCTTGGTTCCATAAGTCGCAGTTCATGAGCACTCTGGTGGCTGTATTAACTAACTCTGGGATGGCTGAGGGAAAATAAGGTTTATATTACTTTAATTGCTTTTCTAGATACGTTATACATGCATCTGAAATCCTTCCTTACAATATACCAGGTATGCAAAAAATAGAATTTTCTTTCCACCCCTTGCGAAAACCAATAGCCCACTTCCGCGATATGCTTTACTTGTCACGCACAAAGGTTTCAATACGAGGCTCCGTGCTAAATTAAATTTATTCGTTTCTCTGTGAAAAGAATAAATTTAATTTAGCACGGAGCCTCGTGTTGAAACCTTTGTGAGTGACAAGTAAAACATATCGCGGATCGAAGTGGGCTATTATGGCTTACGTACTTTCAACTTCTCCTTATCAAAAATTTGGCAAACTATTCCAACTGAGATAAAAAGCTTAAGACACTCACAATTTAAAAACACTATAAGAAACATCTCCTTAAATTTCAACTATAACCAAAGATAACATACAGTATCTAATTATTATATATGCACTTTTCATTCCAGCCTGTATTTACACAGTTTTTATATATCGTATTTTATAACTTATTGTGGACTTAGTCTTTACTTCCTATGTGGCAGTGGTTAACTGAAAACTAAGCTCCTTTAACCACTGCACACTCTTCCTCTATACGTTAACTATATATAATCAAACTAGCCATTTTATAACAGTAATCTTTACTTAATTTCTGTGTATACTTTGTCTTAAAAGGGCACTGTCAACCACATGCTCTGCGCACTTCTGCTTTTATTTTATTGAATATCAGGTATACAGAAAATGGCTGACAGCTATTGTCTCTGCGCGCAAAGCACTGTGGTTGGCAGTGTCCTTTAAATAGTGTTTAATAAAGAAATCTGAATCTGACTCTCAGCAAATTCATAGTTCCACGGCGCCATAATTAGCTCCGCCCCACTTAGTTACTGTTGCTATGCACCCGTCGACTTTTACCCGGAAAAGAAGACTAAGTTTGGAGTTCGTGACATTCCCCACTACTTTCTCTGAATTTCGTAAATCTTTACGAAGAATTAACGTTTGTGGTCTCATTTCCATCTGGCGGGATTTCCCGAGGGAATATCTCTGCATTCTGATTGGCCTATAATATTTACTAATTGACTTGTGTGGACTTGTTTACGATGTGATTAAGCTCTCCTCGTCGTTCCTTGAATGTACAGTGTCTACGTGATAACAACATAGTTCCTGTCAGTAATGTTTTTTGAAAATATTTTTGGAAATGTACTTGTCACATATCTGTGCAAATGTACGCTAGCTGTCAGTAAGAATAGACCTTTATATACAGCGCCTTTATATACAGCGACCATGTTGTGTCCCAGGAGAATAAAAATCCTTGTTCTACACTTCCAAACTCGAGGCAGAGACGAGGCTGGAAGGGCAAAAGCTATTATCATTCGACCGCCTCTCATCCCGAATTCTGATTGGTTGATTCACCTACAAATAATGGTCCGAGCATGCGCAGTCGTGATAAATGAATATTTACTACAAATAATGGTCCGAGCATGCGCAGTCGTGATAAATGAATATTTACTACAAATAACGGTTTGAGCATGCGCACTGTTGACAGCTCGACACGAACAAATCATGATATTTTGCCGGCGCTGCGAGATAAAGGTCTATGCCTATTGGTCAAAATGAGAAGCACATTTCAACTATAAATGCACGCCTGGTAAAACGGTCGCCTATCTGTAAGAAAAACAAATTCATATATATTCAAATACAAACAACGATAAATTAAGACTGAATTGAATCTGGTTCCCAGAGCCCGCGTATATTATGGTCATCGCCAAAGTTTAATGGTCCTGTGGACTTATACAAACCCTACCCCTACATTTGAAACAAAACCTAACCGTCAACAACGGGTTCAATACTATATGTGTACGTTGCACGAAGTATCTAGGTTGTATCTTGGCGCTAACCATAAGATACGCGGGCTCTGGGAACCAGATTGTTAAGAATTATGCGTACTTGTTGCTGGTTGTGCCACTGCGCATGCGTTACTGTAAGAAGGGTTTGTACGGTTGGACATCAGATTGTACTCAATTTTATCCAGAAGTCTCACTGCCTGGCTAGTAATCTCTGAGAGCGATTGGTTACGATCTTCTGTATTACTTTGTGCTGCTTTTTTGAGCGCTCTTAACTTGTTCATGAGCTCATGTACTTCGTTTGCCTTGCTGTTGTAACATTCCTCTATAGTTTCTTTTGTCTTCCTTTCTTCTTCCAGTTGTTCTTTTAGCGTCTTCCTCTCTGTCGAAAGTGCATTTTCCAAGTCTTTGATTATCTGTTCCTTTTCCTGGCATTGTTGACAACACTCTAGACGAATGCGTGAGTTTTCCGGCAAGAAGTCGTGCAATGTTACAGCTGATTGGTTAGTGTAGCCTGACCGGCGAAGTTCTGTCCTTATTCCAACAGTGATTGGCCGATCATCTCGTCGCCGTGTAGCGAACCTTTCAAACGCTCTAATAACTGTTTTAAGAAAAGAAAGTCAAATATAGCCATTAGGAATTTGTGAAATGCTTCATTGAACACCTCGATGTGAACAGAACTGTTATAGCTAACTTTAAATATTGATGTCTTGACTCTGATACGGAATTAACTGAGAAGTGTTGGTGGACATCCGACAGGCGCGGATCCAAGAAAAATGTGACCGTTTTCCAATGTTGCCGAGGTTCGAAGTCCTGAGCTTCTATGGAGATCAGGAGCATGCTCTCGTGCATGATTTGGCTCCTTAAAACTCCATTTCCTGCGTCAGCAGTCTTGAGACTGAAACTCGACTTCGGATTGGAACATCCAAAACCGGATAAAAAACATTATTTTCGTGTTCATTATTGCACCATTAGGCATATACAAGTTGAAAGACGCTCACTGACTGTAGCATTGCCGAATTCAAAGGCGTTTTGAATTTGAAGCTATGAACTCAGGAGTTTACCTTAAAATTCTCAAGAAAAATAAATATTTTGCTTCACGATTTTTAAAATCCGTTTTCCATAAAACGATGTCAACCGGTCTGATGCCTGCATCAGTTGGCACTGCGACCGCTGGCCATCCTGGTTGAGTGCGGCGGCGGGTAAAACTGGTTGCTTTATAATGAGCTGGAAAAATAGAGTGGCGTAGCTACCTGTAAGACAATAAACATGGGCGTACAAGTCGTTCTCTTTGAGGACCTAGATCTTGAAACATTTCCGGACTCCTCTATAGATTTGTGATCATGCACCACACTTAGGCTTACAATGAAAAACGTGATGAAAAGGATAGATCAAGTAAAAGTAACAAATGTTAATGGCGTGATGGTAAACAAACCAGTATTAACATGCAGAACCTCAGTAAAGCTACCTTCTTCTTCGTGTCCAGTCATCTTGAGGCATTCTATTGCTAACTCACGCTGTTCCTTCTTACGAAATATGGCTCTCATCAGCCACTTGAAACCCTCCTTTCTCCTCGTCAGGGTATCAGTCAGCGCCCGCGCTTTTTCATTCTTATCTTCCATTTCAAATATAGGTTCACTATCAAACTCGTCTATCACCTCCTCTTTAGACAAGTAGGACATATAGCGCTGCGCATTAAGATGTCTTCGGAGTAGCTCTGCACAGTCGTTTAGGGCTTTCTTGTTGTCTTCCATCGAATAGTCTTCCATGTCCTGCAATGATATTATACATATATATTTTGGTCCTTTTTATATATTTTTTGCTTGAGTTTAATGTATCTGAAAAGTCGTGGTTTCATTTCCTAAATTAGGATTTTCTGAATACTACTTAGTACTAGCTACTTCTACTGCTGTGGCTGCATGTGCTGGTTAATATGTTGATAGTGATAATTATGATGATGATCCGGATGATTGCGTTCTATTGTTGTGGATTCCCGATCTTACGTCACACACAGTACACGATGTAATAGGCTAATGCTTCTAAGTAGTGAACTGTGGCTCGGTCGTGAAAAGAACCGCTTTTCGCCAATTTAGCAAACTTATTTATGACTCATCCCTTCCTAAACTACCAATAGAAATATGTATTGTGGCTCAGAATTTTCTCTTGGTTTCATTTTTTCTGGGCATTTTTTTCCCCTCTAAACATGAACTCCCTTTTTCACTGAAACTCTAGTTAACTGTCTAAACTAAACTGTTGCCCTATTGACATAGAAATATTTACCTCGCCTTAGAACTAATAGTGACCAAACTGACATTCATGAAATTACTATAGAAAAATACTTTACCGTTGGTCCAAAGACTATAAAAATGCCATTCCTCGCAAATATATCTGAGGTTAAGGTTCAACCCTATTACGTTGTTATATAAATACACTAGACAAAAAAGTAATCAAAAATAGAACGAATGAAAGCCACGCGCGATCAGGAGTGTTTGACACTCGTGTCAGGTTTCGTCTCGAAAAGTAATTGACTCCTCAACTGACTACTTGCAGAGAGAGACCTGATTGCCACGGGCTTTTGCTTTCGAGAATTTACAAGATGATTCATTAAATATTTCCAACTGAATTAAAAGTAATCTCTATCTCAATAAATTGAATAACCTTTTAAGTGAAAATGTCATTTATACTTTTAGCATGAAGTCGAGTACTCGTGGCTACAGTTACGATGCAATACAATACAATACATTTTATTAGCAGTCCCATATACATAAATGGTATTGCCTACAATAATTACAATTATTGTTATAACAATTTATTTTATAACTCGTGATAGTAATGTATCTCGCCGTTCAGAAGCTTCGTATATGAATTGACTTAACCTTTTACATATAAATGGGTCAACATTGTTGAAGAAAAAGAGGATCTTGGCAATATCTTGCAGTTTAGAGAAGTTGTTACAATATTTACTAATATCATTAAATAATGTTTTTCTCAAGTCAGAATATGAGACACAGATGAAAAAGAAATGATTTTCATCTTCCACATCTGTTGATAAACAGCACTCATAGCTTCTTAGTTCTCTTGGAATTTTAGGCTGTGCGTGTCTACCAACTTCTACACGTAAATTATGGTTTCCTATTCGGAATTTAGCTAAAATTCTTCTGTGTTTCATATTTTTAACAAGATCATAACAATTAGAACTATTTGTATCTGTTTTAAATTTTGAATAAAATGAAAGCTTTGTGTTTAATTGAATAAGCTTCAGTTAAACAAAAATGCTTATCGGCAACATACTGACCGAAATCAAGTTTAAATGATTAATTGATACTGAGGCAGCTGAGCGTCATGCACTTAAGCTTGATGCAGCAGTTAGTATCCCTCCTTATGAGATTCCTTTTTCTAGCTTGTAAGGTTGATATAGAAGAGCAAGAAGCCTAATCTAGTGCTTTGTACGGCTGTCTGTCAATGGTCTGTGATTTGTTGCTCGATCCACAAAATCAATGCCTTCCGGAGGAAACGATTAAAGAAATACGTATACCATCTTTAATAAACTCATTACGAGTAAAATAATAACATCGTTAGAGAAAACTATAAAGGTATTTCAAATGTAATGATTAAACAAAATATAACAACAATCAGCAAAAGATAAATAAGTGAAGCAAGAGGAATATCAGTTCAACATAAAGCAGTCCTCGCTGAGCCCCAGTTCCGATCTGATAAGCATTCTAGTCTCCTTCGCACACGTTGAAGGAGACTAATAAGCAGTCAGGATAAATGCGCAATAGTCAGATGGACTGGATCACAAATTGTGAGGGGAAAAACCGGGAAGACACTGATTCTCATTGTTTCTGAGCGACCATTAGATAATCGTGTATATCCGTCGCCGCTTGATTTCGGAGGTAGTTCGCTTCAGTGCTATTCATTAATGGCAATAAGTTGTTAGTACTCGTAATCCAAAGAGGCTAATGGCACTCCTTCAAGGCTAATAGTTTTAATTGTTTAATGTTTATAATCAAGGCTACTGGGAAAACAGGCTACAGACTAATGTAAACTCAGTCAGCTTACCTTTCACACTCCACTGAGATGGCCGAGTTTATTACCAACTGACGGAGTGCAGCCTTGAATTGAAGAAGACGGCACTTAATTCGGTTGCCAATTAATCAATTCAGCATCGAGCTGAGATCTAACTTTCTGCAAAGGGCTTAGTATACTGGGATTGTTCTATGAATTCGCCAGGCCAGGGCTAGGGTAAAACATCTTGTCTCCAATTTCTTTTCCTCATTCCAAGGAGTCCAATGTGCATTCGTCATTGGACAGATTTCACCAAATCAGATATCAAGGTTGGCCATCTGCAAGAGGTTTCGTTCATCAGCCTGAAGTTATAATTCCAACAAACTTCTCTTATTAATTGGTGTTAGCCTGGCAACACATAATAGTGGTGTAGGTCAGATTTGACACAGGCGTGCTAGCTAGTGATATTTTATAATCCCGCTGCTGCTTTAAGGAAGTGTATTAGAAGAAATCCTACAGTAGCTCTTTGGCAGGAAACATATATTACTGGGTGATAAAAATGCCAAGGTGTTAGATTAATATATTTTGTAGTTTTGGGGCTATCGTGCGACTAAAGCCTGTTTGAGCTGTGGTGAGTTTTCTCAAAAGTTGCCCGATTTATTTTCATTTTGTCCCGACATATCAACGATTTCCCGGTAAATTCCCTGAGCCTACCAATTACCGACACTTTTTACCCAGCACAAAAAAACTGCTGTTCTACCCAGTGCAGTGAAGTTTAAACACCGGAAATCAGTTGTAATCGAGAATATAATTGTATAAGTTACAAAGCATATTTTGTGTATGAAACTCGCTGTTTTAGCAAACGTCAACTCGCTGTATTAGTTCACGTCAACACACTGTAGGAACTGTTGTAAAAATACGAATGAAGACGATCAGAATTAGCTCGAAGTATAGCGTACGACAAAGCACGTAAATCGCTCTCCTCCAGATGCCAAGCTGCAAGGAATGCGAAGAACATAAACCCGGCAAAGGATTCCTCCTCCCCTCCCCAATGGAGACTATTATGATACCAGTATTCCCTGAATAAGAAGGAAGCTTGAATGTTGGAGAATACAAACAACCAAGCATATAATGTATCAGTCAATTCCAAACCCGTGCATCCCCTCCCCTCCGGGCCACCTCCGGGTATTTGATCAGAGGCTTGCTCCCGAGGGTGGGGAATTTGACGAGTATCTAGGCCTTCAGGGGCGGGCATTTGACAGTGGGTAGGGGGTTGGGCATTTGATCGGTGTTTAAAAAATACATTCTGCCTGTCTACAAATTCGCATCGTTCGCGTCCACATGGCGAACGTACCTGTCTTAGAGGACTTCCAGGATAAGGATTGCGCATTTGTAGAGGCTTGGCTTGAAAGAGTGAACCTGCCAAATTTGAAGGCCACTTTCAGAAGTAAATTGTTTATGTTTAAACCTGTAAACTGTTGTTTTGCTTTGCTTCGTGAACTTTGAACGACTGCGTGATATTATTAAACGGAAACTAAGAACGATCGAGCCAGTAGAAATGATTGTTCTCATTAGGTGGTTTTCACCGTCGGTGTTTCCTGTGAATTGCTTGAGTCGGAGATTGTTAATAAAACAATGATTTCATTTATTTGTCAATAGTCTTTGCCTTTGCCGATCCGGTCCCCGATGGTGGGGCATTTGAACAGTTTTTCTGCCTTGATAGTGGGGCATTTGATCGACATTTTTTCAAAATGTTCAAATGCCTGTGGGTGGGGGAGAGGGCATGCACGGGTTTGGAATTGACTGATACATAACCTACACAGTAATAATTATAGTGACGCGCGTATCAGTGGCTGCAAAAAATGTCTTCCAGTGGGGAGTGGAGGAGCGCATTGTGGTTGGCACCGCAGGGATTATGGTCGAAACAGCGAATTAACGCAATGAACCGTTACGGGATTTTGTCCAAATTATTAACTACTGCTCCGCTCGCTGCGCAGCAAAAATCTTTAACTTCAAGAGATTATGTTCTCGCGCTTTATTTTGCTTTATCAAACTCATTAATAATTCATGAAGGAAATACAAAGGAAATAAATGTGCGATAAGTGATTTTTAAGTTTGATACACATTTCGTCCTGATTTGCATAAGTTTTTGCTTCGATTTTATCGGCCGAAATAGAACATATCACCTAGCCTCCTCCGCAGGCATCTCCTAGTAACCCAAATTTTTTTTACAATTTTTTTCTCTCGCGGTCCTATACACTAAGAGATGCCTGCGGAGGAGGCTAACATCTATAGACGTTTGATAAGCCAAATACAGAATTCGCCTCCGGCCCGATAAAGCACGGCTGTTCATTCTGTATCTATTACTTACAGCTTGATGTAAAGTGGGTTTAGGGTTTGTGATGTTAATTTTCTTAACCGAAACGTCTCCAACATGGATTAGAACCAGAACAGCGACGGCACAAAAAATTTTGGCCATGGTGTTTACTATTTATTTGCTCTTAATTACAAAACTTCTCCTGAACTGAAGGGTTGTTTTTAGATTTCACTTCTCGTTGTTTGCTTTCTTGTTTTGTCAACCAACATGACTACAACATCATTTTGAATTAAAATTATGCAAACGCTTGTGATTGGCTAGTGGAACCGAATTCGTGGGAAACACGTTCTAAAAATAACCCGGTCTGTAAAAAACGCTGCACTCACAGACATAGTATGGCAGATAGAAGCATCACAGACGTAGTATGGGAGATGGACGAGTTCTCCAAAGTCTCCTGAGTTCTCCAAAGCCAAAGTCTTCACGAAAGCAGACTTGAGAGAAAGATACCTTCAAGTTGAAATGGATGAAGAATAAAGCAAACTGACAACTTTCCAAACACCATGGAGACGCTACAGATGGCTCAGAACGATTTGCATAACCTCAGCTCCTGAACTATAATTCCAGATGAAGCTTGACCTCAAAACCTAGAACTTAGAACCTAGGAGTGTTCAACTGATTGCTGATGGTATTATCATCACTAGTCAAGGAGACACAGACCAAGAATCTGAAAGAGACCATGACTGCAACCTCAAGAACCTCCTGGACAGGTGCTGTGTGAGAAACATCAGACTAACTGACGTGACAAAGTTTCAATAGAAATGCAAAGAAGTGCAGTTCATAGGTTACCGACTCACGAAAGATAGTCTAAAACCAGACCCTAATATATAAGGTGAACGCTATCTTGAATACGGAGAGACCAGCAGACACAGCAGGCGGTTCAGCGACTGATAGGTCTGGTGAAATACCTGCCAAAGTTCCTAAGCGGTCTTTCATCTAGATGTGCGAGGCCATTAGGCGTCTCACACGCAAAGCCATGAAATGGGAATAGTCCAAGGAACAAGAGGAAGCGTTTCAAAGCATCAAGCAAGCTGTGACAGCTGCTCGAGTGTTGAAGTATTTTGACTCAACGAAACAAACCGAAGGACAAAGTGATGCATCGTCAAAGGGGATTGATTTGTTCTCACTCAAAATAACCATCCTATAACATACGCAAGCAGAGCACTGAAGCCAGCTGAGCAGCGCTATTCTCAGATTGAGAAAGAGCTTCTAGTTCAGGTATTTGGGATGGAACATAATCACCAAATGATATGTCTATGGTAGAAGAGTCATCCTTTGGACAGATCGCAAGCCACTCGTCATCATAGCAGGACATCCCTTCATGTAGGACGACACGAATTGCTACCAAATTGTATTCTATTGTATTGTATTGTGTTACGTTCTATTGTTGTATTGAATTGTATTGTGTTGTATTCTATTGTATTTTTGGTAAAAAATCGTGTCGTCCTACATAAAGGGATTGCCTGATAGCAGTAACTGAGCCATTGGCTTCCGCGCCAAAACGCTATTAAGACTACAATAGTACAATGCTGAGATTAAGGTACAAATCCGACAAGGAAATGTACTTGGGAGACACTCCATCAAGAGCCTATATCAACAGTTATCACGGATCCGAGATAGAGAAAGATGTAGAGAGCAGTGGCGTAGAGAGGGGGCAGTTGCCTCCCTCTGCCCAGTCTCAGAAGAGAGATTGACAGAAGTCATCAATGAAAATGTCCCAGAATTCATCATTTTGCCCCCCTGGAATGAAAACGTCCCAGAATTCATCATTTTGCCCCCCTCCCCCCAATTTTCAGGACCTTCCTACGCCCCTGGTAGAGAGCATTCGTGCTCTAGATTTCCTCAATCTCTGAGCCACAGCTTCAGGATATTCGTTCCGAGACTTCCAAAGACCCCACCCGACAGACATTGAAGAAAGACTATCTCTGCACAGTGGATTACTTCTCAGGATACTTTTAGATTGACCGCCTCGAGAGAAAAACCAGAAAGTAGATCATCAAGAAGTCGAAACGTCACTTCTCAGTTCACGGCCGAAAGACAATGACACTATTGCCTGCGGCAGCTGAACTCCTGAGACCAATTAAAGATCCCAGAAACTGCCAGGGACAATCTACTGAAGAGGAAAGAGCTACAGCCGACCAACAACTACAACAGGAACGCCCAAGAACTGCCATCACTCAAGAAAGGAGACATAATAAAAGCAACACCAAAGCCAAACGACAGATCGTGTAGATGGTTCAAAGCCAAGTCGATGTCAGATCGTATAATGTTCGGACTGAGAATGGCCGTGTCTACAGGAGAAATCGGAAGCGCTAGCATTATCCGGAAGATTATGGAACCATCAGTAAATGAAGAAATCGAACACGTCCCAGCACCTACACGTCCACAGCCACCTGGACTAGATGCTGCCAAATATTCTCCATCAACAGGAGCAGCGCCACCAGCAGTCGACACATTAGTACAACGCCTGCTGTCAACACCACCCCACCAACTGAGCCCGTAACTCAGCGCAGCAGTACTAAGCTTCAAAGGGACCTCTGAGAGTACCTCGCAGTGGTCGTCAGATCAAGATTCCAAGTTACCTACAGGACTATGCATTGACCAAGTAAGTCTAAGAGACTAATTAGTCAAGGAACAGTTATTACCTGGACTTTGAACTGTTATGATTATTCTGACCGGACACGTTGGATTTAGCTCAGTTCCTAGTATAAAGTTTATTGTTTTATTCCATAAGAAAGGTATTGATTTGACCACGTGGCATTAGCCAATCAGGTTTGATACTACACGTGCTCTGTAAGCAACTTCAGCAGTATCGGCCATGACAGTTTGTCAATATATACCTGTGAGTTAGGGAAGTTTCTATCCTAATAAAGTAGAAAAAACTTTACAAGTATTACCCCATGCAAGTTAACTCATATGTAAGAAAAATATATATTAATTCGTGATAAAGTTTAGACAAGACACTCATATTGACATAGTGTCTTATCTACACCTCTAGATTTTTGCTGCCGAGCGGCTGAGCGAGGCAGCGACACTAATCGTGTTCACAGATCGAGGTTTGGATGTTGTCGATCGGTACGGTTTGGATGATTTTGAGCCCGCAGTATCAGAAGACTGCGCATGGCAAATGGCATGAGCCCGCCCGCTTTGGCAGTTCGGCCGAAGACCACTGGTGCAGTGAAGAGGAAAACGGTAAGAAACATAACGGTTTTTATTGTCTCAGTGAAATAGCATGTCAAGTGCAACTTTATTTGTTTGTGGAAGTATTTATCTGGGCGACGAACGTTTTAGTGACATTTCAAGAGGAAGGCAATGTGCTTTTATGTGCTTGTCGTCGTTATTATGTGGGAGATCATTTCCAGTTCACCTGTGGACTTCGAGAAAGATCGATAGCATCTTACAGGAAGGTGACAATATGTACCTGAATGCTCTTGAGAATCGAAAAATGCCCGATGCAGAGTTATTGTCGGTGACAATCTTCCCACTTTTGCTTGTTGGCCTGTGGACACTGAAGGTGAAGCGAACAACTCTTTCACTTACACAAACAAATAATTCGCCCATTGAGGCGAAAACAAATGAAAAAAACACCCATTGTGGTTTAAACAAATTTAAAATCTCCCATTGTGGTGGAGCCGATCATGGCGACACAAGCGATCCAGGAAATGCAGAAAGAGGGGGCCGTAAAAGTGCGGCGTAAGCCAGGGGAGTGCGGGGGCATGCCAACGAAAGGGGGGGGGGGGGGGGGGCTCGGGGGCTCGGGGGGCTCGGCCCACCCCTAAATCCGCCCCTGCAATTGGTTTATTATAAAGTATACACGCTAAATTCCAATTCGATCTGTGGATTAGCCGGGACCTGGCTTTGATCATCCCCCATGGTTGTTTCAGGTCTCGTTAGAAATTCAGAGTTAGAAATTCAGAGCATGGCCGAAAATACTGCCAAGGTGCGATAGGACTGGAGGATACAGTAGAGAGTCCATACTTTACTCTGCGTTCAGCTTTGATAAATACTTTCACAAATAATAATAATGCAATTATAATATTACAGGGTTATGTAATGGCCTTAGTACGTGGTTTAGATTCAAGTTTTTTTGATGTATTTGATTTGCATGCCAGAAATTCTGTAGGCATGCCTGATTGTGATGGCACTGCTGTTATGAAATGTGATGAACTAGTGGAATTAGTAGAATATTATTTTGTATTCTCTCACAGATGAATTGAATAGCAAATTCTTTGAAATTGTACCAGTTGAATTTGAACAAACGTGCATGTAACATCCTGGTGCAGGTGAATGTAATGTGAGTTTATCTTCAAACGAATGAAAAGAAGAATGATCCAAAATATACATGAACAATTTCTGTTGAGAAATGACAAGACTCCCGTGTGTCTTGGGAAGAAAGCCTCATCTGAAACTGAAATTCAAAGACAAAAAAAAAGACTGTAAAAGGCACAGTTATAACAGAAATTAACTAAATATTAATATAACGCTGAAACAATTCACTGACGGGTGTCACAAACAACCAGGCCTGAACAACATTACATTCTAAAGAAACAATACATACTAATTTCCACCATTTTCCATTCACTACATTTGCGCTTCATCCTAAAACTACAATTCCTCTACCAACAGCACGGCAGTATTTCACTTGCCATTGGTAACTCCTAGTTTTAAAAACACTTCCTGGATTTGACATGTCCAGGATAAATTTGAGTCAATCGCAGGGCGCACAGATGACGTCACAAATCTAGCCCCCCTGCCAAGACAAACAAACCACTGTGTATCAACTTACAAGAATTGACTAGCATGCACTTCAGTTCGTCCTTTGTCTATTCTATCAGAAATGACTGCTTTCCTGGACCATATTTTGAAAGAGAACCTGATGATTATACTGTCGAACAGCTTAAACGTTGGTTAAAATACAGAGGGTCGAAACAAGCGACAAACGTCGATCTTGTCAAGCGAGTTTCGCCTCTTCGTTGGCAAACCACGAGATATGCGATTGTGTTGTTTTATAATAATTACTATAGTCAAGCCCTATTTAAACTCTATCCCAAACTCATCTTTTTCCATATAATATTGGTATAGAACTTAATTCATCTAAACGTTGAAAAGTTAGTCTGATGGTCAGGTTTTTGTGTTAGGGGGCAAAAACAAAATGAAACGAGAAATGTAGCCGTGTACATTCATCAGCGAACGTGGAGGCTCCGCCCCGAGGTCCAAACCCTTACCATTTTATATACCATGTTTGACAGAAAAGGTAACCCTTTCATATACCCACAGTAGAAACACTGCATCCCGGTGCGTCTGTTCGTGATATTTTGAAAGGCCCTTTTAAATACCTAAATGACAGTTTTCCCTACCTTTTCTATACTTCAACTCGTGAAATCCATACCGTTTTATATACCTCCAGCCTGAAAAGGTACCCCTTTCGGGCGGAGCTTCCCCGTATAGTCCATTATAGGAGTACCCCCTCCCCCTCCGGATATTGTAGCCGGTAGTTTGGAACTGATTCTTTACTTAAAACGCATCGGAGACCTAAGCTGTTATAGCTGCGTATATTTGCACAGTACAAGATCTACATCTGTAGCATCCTAAATTCGGCAATCTTGCTTATGCTGGTGTGCTCTTTTCAAGCCATTGTTAATATTATTATTTACATTTGTTGAGTTTTCAAATTACCTGCAAGATTCCACGCGACATCTCCGAAAGAAATTAACTTCATTTGTGTTCATAAAATAAATCAAAGCATTGTAGATGTACTGTACATGCGTCTTCGCTTCCAAAATTTATTTAGAGTCTATAAATTCAAGTAAATTATGAGAAAAGATGAGAAACCTCTGCAAGCGCCGGGTGTACCGATCGACGCTTCCATCTCTTTGAGCGATTTGTAAAGTTTTTTTCACATCTGGAGTCACTGTTACATATCCCCCAGCAACAATGCTTGGAAGTCACCATTACTGATATGACTCTTAGGAATCTTATTTAAGCTATTGCTTCTTTTTTACGAATTAGGTCCTAACACGACTCTTGAGCTCACTGAAATACTGTAAACAGCCGCGTGTGTTTGTCTGAGTCTTGCGGGGGGTCTCGTGTCCGACAATCTATTTTTAGTAACAGTGCGCCTTGCTATTAAGAAACCTAAGTATCTAACACTAGACACTAAGTATCTAACACTAGATAGTTACCTAAGTATCTAGAAACTAGGCAGGCACACCGCTAAACAGCCTGGACGCACCAGTAAACAAGGCGAACACAACGCTAAACAGCCTGGACACACCAGGAAACAAGGCGAACACAACGCTAAACAGCCTGGACACACCAGTAAACAAGGCGGACACTCCGCTAAACAGCCTAGACACACCAGTAAACAAGGCGAACACAACGCTAAACTACCTGGACACACCAGTAAACAAGGCGGACACTCCGCTAAACAGCCTAGACACACCAGTAAACAAGGCGAACACAACGCTAAACTACCTGGACACACCAGGAAACAAGGCGGACACTCCGCTCCGATGTACATTGGACTATATAATCGCTAATAACAATCAAGTAAACAACAGTTGTGATAACATCATACTCGCAACTTCAAGGCATTATACTTTGGCTATTGTCTGATCGTGTTAGATCGTATGCAAAATTAAAGCAGTGAACTTTGCTACAATTTTTGGGATTTTACTTGGGGGATTTATGGTCAACCCGAAAGCCTTTGCTCCTTTGACCACTACACACAATTCCTGTAAAGCTCTCTTTTTTTCTCCTTCCCTTATTTTCTTCTCTATTATTATACTTGTAACTCATGCTTTGTAAATATATCCTGTGAATAAATATAGTGTATAGTGTATAGGTATGGTGTTACCTGAGTCAGTGAGGTACTCCGTTATCCATCTCATAATTAGTCTTAAAAGTTATATATGTTCTTAGTTTGTTGCGTTGCTGACTATCCTTTTTGTGATAATCAAATATTTCACTGAACTATACTTGTTTTTTAATATCGATAAGCCTTTGTTTCACACTATCCAGGAACCGCTTAAATGTTTTGT